>CM066037.1:449505919-450023395 GCA_033557465.1 Ichthyophis bannanicus | reverse complement strand
CACAACTTCTGGGGTTTCTCCCTGGCAGCTGTAGCTAGGAGTCCCCAATATGTGAGACGACAGTCCTCTGCTTGTTCCTGGAGATATCATAGTGTGTTACTCCACCTGTACCAGGTGATCTCCGGGAACAGCCAGAATTTAGTCTTCACAACCCACCCACCCGTCCCTAGTTTTTGTTTCTCTCCAGGACCAAGCAGGAAGTCAGTCCTCACATATGGGTGTCATCGGCGCCGATTAGCCGCCAGCGGAGCATTCCGCCCCATCTTCTATGCAAGCCTTTGAGAAATGCAGGCACGCAGGCGCTGTTCCCTTCCCGCCTAAAGGTATCCATCCTTACCTCATCCTCCTTTTTTGCCGTGAAGCTCCACCGGACGTGTGTCCAGTTTTCCCCTTAAAATTAGATTTTTTCTGCGATTTTTTTTGCTCTTTTTCCTTCCCGGTTCGACGCCGGTTCCCCTCCCGCCGGTTTCGGTACACCGGGTATCGAGCCGCGATTGCCTCTTTTTTCGGTTTTTTCCCTTCGTTGCTGACGTTGGCGCCCTTCTGTCTCTTTTTCCCTGGAGGGCCGGGCTTTTGACCTCGCAGGACTCTTTTGGGTTTTTCCCCGATGGCTTTGCCAGTGGTTTTGAAGAATGTGTGATCGGGGTAAGAAACTGATGTCTCTCACCGACACACCCCGCCTGGCTGGCCTTCGCGTGCCCCATCCGGCCCCGACCACGAAGTCCTAAGTCCGTGCAGGGCCCTGGTGGAAAATGTCTTCCATGGTCACTACGAGGATCGCCAGCAGCAAAAGGAAAGTCTTTTTCCCACCCTCGGACTTCAGCCCTCCGGCCGGTAAGCCCCGCCGACCATCATCGTCTAAGGACCAGAAAAAATCGACATCTCGGGGATTCCGATCCCGAGCGTCTGTCGAAGCTCCGTCGGACAGGGGGTCCCCCCTCCGGGAACGCAAGAGGAATAAACGGCTTCGCAGAGGAGCATCGTCCGGAAGAGGAGAATCCCTTGGCTCCTCGACGGGCTCAGGTCTAAGCCCCCCCGCTACCGTCGGCCCTCCGGGCCTGTGGAACCGGAGATGGGCGTCCGGTCGAAAGTGTTTTTCAAGGGCTCGAATGCTTGCTTTGCCAGTGTCCAGTCTTAACAGCTACAATAGTACATGGTCATAGTACTTTCGGGATCTGGCCAAGGAGTTTGCCGGATTCTCTGCGGTTCTACTCCGGGAAACCCTTGCAGAGATTTAAGTCCCTTGTCCTTCGTGGATTCAGGACTGCCGAAGGAGTTCATGTGTCCCGCGCCCGCCTTACGATGGCTTTATCGGCCTCGAGTTTGCCGCGGCCGACCGGCCAAAAGATCAGCTGTTCTCGACGCCAGGCTTGGCTGCAGGTCATCGGACCTCGGCCAACATGAATAGAATATCCAGGACAAGTGGGTCGATAGTCCCTTGCCAAGAGGTGAAAACCTGGTGGCAAGAGGCCCATGACCGAGAAGGGCCGCCTCATGCTCGAGAACCGGAGCACCTCAACCCCTCGGAACAAGGCTGTCGAGGCAGACACCTGGGCCCCGTCTCATGAAAAGAAGGGCGAACGGGTACAGAAAGCCCTTTTAACCTGAGAAAGTGGCGCTGCCCCTACAAACAATACCCACAATATCAGGCATGCGCCAAGCTGCCCCCCAGGGTCAGCAAGCCCAAGGGCCAGGGTAATGGGGTGCCCTCGTAGGCATAGGACCCCAAAGCCCAATCAGGCCACCTGCTACCACATCAGCAGGTTGGGGGCTGTTGATTCCTTGAGCCTAGACCTCCTCCTCTACGACTACTTGCTTTCCCCAACCCTGCACGGGAGGTCGTCTCGCCCTCGTTTGCCCACCATTTCGCCAACCTTATCACCAGGGACAGTTGGTGTTGGACATCATCCGCAGTGGATAATGCCCGCCAGTTTCCACCAACTAGCCACCCCAAAGAAAAAACCATATTTTTCCCAGGGGAGCCTCCAAGGCCTCCTCTACACACAGCAACGACCTTCTCCGTCAGGAGCTTCACGGGTCTTTGGTTGGTGGACAGGGCGGTGGAACCTGCTGCCTCCTCCAACTTACAAGGTCACGGATTTCTCACTCCAGTTATTTCCTGGTGCCCAAAAGAACCAGTGCCTTCGACCCATTCTGGACCTCAGGCACCTCAACAAGTTCCTAGTGAAGGAAAAGTTCAAGATGCTTACTCTTGGAACCCTGCTGCCCTACCTCCAGCAGGGAGATTGGCTAGCTCCTTAGATCTAAAGGATGCGTATACTCACATCCTCATTCATTCCGCCCACAGAAAGTACCTCGGTTCATTGTGGGAGGAAACCATTATCAGTACAGAGTGCTGCTTCGCGGCCTCACCTCCGCCCCCAGAGTCTTTACAAAGTGCTTAGCAGTGGTGGGGGCCTACCTGAGAAATCAGGGTATCTTTGTCTTCCCCTATCTGGACGTCTGGCTCATCAGGGTCAGACAGGTCAGGAGGCCAATCAAGCCACCCTCAGACCATTGCTCTGCTACAACGCCTGCGGTTTGTCATTTAACTTCGCAAAGTCCACTTTGCTCCCCTCCCAGAACTTAGAGTTCATAGAGCAAGGCTGGACTCTCTGCTGGCAAAGACTTATCTGCCAGCAGACAGGGCCCAAAGGTTGATGGCTTTGGCAAATCAGTTTCTCAGCAGGTCCCTGGTCTCCGCCAGACTCTGCCTGAGGCTTCTAGGCCACATGGCTTCGACAGTAACATGTGACCCCCAATGCCAGGCTCCAAATGAGGCCTGCACAGTGGTGCCTTCGTACTCAGTGGTCACAGGCCACTGGCGCCTCAGAGACAGGATAAGGGTGTCCAGAACCATTTCTGCACTCCCTCAACTTGTGCTACACCCACCCAATCTGCTGAAAAGGGTGCCTTTTCAGATTCCAGGTTTACACAGTGATTCTCACAACAGATGCCTGCCTGCAAGGCTGGGGTGCGCTTTGTCTGGGCTTGTGCACCCAGGGTCTGTGGTCTCCCTGGGAGGCTGCACAGCAGATCAATCTCCTAGAACTCATAGCTATTTAATTAGCACTCAAAGCTTTCACTCCTACCCTAGCTCAACAGTCTGTCCTGATTCAGACAGACAACCAAATTGCCATGTTTTTATGTGAACAAACAGGGCAGAACTGGGTCCAGGATCCTTTGTCGGGAAGCTCAGGACTTTGTTCTTTTGCCCTCAGCACAACATGCTCCTCAGGGCTGTGTACCTTCCAGGCCAGGACACCTACCTGGCAGCAGAGTGAGCAGGATTCTGCAGCCCCACGAGTGGCAACTGCATCCTTCAGTAGTTCAGAAGATCTTCCTGAAATGGGGTCTCCCTCTGATAGATCTCTTTTGCCAGCCCCATGAACCAAGCAACTGCCAAAGTTCTGCTCCATGCAACCACATCCTCTGCGGATAGCAGGCGGATGCTTTTCTGATATCTTGGTCTCAGGGCCTCCTCTATGCATTTCCTCCCACGCCCTTGGTGGCCCGAACCCTAGGCAAGATTCTCCATTCCAAGGCCTCGGTCCCTGCTGGTAGCTCCCAGGTTTCCGAGACAGCCTTGGTTTCCTCTTCTGCTTCAACTGGCGGTGGATCCTCCACTGCCTCTGGGGTTGCAAACCCGACCTTCTCACACAGGCCAGGGTTCCCTTCTGCACCCCAATCTCAAGTCTCTCAATTTGATGGCCTGGATCTTGCAAGGGTAGTTTTGACTCCCTGGGGCATACCTCAGGAAGGTGATGAGGTTGTCCTAGCCTCTAGGAAACAGTCCACTAGGAAAACCTATGCGCTCAAGTGGAAGAGGTTTTCTGTGCGGTGTCACCTGCGTACAGAGTAACCTTTCTCCTTTACTGTGCCAGTAGTTCTTCAGTAGTTACTGCACTTATCCAATCAGGGACTTAAGTCCCATTCTGTTCGGGTCCACCTCTCAGACTCTAGCAGCTCACCACTCATTGTAGAGGGACAAATCTCTATCTGTTCACCCCTTGGTGTCCCGCTTTCTCAGGGGCTTGCTTTGCTCAAGCCTCCCATACCGCCTCCTGCCCCTGAGTGGGAGCTGAATGTGGTCTTGCAGCAACTGACTCGCCCTCCTTTTGAGCCGATTGCTACTTGTCCACTACGCTTCCTCTCCTGGAAAACACTCTTCCTGATAGCCCTTACCTCGGCTTGGCGGAGTAGTGAGCTTCAGGCCCTGGTCTGTGACAGGCCTTACACCAGGCGATTTATAGGAACAGGGTAGTCCTCAGGACTCACCCAAAGTTCCTCGCAAAAGTTTGTCTCCTCTTTCCACCTCATTCAGGAGGTGGTTCTTCCAACATTCTTCCCTAGGCCTCATGCAACCAGACTGAAGCAGTTCTGCAACCCTGGACTGTAGAGGCCTTATCCTTCTACCTTGACCGTACGCAGGGGCATAGAAGTGCTACTCAGCTCTTCGTATCCTTTGACCCCAGAAAGTTGGGGGTGGCTGTGTCCAATCATACCTTGTCCATCTGGGTAGCTGGCTTATAAGGCGGCTGGCCTTCCTTTGCAGGGTAGGGTCACGGCCCACCGTGTCAGGGCATGGCTGCCTCAGTGGCTCAATCTCCGCTCTGTGCCCTTGGTAGACAGCATTTGGCTCAAATCCCACACCCTTGCAGACTTTCTACACTTCAAATTCATGTTTGCCTCTTTCCGTCAGCCATAGCACTCTTCCGCAAGGACTATTATGTCTACCGACTAACTCTGTTGCCTCTTACCTTTGCCATCTCAACTCTCTCCTCAGTATCTCCTCCTCTGACCCCTGTTTTCCCTATCTGCCCAAACTTTGGCCGCTTGTTTTTCATGATAAAGGCCACAAGATTACACTCCAGTTCCCTGTGACTCACTTTCGCCCCCTCTTCCCCTTCTTCCCTCTCAGCTCTTCCTCTCAACCTCTGCCACCTTTTTTCCTTTCTTAAGATCTCCGAGTAGGAAACCACACATCTTCTTTCCTCCTTCAAACTCACTACCTGCTCCTCTGATCCTATTCCCACTTGTCTCCTAAGCTCCATCTCCTCCACTGTGATCCTTTCCATCTTTCATAGTCTCAACCTATTGCTTTCCACTGCAGCTGTTCCTGCCGCCGTCAAGCATGCTGTGGTTACGCCTCTCCTCAGGAAACCCTCACTAGACCCTACCTGTCCTTCTCATTATTGACTCGTCTCCCTCCTGCCCCTTCATTTCCTAAACTACTTGAACGTAAGCGGTTCACTGCTGTTGCCTTGACCGTCTCTCCTCTCAACCCTTCTGGATCCACTGCAATCTGGCTTTAGTCCCTTTTCATTCTACGGAAATGTCTCTTGCCAAAGTTTCCAGCGACCTGTTCCTGGCAAAATCCAAGGACCTTTACGTGATCCTCATCCTTCTTAACCTTTGTGCTGCTTTTGGAACTGTTGTCTACCACCTTGTCCTCTCTTTGTTTTAAGGGCTCTGTGCTATCCTGATTATGGATTATCTCTCCCATAGCACTTTCAGTGGTTGCTCTGATGGATCCTCCTCTACTGTTATCCTGCTCGCAGTTGGTGTAACGCCAAGAGTCTGTTTTGGGCCCTCTTTTTCTTTCTCTATACCCAGTCCCTTGGTGCACTCATCTCCTCCCATGGTTTTCAGTACCATCTTTATGCTGATGACTGGTCTACCTCTCTACACCTGAAATCTCTCTAGCAGTTCAGGCCCAGATCTCTTCCTGCCTCTCTGACATTGCTGCCTGGATGTCTCACCAACCATTTGAAATTGAACATGGCCAAAACCAAGCTGCTTTATTTTTCCCCCTAAACCTACCTCCCCCCCCCTTCCTCCTCTCTGTTACTGTGGATTACGTTCTACATCTCCGTTTCCTCCCCTTCCAAACTTGGGGGTCGTCTTTGACTCCTCCTCCTTCTCCTCACACATCCAACTGATAGCTCAAACCTGTCATTTTTCTCTGTAAGATCAGCAAAATTCACCCCTTCCTTTCTGAACACACTACTAAGTATCTTATCCACTCTTTATTCACTTCCCTTCTAGACTATTGCAACCTCCTCCTTGCTGGTCTCCCTCTGAATCATCTCTCTCCCCTTCAATCTGTTCAGAACTCAACTGCTCGGCTAATCTTCTGCCAGCCTCAATATGCTCATATAACCCCTCTTCTCGTCGCTTCAATGGTTCCGTATCCATTTACGTATCCAGTTCAAACTTCTCCTACTGACCTATAAGTGCACTCATTCTGCTGCTCCTCACTACCTCTCCTCTTATCTCTTCCTACACCCCTCCTTGGAAACTCTACTCTTCTGGCAGATCACTTCTATCTGTGCCCTTCTCTTCTACTGCCAACTCCAGACTTCGATCCTTCCACCTTGCTGCACCTTATGCCTGGATCAAACTACCTGAGTCTGTACGTAAGGTTCTGGCCCTTTTCAAATCCAGGCTGAAAATGTGCCTCTTTTGAGGCTGCTTTTGGATCTTGATCCACTTAGTTTCCTATGTGTTTCCTTACCATTCCCCTAGATGTATCATCTGTATTGACTAGATTGTAAGCTCTGATGAGCAGTAACATTTACATGTGTCTGAACAGCGCTGCATACACCATGCAGTGTTTATACAAATGATTGTGTAGTAGTAAACAAAACAAATATTTTTGCCTGCACATCCTAATGATGCTAATAGGGCAAATTCATAACAGAGAGCATTTAGCATACACAAGGACATATTATACCATAGGGCAGCTCAGCGTTAGAACCTTAGTGCCATAATCCTTATTTGCAACTACACGATGATTTTTGCCCTGTTTTGTCATCTTTTCTTCTGTCATGTATGCAGTGCAGCTAATTGCGTAGCCCTCAGCTGAAAGGCTACACCAGGACTCCATTTGGATCGCTATATTCATGAGACCTGAATTCACCCACTGGGTGTCATGCCTGAGTGACTGTATGACTTCTGTCCCCTTTCCCATCAATAAAAGTCTTTGAGTGCTGTATCTGTATCATTCCAGATCTAGTGGACCTAGGGAGTGGAGGGCTGAGTGTTTTGCCTGGATCCAGCATCTATAGCCTGTATTCTCTTTGTCCTGGAGTTGCTTCCTATTGCAGCAAGGATGAGATGTCACACAAAACTATTGGCTCATAGTAACCTCTAATAACTAGGTCCTTTGGATAGTATCAGAAGGCTACAGATTATATCTTTTGGAAATCCTACCGAGTAGAGCATTAACTGTTAGCATAGGCTAGGAATTAGTAATTTTAAGATTTCTGCCCTCTTGCAGGCTAAGACTGTTGAACAGGACCCTCTGAATGAGAGAAGATGGGCTTTCTGTACTAGGTACCGCCTGCTCATAAAGAAAATAGGAATGTCATCCCAAATATCTCATGTTAGAGAAGTTAAGTGCTTATTCCATATTGTTCTGCTAGACTAGTCCAGATGAGTGGATTTCTGCCTGGGACTCTCAGTGGGTGAGTACCGAGGCTTGACCTCATCAAGGAAAGGACATTATCCGGTAAGCAAAATGTCACCTTCCATTTCGTTCTGCTAGACCAGTCCAGACAAGTGGAACGTACCAAAGCTATGCCTCCACTGAGTGGGAAGAAGACACAACAGCTTGCAAATCCTTAAAGCCAAAGGCTATGTCTGCCTGAGCGTGGACATCCAAGCGGAAATGCTTGACAGAAGTGGAAAGTGATGCCCACGCTGCTGCCTGCCAAATATCTGCAGAGACTACCGAGCTCTGCTTCGCCCATGAGGACACTTGCGTTCGGGCAAACCCTCTGGAACCGGCTGGTTCCACAGCAGATCCGCTGAGGCAATAGCCTCCTTAATCCAGCACCCCAATGCAGAATTAGCCACCGTGTCACCTTGTGCGGGCCAGCAAACAGCACAAAAAGATGATCTGACTTACGAAAAGAATTTGTAACCTCCAAAAACTGGAGAAGCACCCTCCAGACATCCCCAAGGCGAAGATCTTTACCATTCCCCTGACACTTCTGCTTAAAGAAGGAGGGCAGGCAAATCGCCTGGTTCAAATGAAGGGAGAAATCACTTCAGGGAAGAAGTAAGGCACAGACCAAAGGAAAATGGCTTCCTCAGAAAAAGATAGGTAAGGATCTTGGCAAAACTGAGCCAGCAGCTCAGAAAACTCCTTGCAGAACCAACCACAATCACTGCCATTGGAGTGGGTCGTTATCACATCCCTCTCAGGATGACCTCAGCAGAGCAGAAAAGAAACAACTGAAACACCTCCTACTTCAATTACCACTCTCCTGGAACCAGAGTGCCAGCTGAAAAAATCCATTTCCACAATATCCACCATGGCAATGTGCAGAGCCAACAAACTAGGAGGTTCGCTGCCGCCCAGGCAAACAGGAGAGCCATCTCCTCCAGTGCTACCCCGACACTCCTTGTGATGCCTTGCCAAATGACATAAGCCACCACTGTGGCATTGTCTGAGAACACTCAAACTGCCCGGCCCTTGACTGGAGGCTGGAAGCACAGAAGAGCCAACATCGCCCTGGCCTCAAAGCAGTTGATGGCTCACTCTGCCTCCCTGTGGTTCAAATGGCCCTGTGCTGTTCAGCCTTGGCAATGGGCTCTCTAGCCCAAGAGATTGACATCTGTTGTTAGAAGGCTCCAGGAGCAATCATCCAGTGTTACACCCTTAACCAGAAGACTAGGCTTTCGCCACCACTACAGGCTGGCCATCACCATCATTAGAGCGGAGGAAGCCGAGCTCAAATTGCTAAGAACTCGGGAACCACAGAGTCAGTAATGACCATTGGAGCGACCGCCTATAAGCATGTGTCCACGGCACCATCTCAACTGTTGGCACCAGCAGTCGGAGGAGCTGAAGATCAACCCAGACTCTGGGAACCTGCTGAGAATAGAAGAGCACTAGGCAGTCCAGCCTTTGATTTTCTCCTCTTGCAGGAAGACTCTGTTCACTAGAGTACGAAACATGCTCCCAGGAACTGGAATGCAACAACTGGTTCTTTCCCCAATTGATCACCCTGCTGAGACATTAGAAAGGACATCACTCAAGGAACTCCCAAGACACTGTGAAAGAGAATGGGCTCTGATAAGCCAGTTGTCCAGATATGTGTGCACACAAATCCCTTGGTGCCATAGGGCAACAGCCACCACAACCATGACCTTGGAGAATGTCCTTGGGGCAGTGGTGAGTCTATATAGGAGGGTGACGAACTGAAGGGGAGAGCCAAACATGGCAAAAACACAGATACTTTGCTGATCCCCCAGGTTGGGGTTGTGAAAATATGCCTTAGACAAATCCAGAGATGCCAAGAACTCCCCTCAGTGCACTGCTTGAATCATGGATTGCAAAGTTTCCATCCAGAAGCACATGACACAAAAGGGTGTGGAGGAGTAGCCTGGTGCTTAGAGCACTGACTTGGGAACCAAGAGACCAGGGTTTGAGTCCCGCTAGCACTCCTTGTGGCCTTGGGCAAGTCACTTTTACCCTCCATTGACTCAGAAAAATTCAAGTTATCAATGTCCCTGTTTAATGTACAACGTAAACTACTTTGACTGAAATGATAAAGCGGTATAAAAAAAACCTGTCACTCTGTATGAGTCTTTGTTGCGACCTCATTTGGAGTATTGTGTGCATTTCTGGAGACCGCACCCTCAAAGGGATATAAACAGGTTGGAGTTGGTGCAGAGGGTGGCTACTAAAATGGTTAATGGTCTTCATTATAAAGCATATGAGGACAGATTTGAGGACCTTAATATGTATACTCTAGAGGAAAGGCAGGACAGAGGTGATATGATTGAAATGTTTAAATTCCTCCGTGGCATAAATGCATAGCAGGAGAGCCTCTTTCAGTTGAAAGCAAGCTCTGCTACGAGGGGACATAGAATGAGGGTGAAAGGGAATAGACTCAGGAGTAATATGTGGAAATATTTCTTTAAGGAAAGAGTGTTAGATATGTGGAATAGTCTCCCAGTGTAGTTGTTAGAGATGAGGACAGTGTCCTAATTCAAAAATGAATGGGACAAACACAGAGGCTCTGTAAAGGAAAAAAGGGGACTGTTGTAGTGGTTGATATGAAAGAGCAGACTAGATAGGCCATGTGGTCTTTTTCTGCTGTCATGTCTCTTTGTAAGTGCATGTTGACACACTTGAGATCCAGAGTGGGCCGGAATGTTACTTCTGTATTGGCACCATAAAACATGTTGGCCCGGTCATCCAGGTGAACGGGCACCACTGCTTTCAGGAGAGGCAACTTGTCCAAAGTGATCCACACAATGGCCCTGCTGTTCCCATACCCACAAGGGGAGAAGACAAAAGCGTCTGTGATTGGCTCTTTGCATTCCAGAACATAGCACCCAGGAGTCCTTGCTGACCTGGGCCCATTCCTGAAAGAAGAAGCGAACCCTACCCCATCCGGAGGAACCAGGGAACTTGCTAGCAAGCGCACACTTCCAAAGTGGATTTCGGACTACATATCAAAAGTGGTGACAAGGAAGAAGTGACAAACTACAGGCCCGTGAGCCTTACCTCGGTGGCGGGAAACGTAATGGAGGCGCTTCTGAAAGAGCAAATAGTGGACTTGCTCAAAACCAACAGGTTGCATGATCCGAGGCAACATGGCTTTACCAAAGGGCGATCTTGCCAAACAAATTTGATGGAGTTCTTTGACTGGGTGACCAGAGACCTGGATCAGGGGCATGCGATGGATGTCATCTACCTGGATTTCAGCAAAGACTTTGATACTGTTCCTCATAGGAGGCTCATCAATAAACTCAGTAGTTTGGGGATGGGTCTCAAGGTGGTGAACTGGAAAAAGAAATTGGTTGACTGACAGACAACAGAAGGTGATGGTAAATGGAGCTCACTCGGACGAAAGGAGGGTGATTAGCGGGGTGCCCCAGGGTTCGGTCCTGGGCCTGGCACTGTTCAATGTATTTGTGAGTGATATTGCTGAAAGACTGCATGGAAAAGTCTGTCTTTTTGCAGATGACATGAAAATTTGCAACAGAGTGGACTCCCCTGAGGGAGTGGATAGCATGAGGAGAGATCTACAAAAGCTGGAAGAATGGTCTAATGATTGGCAGTTAAGATTTAATGCGAAGAAGTGCAGTGTCATGCTCTTGGGAAGCAGAAATCCAAGGGAAATGTACATGATAGGGGGTGAGAGGTTGGTGTGCATGGACCAGGAGACGGACCTTGGTGTGATTATTTCTGAGGATCTCAAGGTGGCAAAACAGTGCGACAAGGCGGTGGCAAAAGCCAGGAGGATGTTGGCTTGCATACAAAGAGGAATTACCAGCAGAAAGGAAGAGGTACTAATGCCACTGTATAAGTCACTGGTGAGGCCTCACTTGGAATACTGTGTTCTGTTTTGGAGACCATATCTTGCAAAGGATATAAAAAGACTGGAAACTGTTCAGAGAAAGGTGACCAAAATGATTTGGAGCCTGCGTCAGAAGCCTTATGAGAAGAGACTAGAAGACCTAAATATGTACACTGGAGGAGGAGGACAGGGGAGATAGATTCAGACCTTTAAATACTTAAGAGAAATAATGAACAAACAAACCTCTTTCAAAGACGAGGAAGCTGTAAAACTAGAGGGCATAACATGAAGCTGCAAGGGGGTAAATTGAAAGGCAATGTCAGGAATACTTTTTCACTGAAAGGGTGGTGGATGCTTGGAATGCCCTCCCGATGGAAGTGGTGGGGCAAATACGGTGATAGAATTCAAAATGGCATGGGACAAACACAGTGGATCCCTTTACAGCAACAGGATAAAATCAAGCTAAACTTATCTAATTTTACAACATACAGGGGTATCCCACACGGAGCTGTGGGTTTACCTCTAAAACAGACATGAGGAGGGGTGGCCTGCATGGAGTGGCAGGTGCACCTACTCTTGCCATCTTACTGGGCAGACTAGATGGACCATACTGGTCTTTATCTGCCGTCATTTACTATGTTACTATGTATCCTTTTGTTATGCATCAGCATAATTTCCATTTACTGGTCAAGTTGGAATATTCTAGCTCAGAGCAAAAGCCATGACCATTGCAAACCTGCATTTGTAATCCATTCAGGACATTTGCATAGTGGCCATGTGCTCTTTAGTGCATACTTTTACGAAATGTTATTGCCTTGTTACCTCTTGAAGACTTTGGTAATGTTTTTGGTTAGTCAGTGCTATGCAACCTCTTCACTAAGTAGACTGTTCCAGCCTGGGTTGCAACTCAACTTGATAGCACCCTTAGCTTTGGACTCACCAATTTTCATGGCTGCATCTTGCCTGCTGTCACTGAGGGGTTCTCCATAAACTATAGGAAAATACAGCCACTCTATCTCCCACTCTTCCCTCTTGCTATGGTACAGGCTGAAGGGACGTGGCTGTTGCGGGTATGGGAGTGCGAAGACATATGGAAGGGAAAGTTTTAAATGTAAACCTGCTGATAGAATGTCCACTGAATCTGGTAGTTAGTGAGTTATTTTTTAGGTTTCTTGTTTTCAAGCTTTTAAGATGTTGAGATGTTTTATGTAAAGAAAGTGTAGAGCATGGCTCATTGAATTCTTTCCAACTCCTCTGTATGTGTTGCATTGTGTTTGTGTGTATTTGTTGCTTCTGTATGTACATTTGATCTACAGGAGAGACTTGATGGGAGGAGGGGCCTTGAGTGGAGCAATATCCAAACATACTGTTTGTAATAATATAAAAACAAATATAACCTATCAAACCACTAGGTATCTCTGTTAGCAGATTCAAAAGATGGATTTTATAGTGTAATTGCACGGTGCCACTGTCTCATGGCAATAGGGGTGCACATAGCAGGTATTAAGAAAACTGTATGGTTCAGTCAGTGGGTTTTGCAGTAGAATGTACAATAAAGAAAATGACACATCTAAATCACTAAGAGGCAGTTCAAGGATAGGGATGTGGCAGTATTGGGGAGGGGGTGCATAAGAACGTAAGATATGCATACTGGGTCAGACCAAGGTCCATCAAGCCCAGTATCCTGTTTCCAACAGTGGATAATCTAGGTCATAAGTACCTAGCAGTTTCCCCAAAAGACACAGGTACTTGGTAGGGAAAACAAGGAGAGCATCTTCATGGAATTATTTCTTTTCCCTTTGTGTGTGTGTCTGACTGGGAGAGGCAGCTTGAACGGAGCAGTCTCTTAACTGCAGTGTGTCATTATATATCCTATCCTGGTTCTCCTCCTACCTCTCCCATCGCTCATTCAGTGTTTGCTCTGGCGGCTTCTCCTCCTCCCCTACCCTGCTCCATGTAGGTGTACCCCAGGGATCTGTCTTGGGCCCCCTCCTCTTCTCTCTCTATACCCAAGGCCTTGGCGTGCTTATCTCATCCCATGGCTTTCAGTACCATCTCTATGCCGATGACTCCCAAATCTACCTCTCTACACCTAATATCTCTCCAGCAACCCATTCCAAGATCTCTGCTTGTCTTTTGGACATCGCTGCCTGGATGTCTCATCGCCAATTGAAACTGAACATGGCCAAGACTGAACTCCTTGTCTTTCCACCCAACTCCTCGCCCCACTCCCCCCTCTCTTAGTCCATGTGGATGGATCTACTATCCTTCCTGTTCCCTCAGCCCGCAATCTAGGGGTCATCTTTAATACCTCTCTCTCCTTCTCTGCTCATATCCAGCTTGTAGCTAAGACCTGCCGCTTTTTCCTCTACAACATCAGCAAGATCCGCCCCTTCCTCTCTGAACATACCACCAAAATGCTTATCCAGTCCTTATTCTCCAGGACCAAGCAGGAAGTCAGTCCTCACATATGGGTGACGTCGGCGCCGACGGAGCCCTCGCGGAGCAATTTTCCCCAGCTTTCAAAGAAAGCCTTTGGGAATTGCAGCGCGCATGCGCGGTCCTCTTCCCGCCCAAGGGTGCCATCTTGCTCAGTCTTCTTTTTTCCGCGGAGCCCTACAGACGTTGCCTGTGAATCCCCGCAGAAAAGTTGACTTTTTCTCTATTTTTCTCTTTTTTCTTCGGTTCGACGCCGGCCCGGAGGATACCCGGTTCTCGGACTTCGTGAGGGATATGGCCAAGGCCTTGGCCTTCCCCGCGGATCCCGAGGAGGAGCCTCGAGTCGAAGAACTCGATGCCCTCCAATATGACTCTCCCCCGAAGGAGGCCTTTATTGTACCGGTTCCTCCGATGCTGGAACGACTTCTCTTCCGCATGTGGGAGAGCCCGGAGTCGTCGCCGGTATTAAGCAAGCGGGTCGATTCCATTTATCGAGTCCGCAAGAGCCCCGGCTTCCAGAAGGCACAACTACCGCACCATTCCATGGTGGTGGAATCGGCCATGCATAGACTTAAGAGTCAAAAAATGCACTCCTCGGTGCCCCCTGGTAGGGAAGCCCGAAGCCTGGATGCCCTCGGTAGGAAGTGCTTCCAGGGCTCTATGCTTGCTTGTCGAGTCCAGACATACCAGCTCTACATGGGCATGTATCTCCGAGACCTGGCTAAGGAAATAGCCGGGTTCTCTGCTGGTCTCTCCGACGAACCTTTGCAGAGGTTCCAAACCTTGTCCACTGATATTCGGGAGTGCTCCAAGTTTATATCTCGAGCAGCCTATGATGGTTTTGAGGCTTCGGCTCGAGTAGCTGCGGCCGGCATCGGTGGACGCCGCCAGGCTTGGCTTCAGACGTCCGACCTCGAGCCCTGGGTACAGGACAAGTTGATCGATGTCCCCTGCCGAGGTGATAACCTCTTTGGCAAGCCCATGGATGAGAAGGCTGCACAAATCGAGATGGAGACTCTCACCAGGACTCGTCTCTCAAGGAAGACCTCTGCCCCTTCTCAAAAGAAGAAGGCCTCGGGGAAAAAGCCCTTTTACCCGAGGAAAGGTGCTGCCTATAAATACTACCCTCAATATCAGGCCTCAGCAGCTCCCCCACAGGGAAAGCAGGCCAAGAGACGGGGTAATGGGTCCCGTAGGCAGCAAGCCCCCAAGCCTGCACCACAGGCCCCTGCTCAGCAGGGTGGGGGTTTTTGACTTCCTCAGCATAGCCTCTCCCCCTCAGCTGGTTTCTCTCAGCACAGGAGGCCGGCTGGTCCACTTTGCCCAAAGGTGGTCCAACATCACCACAGATACCTGGGTACTTCACATAGTTCAAAAGGGTTATCTTCTTCACTTTCACCAGGTACCTCCCTCCTACTTTCCGGGGGAGCCTCCCAGACTGCCTTTGCACAGGGCCTTACTCCTTCAGGAGTTAGCAAGTCTTGTTCAGGAACAAGCCGTGGAACCGGTGCCCCACCACCTGAAGGGCCAAGGGTTTTACTCCAGGTACTTCCTGATTCCAAAAAGAACAGGAGGCCTCAGACCCATCCTGGACATGCGAAACCTCAACAAGTTCCTTGCAAAGGAAAAGTTCAAGATGCTTACCCTTGGAATCCTGCTGCCCTACCTCCAGCAGGGAGACTGGCTATGCTCCTTCGATCTGAAAGATGCATATACTCATATCCTCATTCATCCGGACCACAGACAATATCTCAGATTTGTTGTGGGAGGAAATCATTACCAGTACAGAGTGCTGCCCTTTGGCCTATCCTCCGCACCCAGGGTGTTCACCAAATGCCTCGCAGTGGTGGCGGCTTATCTGAGACTTCAAGGTCTGTTTGTGTTCCCATACCTGGACGACTGGCTCATCAGAGCCCAGTCTTCCCAAGAGGCCACTCAAGCCACTCATCGCACTGTGGCTCTGCTCCAGCACTTGGGTTTTGTCATAAACTTCGCAAAGTCCACTTTGCTCCCCTCTCAAAATCTCGAGTTCATCGGCGCCCAGTTGGACACACTTGAGGCGCGGGCCTTCCTCCCTCTGGACAGGGCCAAGCGGCTCATGGATCTCGCCGGCCACTTTCACAGCAATGCGCTGGTCTCAGCCAGGCACTTTCTGCGACTGCTCGGCCATATGGCTTCCACGGTCCATGTGACCCCCAATGCCCGACTGAACATGCGTCCTGCTCAGTGGTGCCTTCGCAATCAATGGCATCAGGCCACGGGGAGCCTAGCGGACTCCATACAGATCTCCGACCAGCTGGTCTCTTCTCTACAATGGTGGCTTCATCTGCCAAACCTGGTACTAGGAGTGACTTTTCAGCCCCCTACGCATTCTCAGGTCCTGACGACCGATGCTTCTCTCCTGGGTTGGGGAGCACATTGCCAAGGGACATGTACTCAAGGCCTCTGGACTCCTTGGGAGTCTGCTCAGCAGATAAACTTCCTGGAGCTCAGAGCCATCCGCCTAGCGCTCAAAGCATTCTCTCACCTGGTTTCTCACCAGTCGGTGCTGATACAGACAGACAATCAGGTGGCAATGTTCTACGTGAACAAACAAGGCGGAACAGGCTCCTTCCTCCTCTGTCAGGAGGCACAAAAACTATGCTCTTGGGCATTCCGCCACGGCATCATCCTCAAGGCTGTCTATCTCCCAGGTCAAGAAAATTACCTGGCCGACAAGCTCAGCAGGATCCTCCAGCCACACGAGTGGAGGTTGGATCCGCTGGTGGTTCAGCGGATCTTTCTCAAGTGGGGCCTCCCCACCATGGATCTGTTTGCCAGTCCTCTGAACCGGCAGCTGCCCAGATTCTGCTCTCGACAGCCGCATCCTCTCCGGGTAGCGGCGGATGCTTTTCTGATTCCATGGTCCACCGGCCTCTTGTATGCCTTTCCTCCCATGCCACTGGTGTCTCGGACGCTCTTCAAGGTTCTCAGAGACAAAGCATCGATGATCCTAGTGGCTCCCCGGTGGCCGAGACAACCTTGGTTCCCGCTTCTGATGCAGCTAGCGGTAGACACTCCTCTTCCACTGGGATTTCAGCCCGACCTCCTGTCGTAGGAACAGGGGACTCTCCTATACCCCAATCTCCGGTCCCTTCATCTGATGACCTGGCTGCTGAAAGGGTAGTCCTTGCTCCTCTGCAGCTACCTCCAGATGTGGAGGAGGTCGTCTTGGCCTCCAGGAGGCCCTCCACCCGCAAGACCTACGCTCTCAAGTGGCATCGGTTCTCCGTCTGGTGTACTCATCAGTCTCAAGATCCTTTCTCCTGTTCAGCATCAGTGGTCTTGCAGTACTTGCTCTCTCTCTCCAACATTGGACTAAAGTCCAACTCGGTAAAGGTCCACCTCAGTGCTCTTTCTGCGCATCACATGCCGGTGGATGGTAGACTTCTTTCCAGCCACCCTCTGGTGGCTCGGTTTCTCAGAGGCCTCCTTCTCCTTAAGCCACCTTTGCGCCCGCCAGCCCCGGACTGGGATCTTAATGTGGTGTTGCAGCAGATTACCTGTCCACCTTTTGAGCCTATGGCTACCTGTCCGCTACGTTTTCTTTCCTGGAAAACCTTGTTCTTGGTAGCCCTCACTTCTGCTAGACGCGTTAGTGAGCTGCAGGCCCTGGTTTCTGATCCTCCTTACACTAGGTTCTACAAGAACCGGGTAGTCCTACGGACTCACCCTAAATTTCTTCCCAAAGTGGTTTCCCCTTTTCACATCAACCAGGAGGTGGTACTTCCGACCTACTTTCCCAGGCCACACTCCAGCCGAGCTGAAATGGTCCTGCATACCCTGGACTGTAGAAGGGCGTTCACCTTCTACCTTGACCGTACGCGGGAGCACCGAAAGGCTGTTCAGCTCTTCGTGTCTTATGACCCCAACAGGTTGGGGCTCCCTGTCTCCAAGCGTACTCTGTCCATCTGGATTGCGGACTGTATCGCTTGGGCTTACGAGGCAGCCTGCCTCGTGCTGGAAGGTAGAGTCACAGCTCATCGTGTTCGGGCGAAGGCTACGTCGGTAGCTTACCTCCGCTCTGTTCCATTGGCAGACATCTGCCGGGCCGCTACTTGGTCTTCAAGCCAGACTTTTGCAGCCCATTACTGCCTGGAGAGGGAGTCCTGCAGGGACAGTGCTTTCGGACAGGCAGTCCCTCCGTAACCTCTTCGAAGTATAGGCAACTCCTACCCTCCGTCCCGGTTGTTGGGCTACCGGTTGGAGACATATTCAGAGAAGATTCCTTCCTTCTGTGCTACTGACCTTGAGGGAGCTCATTTTTGTGCTTAGGGTCTCCGGTAGCCTTAAGCTTGGAAGTCCCATATGTGAGGACTGACTTCCTGCTTGGTCCTGGAGAAAGCGTAGTTACTCACCTGTAATAGGTGTTCTCCAGGAGCAGCAGGAATCAGTCCTCACAACCCTCCCTCCTCCCCTTGGAGTTGCAGTTATATGCTTTCGTTTTTGCTAATTTTTGCTGTCTTTTAGCTATGTCATCTGACTGAGCAAGATGGCACCCTTGGGCGGGAAGAGGACCGCGCATGCGCACTGCAATTCCCAAAGGCTTTCTTTGAAAGCTGGGGAAAATTGCTCCACGAGGGCTCCGTCGGCGCCGACGTCACCCATATGTGAGGACTGATTCCTGCTGCTCCTGGAGAACACCTGTTACAGGTGAGTAACTACGCTATCTCCTCTCGCCTAGATTACTGCAACCTACTCCTCGTTGGTCTCCCCGTGAGCCACCTCCTTCCCCTCCAATCTATACAAAATCACGCTGCTCGACTAATCTACTGCCAGCCTCGCCTCAAGTCACTTCACTGGCTCCCTGTCCAATTCTGCATCCAATTCAAGCTTCTCTTATTGACCTATTTCACTCTATGGCCCCTCAATACCTCATATCTCTTTGTCTCTCCCTACGTCCCCTCTCGAAACTTGCGCTCCGTTAGCAAATTGCTTTTGTCAATGCCTTTCACCCGCACCGCGAACTCCCAACTGTGCTCCTTTCAAAAAGTTGATTTCTTTCCCCAAGTTTCACACTTGCCTCCGGTATTGCACGGTACCCTTCCCGCCTACCAACCTCGATGCTTCAGCGTCTGGTTCGGTTTAGATTTTGTAGTCTTTCGTTATTTTCCTTTTCTGGTGCCTTTGCGCCTTTTTTCTCCCGCTGGCAGCCTGCAGGGTCTTTGACCTCGCAGGAGTACTGTTTTTCCCCCATGGCTACCAGTGGTTTTAAGAAGTGCGATCGATGCTCTAAAATCATGTCTGACCGACACACACAACTTCTGTCTTCGCTGCCTCAGGCCAGACCATAACCGGCAGCCTGCGGTCTCTTCAAGAGGATGTCCAGCAAGGCCCTCAAGAGCTGTCAGCAGCAGCACGATAAGGTTTGTTTGGGGGGGTTTTCCCCCGAGTCCCTGATGCTTCCGAAGGCCCAGGGCCTCGTCTAAGGCCCCGACATCTTGGGTGGAACTCTCCATACCGAGCCTCGTCGTGGGTCCTCAGAAAGGGGCTCTCCCTCGAGGGAATCCAGGAAGAAAAAAAACTCTCAAAGGCGGCATCCTTGGATTGTTCCAACCGGTCGGGAGCTCTCCGGGCCTGGTCCCGCGGTCCGAGACGTTCGTCCAAGGTGTCGGAGAACGAGCAACCTGCAAAGGTCCCTTGGAAGGATCTGACCGCGGACCGGCCTTGATCCCCAGACATAATCCTCATCGAGGATTCCCCTTTGGGGGTGCTGGCGTCGGGCCTGAGTCTAGCCCGAGTCCCTTGGTGTCCTCGTTGACGACTGCGGAGCCTTCTGGTCTCGAGTCCAGAATGGCGACCCTGGAGCGCAGTTTGTCTACCTTTATGGACCAGCAGCGGGCGCTGTTGTCCGGCACGACCGGTTTATCCGCCCCGACCACTGGGCCCTCAACGTCCAATATGTCCCCAGAGGCCGAGCTGATCCTCGAGGTCCTTCGGCCTCGAGTCGATCCTTGGCCGAAGTTGTGCTCCGAGTCCACTCAACAGGACCACGTTCATCCCCGGCAAGTTTACCGGGCACCGGCCGTGGGGCATCAGGGCCCCTGAGGCCCACGGAGCAGCCCTCCTATGTGTCCTCAATGGATTACTCCGAGTGGGAGACGGAGAACAAGGACACCCCCTCCTTCTGGCTTAGACACCTCCCTCTTATTTCCCGGGAGAGCCCCTCAGGTCTCCCCTCCACCAGGACCTTCTTCTGAAGGAGTTGGCAGGTCTTTTCAAGGTGGTGGAACCAGTGCCCCACTACTTCAAGGGCAAGGGGTTCTACTCCAGATACTTCCTCATGCCAAATAGGATAGGAGGCCTAAGGCCCATCCTCGACCTGCGCAGCCTTAACAAATTCCTGGTGAAGGAGAAGTTCAAGATGCTCACCCTTGGAATATTGCTGCCTAACTTCCAGCAGGGAGACTGGCTATGCTTCTTAGACCTCAAGGATGCTTATACCCACTACCTCATTCACCCCAACCACAGGCAGTATCTGCAGTTTGTAGTAGGCTGCAGGCACTTTCAATACAGGGCGCTTCCCTTCAGGCTGGCCTCTACCCTAAGAGTGTTCACAAAATGCCTGGCAGTTATGGCCGCCTTCCTCTGGCTCCAGGGGGTCTTCATTCTTTCCCTATCTGGACAACTGGCTCATAAAGAGAGGCACAGCCTCCGAGGTGCAGCAGGCCACCGCATGCACCATCCAGGTCCTGCAACTCTTGGGCTTCATCATAAACTACTCCAAGTCTCATCTCCTCCCGACATAGTGCCTAGAGTTCATCGGGGCAAGGCTCAACACCCTCCAGTTGAAGGTCTTCCTGCCCAGGGACCGAGCTGATCGTCTCAGGTCTCAAGCTCAGGATGTACAGTACTATCCCTCGGTGCCCACCTGGCTTTTTCTGCGTCTCCTCGGACACCTGTCCTCCACGGTCCACGTCACCCCAGATGCTTGCCCTCCACATGAGGGCGGCACAGTGGTGTCTCTGGGACCAGTGGTCTCAGGGTATAGGCCACCTCCGAGACAGAGTTTCAGTGACCTGCCAGTTGGCAGACTCCCTAGTCTGGTGGCAGTTGCCCCAGCAACTCAAGGCGGGCATGCCCTTTCAGGCCCCAAGCCACTTGAGGGTTTTTACCACAGACACCTCCCTGCTTGGCTGGGGAGCCCACTGCGGAGATCTCTGCACTCAGGACAACTGGTCGCCAGACGAGAGCGCCCAGCAGATCAACCTCCTGGAGCTCCAAACCATACATTTAGCCCTGAGGGTCTTCTGCTACCACCTGCGTCACCAGCTGGTGCTGGTCCAGACGGACAGCCAGGTGGCAGTGTTCTACGTGAACAAACAGGGGTGCACGGGATCCCATACCCTTTGTTAGGAGGCACTGCTCCTCTGCTCGTACACAATCCAACAGGGTGTCCTCCTTCGGGCAGTGTACCTGCCATGTCAGGACAACCTGCTGGCCGACAGACTTGTCAGGGTTCTCAAGCCGCATGAGTGGCAGCTGGACCCCAGAGTGGCCAGTTGGCTTTTCCGGCCCGGTGAGGAACCCGTGTTGGACTTATTCGCCAGTCTGGACTACTTTCACTTGCCCCGTTTCTGCTCCCAGCAGGCCCACCTCTCCAGGGCGTCAGCAGATGCGTACCTAGTCTCATGGTCAGAAGGCCTCATGTATACCCCCCCCCCCCCCGACACTGCTGATCACCAAGACCTTGTTCAGGACCCTCCGCAACAGGGCCTCGCTCATCCTGATAGCTCCTCGGTGGCCCAGGCAACTGTGGTTCCCACTGCTGCTGCAGTTGACCATGGAGGCCCCCATCCCTTTGGGGACCACCCTGGACTCCTATCTCAGGAGCGGGGCTCTCTCCTGCACCCCAACCTGGGGTCCCTGTTGCTAACAGCGTGACTGCTGAAAGGGTGACTCTGGCCCCTCTCAACCTTCTGGCTGAGGTCGAGGACATCCTGTTGGCCTCTTGCAAGGTCTCCACTAGGAAGGCTTATGCCCTCAAATGGCGCAGGTTCTTGGTTTGGTGCGCCAAACACAGGGCTGATCCTTTCTCCTGCCCGGTGGCTCTAGTGTTGCAGTACCTTCTCCACTTCTCTCAGTTCGGGCTCAAGTCTAACTCTGTCCAAGTACACCTGAGTTCCCTGGCAGTGCACCACCATCCGGTGGATGGTCAGCCCCTCTCAGTCCAACCATTGGTGACCCATTTCCTTCAGGGCCTGCTCTTATCGAAGCCCCCATTTCGCCCTCCATGCTCACTTTTGACTCTTAATGACCAAATGATGACTGTTTGTGAGGCAGTGGGTAACTTTTGATGGTTGAGGGGCAGATATGAAATCCTGGCACTGCCTTCTGAATGATCTGGAAGGGAGGGAGTGGTGCTACAAAAGCAGGTCTACAATGCAGCTCTGCATGAGGAAGATATTAGTTTGCAGAAAAAAAAATGTACTTAAAAAAAACCAAAACATTAGTATGTTCTGGTACACCTTACTTACTTGTTGCAGTTCTCTTGGTATTACTGTGATGTATATTTGCCTCACTTAGTTTGGAAATCATTTTGTTTTCTTGTGACTTGTCAGTGTTCGTTTTTATAATTTCGGGGGTCAGTATTCAGTTATGGCAGCCGGCGGGTTTTTTTTTTTTTTTAAACCAGCTGCCACAGCTAAGTTAAATCCGAATATTCAGTAGTGTCTGATGTCACTATCCAGATAGCGGCAATATTCAGCTTGCAATCTGAATAGCAAACCACATAATGATAGCACTGCCATTTTTCTGGCCTAACTTTATGGTTAGTGTACTGAATGTTACTGCTGAATTTCATACTGACTGGCTCTTATCCTGTTAGCAGGTGCTGCTAATAAGACTTGGCTCCTGTTTTTCACATATTCATAGTTGGATAAAGGTGATAACTACCAAATTTGTAGTTTTATGTTTCTCCAGGACCAAGCAGGAAGTCAGTCCTCACACATGGGTGACATCAACGTCGATGGAGCCCCTGCGGAGCATTTCCCCAGCTTTCTATGAAAGCCTTTGGGAATACTGCACGCATGCGCGGTCCCCTTCCTGCCTAAAGGTGCCATCTTGCTCTGTCTCTCTTTTTCCGTGGAGCCCGTCGGACGCTTGTCCTAGTTCACCCGGAAAACAGTTAGATTTTTCTCACTATTTCCTGCGATTCCATCGCGGCTTTTTACCCGGTTCGACACCGGTTCCCCTTCCCGCCTGGTTCGGTACACCGGTATCGAGCCCGTTCTCATTTTTTCGGTTTTTGCCCTTGGTGGCTGGCGTTTGCGCCCTTTTTTCTTTTTCCCTGGAAGGCCGGTCCTTTAAGCTCGCGGGGGCTCTTTTTTCCCCGATGGCTTCCAGTGGTTTTAAAAAGTGTGATCGGTGCAAGAAACTAATGTCTCTCACCGACACACGCGACTGCTGCATTCTGTGCCTCGGTCCGGATCATGATCCTAAGATCTGTGTACCGTGTGGAAAAATGTCCACTAAGGCACTTCAAAGTCACCAGCATCAAAAGGAAAGGCTTTTCTCTGATTCGGCCAGGCCCGGACCTCATCTGAGGCCTCGACATCTCGGGAGTCTGACCCCGAGCATCGTCGGGGTTCATGGTACAGGGGGTCCCCCGAGCGGGAGCAAAAGAGGAAGAAGCGGCTCGCGAGGACGGCGGCGGAGGAGGTCCCTGGCACCTCGAAAGCCAGGTCTCGGACCACTGACCGCCATCCCGGGCCCGTGGAACAGGAGAAGCCATCAAAAGTGCCTCATGTGGAGCCGGAGTCTGCTGGACACGTAAGTCCTGTTGTCCTCAAGGACTCTCCTCCCAGGGAGCCGACATCGGGCCCGGCGCCTCCGGGGCCCGAGTCGGTGGCTGCCGAGTCTCCTGAGCTGGGTCTCAGGCTGACAGCATTGGAGTGCAGACTGTCTTCCTTCATGGATCAGCAGCGGGTGCTGATGGCCAGCCTTGCTGGTGCATCTGCCCTGACCACCGGGACATCGACGTCGAAGTCGACCCCGGAGACCGAGTCGATACTCGAGACCATGAAGGCTCGAGGTCGTCCTCGGTCGCGGTCACCCTCGACCTCCCGGTCGGTACCGAGGGCGTCGACACTGGTGCCTTCGGCGTCGGGGCAGGTGCTGCCGGGCCCCGTGCGGTCGGAGCCCGACTCCTCTTCGGATGAGTCCGCCTGGGAGACGGAGGATGAGGAGTCCCCTGATACCTTCAAGACTCGGTGCGTCCCGTCGGACTCACCGCAGTCTGAACCCCGGAATAGATCCCCTCCGGAGGATACCCGGTTCTCGGCGTTCATTCGGGATATGGCCACTGCTTTGGCGATCCCCAAGGACCCCGAGGAGGAGCCTCGAGCCAAAGAGCTCGAGGCCCTCCAGTATGACTCTCCTCCGAAGGAGGCCTTTACTGTGCCGGTTCCTCAGATGCTGGAACGGCTCCTCTTCCGGATGTGGGAGGCACTGGCCTCGGCGCCGGTTCTGAGCAAGCGGGTCGATTCCATTTATCGACCCCGTAAGAGCCCTGGTTTTCAAAAGGCACAGCTACCACACCATCCCATGGTGGTGGAATCGGCCATGCATCGTCTGAAAACTCAGAAGATGCACTCCGCGGTGCCCCCTGGCAGGGAGGCCCGGAACCTGGATGCGTTTGGTAGAAAGTGCTTCCAGGGCTCGATGCTTGCTTGCCGTGTCCAGTCTTACCAGCTGTACATGGGTGTGTACTTGCGGGACCTGGCAAAGGAGCTTGCCGGGTTCTCTGCTGGTCTCTCCGGGGAACCTTTGCAGAGGTTCAAGTTCTTGTCCTCGGGGATCCGGGAATGCTCTAAGTTCATGTCCTGCACAGCCTACGATGGCTTCGAGACCTCGGCCTGTGTTGCGGCAGCCGGCATCGCTGCTCGACGCCAAGCATGACTGCAGTCATCGGATCTCGAGCCATGGGTTCAAGACAAGTTGGTCGATGTCCCTTGCCGAGGTGAGAGAACCTTTTTGGCAAGCCCATGGCCGAGAAGGCTGCACAGCTCGAGACCGAGCACCTCACGAGGACAAGGCTGTCTAGAAAGACTTCTGCCCCTTCTCATAAAAAGGGCTCGGGTAAGAAGTCCTTTTACCCGAGGAAGGTGACTGCCTACAAACAGTTCCCACCTTACCAGGCCTCCCCAGCTCCCCCACAGGGTCAGCAGGCCAAGGGGCAGGGACATGGGCCCAGTAGGCAGAAGGCCCCCAAGCCTCAGGCCCCTGCTCCCACTCAGCAGGGTGGGGGTTTTTGACTCCCAAGGCATAGCCTCTCCGTCTCTGCTGTCCCATCCCTGCACAGGAGGTCGACTAACCCGTTTGCCCACAGGTGGCTACCCATTACAGGAGACAGTTGGGTCCGGAGCATAGTCCACTTGGGCTTTATGCTTCATTTCCGTCAGCTGCCGCCTCCTTTCTTCCCTGGAGAGCCTCCAAGGCCTCCTCTCCACACAGACCTCCTCCTTCAAGAGCTTCAGGGTCTGTTGCGAGACAAGGCGGTGGAGCCTGTGCCTCCCCACCTCCAAGGTCACGGGTTCTACTCCAGGTACTTCCTAGTACCAAAGAGAACCGGCGGCCTCAGGCCTATTCTCGACCTCAGAAACCTCAACAAGTTCCTAGAGAAAGAAAAGTTCAAGATACTTACTCTTGGAACACTTCTGCCCTACCTCCAGCAGGGAGATTGGCTATGCTCCTTAGATCTGAAGGATGCGTACACTCACATCCTCATTCATCCAGACCACAGAAAGTACCTCTGGTTCATTGTGGGAGGAAACCATTATCAATACAGAGTGCTGCCTTTCGGCCTCGCCTCCGCCCCCAGGGTCTTTACTAAATGTCTGGCGGTGGTGGCAGCCTACCTGAGAAATCAGGGTATCTTTGTCTTCCCCTACCTGGGCGACTGGCTCATCAGGGGTCAGACGTGCCAGGAGGCCAGGCAAGCCACCCTCCGCACTATTTCTCTACTTCAACACCTGGGGTTTGTCATAAACTTTGCAAAGTCCACTTTGCTCCCCTCCCAAATCTTGGAGTTCATAGGGGCAAGGCTGGACTCTCTGCAGGCAAAGGCTTTCTTGCCAGAGGACAGAGCTCAAAGACTGATAGATTTGGCAAACCGGTTTCTAAGCAGGTCACTGGTTTCCGCCAGGCTCTGGCTGAGGCTTCTCGGCCACATGGCTTCGACAGTACAAGTGACTGCCAATGCCCGGCTCCATATGAGGCCTGCACAGTGGTGCCTCAGAACTCAGTGGACACAGGCCACAGGGAGCTTCAGAGACAGAGTAAGGGTGTCCAGACCATTCCTGAACTCCCTATGCTGGTGGCTGCACCCCCCCCCCCCAACTTACTGCAAGGGGTGCCTTTTCAGATACCTGGGTTCACAGTGGTGTTGACCACCGATGCCTCCCTGCAGGGCTGGGGAGCACATTGTCTGGGCAGGTGCACCCAGGGCCTGTGGTCTCCCTGGGAGGCCACGCAACAGATCAACCTACTGGAACTCCAGGCTATTCGCTTAGCCCTCAAGACTTTCTCTCAAAACCTGGCTCACCAGTCTGTCTTAGTACAGACAGACAACCAAGTAGCCATGTTTTATGTGAACAAGCAGGGGGGCACTGGGTCTAGGCTCCTTTGTCAGGAGGCACAGGACCTTTGCTTGTTTTCACTCAAGCACAACATGTTTTTCAAAGCTGTTTACCTCCCTGGCCAGGAGAACTGCCTGGCAGACCGGTTGAGCAGAGTTCTGCAGCCCCACGAATGGCAACTGCACCCATTAGTGGTTCAGAAGACTTCCATCCATAGATCTTTTTGCCAGTCCCCTGAACAGGCAACTGCCCAAGTTCTGCTCCAGGCACCCGCATCCCTTGAGGTGGGCAGCGGATGCTTTTCTGATTTCCTGGTCTCAGGGCCTCCTCTGTGCGTTTCCTCCCACGCCTCTGGTGGCCCGAACCCTGTTCAAGGTTCTAAAAGACAAGGCCTCGGTACTACTTGTAGCTCCCAGGTGGCTGAGGCAACCTTGGTTTCTACTTCTGCTTCAACTGGCAGTGGACCCCCCACTGCCTCTAGGGTTGCAGCCCGACCTTCTCTTTCAGGATCAAGGCTCTCTTCTGCACCCAAATCTCTCAATTTTATGGCCTGGAGGCTGCAAGGATAGTTTTGGCTCCTTGGGGCCTACCTCCAGAAGTTGAAGAGGTCGTCCTGGCCTCTAGAAAGCAGTCCACTAGAAAAACCTATGTCCTGAAATGGAAGAGATTTTCTGTGTGGTGTCAGCTGCGTACAGAAGATCCTTTCTCCTGTGCTGTACCAGTAGTGCTTCAGTACCTGCTGCACTTGTCCAATCAGGGCCTTAAGTCCAATTCTGTTCGGGTCCACCTCTCAGCTCTGGCAGCTCACCACTCTCTGGTGGAGGGACGCTCTCTGTCGGTTCACCCCTTGGTGTCCCGGTTCCTCAGGGGGTTGCTCTTGCTCAAGCCTCCTGTCCGTCCTCCAGCCCCTGAGTGGGAGTTGAATGTGGTCTTGCAACAACTGACTCGCTCACCTTTTGAGCCGATGGCTACTTGTCCTCTACGCTTCCTTTCCTGGAAGACACTCTTCCTGGTAGCCTTAACCTCAGCCAGACGAGTAAGTGAGCTTCAGGCCCTGGTCTGTGACAGGCCTTACACCCGCTTCTATAGGAACAGGATAGTCCTTAGGACTCATCCAAAGTTCCTCCCAAAGGTTGTCTCCTCTTTCCACCTCAACCAGGAGGTGGTTCTTCCAACATTCTTCCCTAGGCCTCATGCAAGCCAGGCTGAAGCGGTCCTGCATACCCTGGACTGTAAGAGGGCCTTATCCTTCTACCTTGACCGTACGCAGAGACATAGAAGGGCTACTCAGCTCTTCATATCTTTTGACCCTAATAATCTGGGGTTAGCTGTGTCCAAGCATACCTTGTCCATATGGGTGGCTGACTGTATCACCTGGGCTTACAGGGCGGCTGACCTTCCCTTGCAGGGTCGGGTCACGGCCCACCGTGTAAGGGCTATGGCTGCCTCAGTAGCTCATCTCCGCTCTGTACCGTTGGCAGACATCTGCAGGGCTGCAACTTGGTCCTCAAGCCAGACTTTTGCGGCCCATTACTGCCTGGAGAAGGAGTCCCGTAGGGACAGTGCTTTTGGCCAGGCAGTACTCCGGAATCTCTTTGAGGTTTAGGCAACTCCTGCCCTTCAGCCCTCCGTTGGGCTACCGGTGGAGGTTCTTTCAGTGCAAAGCCTTTTCTTTGATGCTGGGACTAGAGGGAGTTCTCTTGTTCAGCCTGGGTTCCTGGTAGCCCAGAGCTAGGGAGTCACCCATATGTGAGGACTGACTTCCTGCTTGGTCCTGGAGAAAGAGTAGTTACTCACCTGTAACAGGTGTTCTCCAGGAGCAGAAGGAATCAGTCCTCACAACCCTCCCTCCTCCCCTGGGAGTTGCAGTTGTACATAGTTTATTTTTACATTTTTTTTGTGTGCTGTTTTTTAGCTATGTCATTTGACTGAGCAAGATGGCACCTTTAGGCGGGAAGGGGACTGCGCATGCGTGCAGTATTCACAAAGGCTTTCATAGAAAGCTGGGGAAATGCTCCGCAGGGGCTCCATCGATGTTGATGTCACCCATAAGTGAGGACTGATTCCTGCTGCTCCTGGAGAACACCTGTTACAGGTGAGTAACTACTCTTTTTCATGTTGGATGATTTTTCAAGAATCTAATTACAGCTTCAATTTCAGAATTTGCTGGATGATGTGGAAGAATTCCATGAGCGTGCACAGGAAGCCATGATGGATGAAACGCCCGATTCCTCCAAATTACAAGCTCTGATAGACATGGGAAGTGGCCTCTATGTAGAGCTTCCTGAGCTGCCTCGGCTTAAGCAAGAACTGTTGCAGGCCCGTTGGCTGGATGAGGTCAGGCTCATGCTTTCGGACCCCCAAAGGGTTACCCTGGATGTGATGAAAAAGCTGATTGATTCCGGTGTGGGTTTGGCGCCACATCATGCTGTGGAGAAGGCTATGGCTGAGTTGCAAGAGCTTCTTACTGTCTCAGAGAGGTGGGAAGAGAAAGCTAAGGTCTGTCTGCAAGCAAGGTATGTGCCTCTGTATACCTTGCCTCTCTTTTAAAATCAGGGGTGGAAGGTAACTTTGAAAAACTGCTGAGTATTCAGACTATTAGGAATATGTTAAATATATAACCATTTGACTCTAAGGAAGCCTCTTAGGATTTGGATGTAATTGCTCTCCTTTTCAAATTTGCGCTCAAAGTGAGTTATATTAAGGTACTAATGCATATTAACGCAAAACTATAAGGCCTTATTTACTAACATGCATTAACATGTTAATGTGATTTAACACAAGCCCCAGTATTCTCAGTAGGGCCTGTTTGCTAGCTAAGCGCATTTTCACACATTAGTAAATGAAGCCCT
Source organism: Ichthyophis bannanicus (assembly GCA_033557465.1). Taxonomy (NCBI): domain Eukaryota; kingdom Metazoa; phylum Chordata; class Amphibia; order Gymnophiona; family Ichthyophiidae; genus Ichthyophis; species Ichthyophis bannanicus. Next base: position 449,994,166 of record CM066037.1, on the reverse strand, counting down.
AACTTCGTAATTGAAGCAGTGAAGGGTGAAGTGATTTGACCAAGGTCACAAGGAATGTCACTGGGAGAAGTGAGATTTGAACCCTGGCTGCTGTCGTCAGATGGCTAGGTTGCTGCATGCATTGCACGAATATTATGTTGGCAGAAACTGAAAAAAAGACCTTAATATTGGATTTGAATTTGATATTTAATTACTCGCCTTTTGAAATTCAAGTTCAAGGCACACTACAAATTGATACAGAACTTATTTCCCTGTCCTTAAAGCATTTACTGTCTAAGTTGTACCTGAGGCAATGGAGGGTGAAGTCACCTATCCATGCTTACAAGGAGAGTCTGGTTATCTGAGGGTAGAATGCTGGAAAGTTTCCTAGTTCAGATGAGGACAAGATCAGTCTGCTGTGGGGCTTTTTCTGTGTCTGTTGTAATGTAAGGACTTGATGGAAAACATACAGTAGATTAGCTTTTGAGCTCCTTTGGCTCTTATTTCAAATGACATTTCAAACTCAAGAATGCAAAGGAATTGGAATTAATATAGTGCATTCCACATATCTGTGCATTTCATCACTGTCAGCAATTACAGATGCAACTACCTCAAGGTAGAATTTTTGAAATTGTGTTGCTCAAGTACAAGGTACCAGATGAAGGGTTAGAAAAGAAATGTAATAGCAAGACAATGAGTAAGGGTAAAGGTGAGTTTAAGGACCTAGACAATGTGGGCCTGATATTCGGTGGTGACTAGCATTGCTAAAGCAGCTAGCTGTCGCTGCTGAATTTTAGACCCAGGAATTCAATGCCAGAGTCGTATCCGGCCACCGACATTGAATATCCAGGTCAGCTGGATAGTGGTGAAGCTACTGGGTAGCAGCGATACTCACCTGAAAGGATGACCTAACTTTCACCGTTTAGCAATAACCAGGTAACTGCTCAGTATCGCCACTGCTCGGTTATCGCTAGGTGCCGTACCTGGAATGCATCTATGCTAACTGGATAGTATTGAGGCATGCAGCAGTGGCACCTGTGGATATTCAGCAGCACTAACCAAAATTAATATGGTTAGCGGGTCTGTTAATTGCTCTGAATATTCTACCCTCTCCCCCCTCCCCCCGCCGTTTTCACAGTTCTTTGCTGAAACTACAAGATTTCACTAGTACATGGCCCCCTTATGCACTTATTCACTCTTTGCCTGGGGCAGATAATTGATGAAATTTTTATAGATGTACAGGTAAGATGAATGACAGACATGTAAGTGAATTTTCGTTTTACATTCTAAGGCCACGACACGGCATGAGTAACCTTGATAGTATTGTGAATGAGTCCAAGAACATACCAGCCTATTTGCCTAATGTGCTGGCTTTGAAGGAAGCCCTACAGCGAGCCAGAGATTGGACTGCTAAGGTGGAGGCGATTCAGGTAGGGAATTTCTTTAGATTTCTCCTTTGGATATAGCCAGAATACTTGGGAATTGTCTGCCCTATTAACTGCCCAGAACTGAAATTATATTTTGCCTTTACTGATCGATTTTTCTACATTGTTGTATGCACTACTAGGTTGTATTCAGTAGGCCAGCTCCTTGGAGGCAGGATTCCGTGTTAATTTAAAAGAAGTGTCATTCACTATGTAGGTGTCCTGGTGTGGGAACAGTAGCATTGTGCAGTACTAATTTTAAAGTAAAGCATATTCATCTAGCTATTACACAGGAAATGCACTTCACGTGCATTGATCCACCCCAATAGTGTAAATACAAATTCTGGACCGCCAAGCAAAATTTGTAGAGGGTTTCTCTTATTGCTCCTCTTATCTAGGAGTGAGGAGAAGGGTCCTCCTAAAAGCCAAATAGTGAGGGAAGTCTGGGGGTCAACCTTTGCAAGTATTTACTGTAAAAGGGAGTGGACATATAGTTCTTGTCAGTTGCCACAATACATAATTGCAAAGATTAAGTTCCAAGGTGAAACTGCAGAGCAGGTGGTCAACATATTCTGACATTGCTATAAAATGTGCATGCAATCACAAGCAAGTTGAAAAGTACACATTTGCAGTATGACACCATGGCATTCCCCCCCCCCCCCCCTCCCTGCCATTTACAGGAGCGAGCATTCAGGGGAGATCTGTATATGTCACAGGACATGCTGAGGAGTGCACGCATGTGGAGTGCATGTCACTGGGGTCATGCATTTGTCTCTTTGTGCCACAGGAACTGTCAGGGGTGTTTCTCTTGAGTGTGGGGGCTGCATGCATGCGTGTGTGCGCGTGCTAGGCTGTGAATGTTCATTTCATCCACCTACCTCCAATCCAGTTCAGACAAACTGGTTGTGTTTGTCCACCAGCTGCTGGAGACTGATTATGCAGATGTTTTAATGATGTCACCCTATAACCCTAGAGGAACCTCCCCCTCCTTCTGGTATCTTCAGACTCCAGCAGCTGGTGGGAAGACTTCCTTGTGGTCTGTCTGACTGATTTCTGGGTCACCCTAAGTGTAAGTGTAGAGATTTTGAGAGTAAAGTAAAGGAACAGATCAAGAACTGTCTTGGATGGAGGTCTAACTTCATGATTTGGAGAATAAAGATGCTGCAAAACCAACCCGGAGCCCTTCTGTGGGTTGGATGAGACCTCCATGTAGAATCCGTGAGCCATTGAGTCTGCATCGGGGGTCTCCCGACGGTGGCAGACAGTCCTGTGATCCTTACAAGAGCCTGGTTGGACATCACTGTGAGTGTTTGCTTTTTGCTGCTGGCAGTTTTTGAGACCACCATTTGGTCTTTGGGGGCCGGTCGTGGTGTGTAGTAGTGCAGCATGTGGTTTTTGGTTTCCTTCGGTTCGGGTACAGTAGCGAATCTCAATGCCCAGCTGCAAATTGGTCTGTGCCAAATGTGGGACATATCATAGCTCCCTCTGAAAAGCAGGCTGTTGCCGGTCTTGTGCGAAGGAGAGCCGCAACATTGAGGAACAGCAAGATGGACCAGGTCTGCTTCCTTGGGGGGAGGGGGGTGTCAGGGGTACTTGGTACAAGCCAGGAGTGTGATATAGGCCCTTCTCTTCTAGCAGGTGGGAGGTTTCCTGTGCTGGTTCTCCATTGGCCATTTTGTTGGCAGGCACTGGGCCTGCCGTGTCCATCTTGCAGACTGAGCCCACGGCGTTGGCACTGCAGGGGGCGAGCCATGGTTCCCAGGGGGCAAGGAAAATGATTCAGGTGAAAACCCCCATGTTTTCTCCAGAATTTGTGCTGCTTCTTCACAGAGCCTACTAGATGAAAAAGTACCAGGAATTGAGGAAAGCACTTAGTTCCTAAGCACCCCCTGCCCTTGCCGGGGGAGCGAGGCTCTGCCAAGCGTCTGCTTGTCCCTGATGATTGCATTGGGGAGGATATGGGTGACGAAAGCATCTCTGGAGTGGTGGAGGACGCTGGGCAGGGCCTTTCTGTCTCAGAGGAGGATCTGGAAAGCTTCAGCCTAGAGGGAGGAATCCCTCCCATGGGGAAGACCCCACAATTGTGCAGGTTTTCCGTAAGGAGGAGCTGATGTCACTGATTTTCCAGTCCTTGGTGGCATTGAATCTACCTTTTCGGATGCCGCAGGAAGAAGTGCTTCTGGAGGACCCTCTTCTGCAGGGCTTGTGGGATCTGCAGAATTCCTTCCCAGTCCACAAGGCCATTATGCAGATGATCAAGGTGGAGTGGAACGTTCCCAAGACAGGACTTAGAGGGGAGCGGGCAATGGCTTGCCTCTATTCTGTTCTGCCAGCACAGAAAGATCTGTTTCGGATCCCCAAGGTGATACGACCCTCAAGGACCCGCAAGACCACTGTTTTGGAGGTGCTTTGTGGCAGGCTTTAGAGATAACACCTTGTCCCTTACAGGTCTCCATCTACAGGGCTTATGTGGTGAAAGCCTGTATGCGTTGGGTGCAGGCTGTCTGGTCTGGTCTTCTCCAAGAGGCTAACACTGAGCAGGTGGAGTTTCCTAAGCTGGAGTTGGCCATGGCCTACTTGTCCGATTTTTGTTATGATTTAGTCTGCCCCTCTTCCCAAGAGTATGGCATTGTTAGTAGCAGCTCGTTGCTACTACCAGTGCCATAACTAGCCAGCTGATCTTTCTTCCAAGGTCTGGTTGAGCCAAGCTACCCTTTAAGGGTAAGCTGTTTGACTACTCCTTCAGAGGATTACCAAAGTCTTTGGGGAATCTAAAAGTGGCAAGTTACCAGAGGACAAGCCTCAAAGAGGGAAAGGACAGTCTGCTCCTTTGCACAATGGAACTAGAGACTTTTGTCGCTTTAGAGCAAGGTGTTTTCCTCCTCCACAGTGTGGAGGTTTCCTATCCAGGGGCAGTCCTTTCGAGGCAGAAGTACTAGCCGTGGCTATTATGCTGGGTCCTCCGGCTCTGCCAAAAAACACAATGAAGCAAAGTGGTTCCAGGAGCTGGAGGAGTGTATTGGGGGGCACTTTTACCACTCCTGGGTCCAGATGATCTTGGATGGGTTCTGGAGGTTATTCACTACAGTTATGCTCTAGAGTTTCAACATCCATTGCAGGAGACCTTCATGCTGTTCCCATGCATGGCCCTGGGCAAGCATCAGGCGGTCCACGTGATGTTGCAGCCTTTGCTGACCTTACAGACTGTGGTACTCGTGCCGCAGGTCAGTGCGGATTAGGTTGATTCTTGATATCTTTCATGGTGCCCAAAAAGGAGGGTGCTTTTCGACCCATTCTTGACCTCAAGCACATGAATACAGCATTGGGCCCTGATTGACTGGGTACTGCATCGTATTGTGCAGCACCATGCTCAGGTGATCCTCGTGGTGCCAGATTGGCCACAGCGACCATGGTACGTGGACCTGATCCAGCTGTTGGTGGACCAACCCTGGTGGCTTTCGCAGAGACCCAACCTACTTTTGCAGGGTCTGATAAGAATGCAGCAGGTAAATCAATTCTTGCTTGCGGCCTGGCTCTTGAGTGGGTGCAGCTGTTAAAGTGGGGCTACTTGTCTAGAGTTATGTCCACGCTATTGAAGGTCAGAAAGAGATTCACATCCTTGTCCCTATATTTGGATTTCCCGTGCCAAAAAAGATCCTGATATAAAAGGAAAATCCTCAATAAATTATTTTTGTTGGAGCAGGCAAACAAAGCGAACAGAACTAGTCCGTACACCGTTGGAGCCCCTCCGTTTTATTTATTGTACTTTTAAAATAGTGAAAACACTATACTTAGCTAAATGGACTTAAGCTGCTGAAGATCAAAGAGAATGACGACGTGCCACGTTTCGGGTTCAGTAAAAACTTCAACCCTGCTTCAGGTCAGTTAAGGCGTATCAAATCCATAGCTTCAACTAAATTCACAGTGAGGAAAACACCTTATATAAAGTACGCTCGGCGTCTGACATCATTGATGACAAAGAAACCGTCATCGCTCGTGTAAAGAGACAACCCACCCAATCAAATAGAGGGATCCCATTGACAGGGGAAACCCCTAAAGAGTGGTAAAGTTCCTGAGAGTTAAATGATTGTGTACCAATCCAATTGTGCATTTAAAACATTAGGGTGAACCGTATCAAGAAGGAATATCCATCTTTGTTCCAATACTTGTAAACGTTGCTCTCTGTCACCCCCTCTTGGATCGTCCGATACATGATCTAATCTCCAGGAACAAGCAGGAATGAGTCTTCACATATGGGTACGTCGGTACCGACGGAGGCTGCGCAGGAACGCTCCCCAGCGTCCAATCAGAAAGCTTTTGGGAGCATCCCACAGCGCCTGCGTGCTGCCTTCCCGCCTTTCCAACTGTCTCTCCTCAGCTTTCGACTCCTTTGAATGCATAAGCACAACCTCAGCTATAGCTATAGGTGCACGTAGGATTGCTTGGCTTCAAGCATCTGATTTGGAGACCTGGGTCCAAGATGAATTGGGAAATATCCCTTGTACAGGTGAAAATCTGGTAAGGATTGGCAAGCAAAGACCAATCAGATGGATGCTGAAAATTCTGCTTTGGATAGACTATCCAAATCTACAGCTGCTCCTGCTAAGAAAAGGTTGTTCAAGAAAACACCTTTTTCTAAAAAGGGAAGATCCTATCCTGCTTATAGTCAGAGAGCATCTTCTGCAGCTCAGTTCCCTTCCAAACGTCAGCAATCCTCCAAACAGACCAAGGCCAAGGCTGCGAGGCCTGCTCCAGCCCAGCAGTCTCAGCCCCCTCAAGGCCTTTGACTTTCTGCTAGAGAACTTAGCCTTCCTGGCTCTAGAAGGACCAGAGCCCTCCACCATTCCTGGAAAGTTATGTCACTTTGCTCCCAGATGGGGACAAATCACAGCAGAGCATTGGACACTCTCCATCATAAGAGAGGGGTACAAACTTCATTTTTCCAGCTTGCCCCCTCTCACAAGAGTGCACCAGTTCAATTCTCCAACCTCCCTCCTCAGCCTATTAGAGCAGGAGGTTGCCACTCTTCTAGCCCAAGGGGCAATAGAGGAAGTGCCTTCTCAACAACAAGGCACAGGGTTCTACTCCCCCTATTTTCTTGTCCCAAAGAAAACAGGGGGCTTCAGACCCATTTTAGATCTCAGAGAGTTGAACAGATTCCTAGTCAAGGAAAAATTCAAGATGGTTTCTTTAGGAACTCTGCTGCCATACCTTCAGAGTCAGGATTGGCTTTGTTCTCTAGATCTCAAGGATGCGTACACTCATGTTCTCATCCATCCAACTCACAGAAGGTTCCTTCGGTTCCTTTTACAGGAGAAGCACTATCAATACAGAGTGCTCCCCTTTGGCCAGGCCTCTGCACCAAGGGTGTTCACGAAATGCATGGCAGTGGTAGCTGCTTTTCTGCACCCCCTGGGAATATTTGTCTTCCCCTATCTGGACGACTGGCTCATTCGAGCTCCCACTCAATCAGAGGCCAAGACTTCTCTAACCTGCACAATGCGTATCCTTCAATACTTAGGGCTGGTAATAAACATCCCAAAATCCAATTTGATCCCTACTCAGCCCCTGGAGTTTATAGGGGCATTGCTGGATACCATAAAGGCAAGGGCCTTTCTTCCACAGGCCCGCTGCCTTCGCTTGATGCAGTTAGCTTCTCAAGCAGAGTTGAAACCCCTACTAACTGCTCGAGAGATGTTACAGTTGCTAGGCCATATGGCTTCCACCGTTCATGTGGTACCATATGCTCGCCTTCACATGAGAGCAACTCAGTGGACTTTATCCACCCAATGGACCCAGACATTAGGCTGCCTGTCAGACAAAATAGCAAACACAAGTCTCCTCATTTTGTCCCTCCAATGGTGGAAGTCCCCTCAAAACCTCTTGCTGGGGTGTCCTTTTCAACAGCCTCTACCCCAAGCAACTCTTACAACAGATGCTTCTCCAATGGGCTGGGGAGCTCATCTTCAGGACCTCTTTCCAGTGCATCTGGTCGCCACAGGAGACTTGTCTCCACATCAATCTTTTTGGAACTCAGAGCAATCTTCCTTGCTCTACGAGTTTTCCACACCCTGCTCAGCCACAAGACAGTCCTTGTCCACACGGACAATCAGGTAGCCATGTTCTACCTAAACAAGCAGGGGGGAACTGGCTCTCTGTCGCTTTGCAACGAAGCTCTGCGACTATGGGCCCTCGCCAGAGAGCATCACATTCATCTTCTGGCAGTCTATCTTCCAGGCGTTCAAAACTCTTGGGCAGACAGACTCGGTCGAGTTCTGCTTCCACACGAGTGGTTCCTACATATGGACCAGATGTCAAATATTTTTCAAATTTGGGGAACCCCGGACATAGACCTCTTTGCAAGTCCGTGGAATGCCAAACTTCCCCGGTTCTGTTCCAGAACTCCGGCTCAGGGGGCTCAGGCAAGGAATGCTTTCCTCCTTCACTGGGGTCAAGACTTCCTGTATGCCTTTCCACCCATTCCCCTAATTCCCAAAACCCTATTCAAGCTTCAGAGAGACAGAGGCCACATGATTCTCATAGCTCCACATTGGCCACGGCAAGTGTGGTACCCTCTGCTTCTACATCTCTCTCAAGCTCCCTCCCTAGAGTTAGTCTGCTCCAGACCTCCTCTCTCAAGAGGACGGAAAATTGTGGCATCCCAATCCCCAGTCTCTGCATCTCAGGGCTTGGTTGCTGAAGGCCTAGATCTCCTGGATCTTCCTCTTTCTCAACAAGTGAAAGATGTTCTTCATGCTTCCAGAAAACCTTCCACTAGACGTTCTTACGCCTTCAGGTGGAAAAGGTTTACCATCTGGTGTTCTGGAAGGGGTCTTAACCCCCGGTCAATACCTCTGGAATCGTTACTGGAGTATCTCCTGCATCTGTCTAATGCAGGCCTTAAGACAAATTCAGTAAGAGTCCATCTGAGTGCTATTGCAGCTTCACTCAAGCCTCTAAATGGACAACCTGTTTCCTCTCATCCCCTTGTAGCAAGGTTCATGAGAGGCCTCCTTTTAACAAAGCCTCCCATTAGACCACCACCGGTGGCATGGGACTTAAATTTGGTTTTTGGTCAGCTTATGAAGCTGCCTTTTGAACCTTTAGCTACTACCTCCTTAAAATTACCTTTCTTGGAAGGTTATCTTTCTCATTGCAATCACATCAGCACGCCGCATCAGTGAATTGCAAGCACTAGTAGCTAATCCACCTTATACAAGGTTCCATCATGACAAGGTGGTCCTTAGGACTAATCCACACTTTATGCCTAAGGTGGTCTCGCCTTTTCACCTCAACCAAGAGGTCTACCTACCTGTCTTTTTTCCAGGGCCTCATGCATCAAGTGCAGAGAGGAATCTTCATACCCTGGACTGTAAAAGAGCTCTGGCTTTTTACTTACAGAGGACACAGCAACATAGAAAGTCTTCCCAACTCTTTGTTGCTTTTGATCCTTCTCATTTGGGACAACCAGTCTCCAAGAGAACTCTTTCCAACTGGATTGCCCAATGTATTTCTTTCGTCTATCAGAGCAAGAACATTTCTCTGGAGGGCCATGTCACAACTCACAATGTGAGAGCCATGGCAGCCTCAATGGCTCATCTGTGTCTATCGATGACATCTGTCGAGCAGCCACTTGGGCCTCAGTTCATACCTTCACAGCCCATTACTGCTTAGACAAGGACTCCTGCCGGGATGCCTTGTTTGGTCAGGCTGTTCTCAAACACCTGTTTCATGCTTAATCAACTCCTACCCACCATCCCTCATTGGATGCCAGAGATCCAGGTGGGGAAGTGCAGCCCTGTCCCAGGGACACACAACTTCTGGACTCTCTCCCTGGCATCAAAAGCTAGGGAGTCCCCATATGTGAAGACTCATTCCTGCTTGTTCCTGGAGATAGCACAGTTACTTACCTGTAACAGGTGATTTATTATTATTTATTTTATTTAACGCTCTTATATACCGCACTTTTTGTCATCAGCGCGGTTTACAGTAAACATAAATTAATCACAGATAGCAACAGGCTGTCGTGAGTTTACATGTAACAGGAAGTCCAACAGGATACAACATAGGGGAAAACTTTGTACATATAAATTATTTAACTATATACAACAGTATTCTTCTTGTTATACAGGGAATGAATATAGCATTTCAACATTGGATTGTAATGGGCTTTTGGATGAATCTCTGGGAACAGCAGGAATAAGTCTTCACAACCCACCCACCTCCCCTGGGAGTTGTCTCTCTCTCTCTCTCTCTCTCTCTCTCTCTTCCTTTCCCTCTCTCTCCCTCTTTGTCTGAGCTATAAAACTCAACTGAGGAGAGACAGTTGGAAAGGCGGGAAGGCAGCGCACAGGCGCTGTGGGATGCTCCCAAAAGCTTTCTGATTGGACGCTGGGGAGCGTTCCCGCGCAGGCTCCGTCGGTACCAATGTACCCATATGTAAAGACTTATTCCTGCTGTTCCCAGAGATCACCTGTTACAGGTAAGTAACTGTGCTAAACCCGCCATCTGAGCGATCCAAAGACATGCTGATTTTGTATACAGTGTTCAACCATAGGTGCAGTAAGTGTTTTCATTCGCAGTCTGGAAGCATGCTCAGAAAGGCGCTTCTTTATTGGTCTGATGGTACGTCCAACATAATATAGTGTGCATGGGCAAATTATCAAATAAACCACGTAAATAGATGAACAATCAGTATGCCATTTAGAGTGATAGTAGCGAGATGTATGAGCATCAGTCCACTCCAGGCCCAATAAGGAACTAGCACAGAAACCACATGTGCCACAAGGGAAATGACCGCTATCCTCATGTGAAGTTATAGGACGATCCAAGAAAGAAGTGGTTTTAATTATCAAATCCCTAAGATTTGCTCTGCGAGAATATGCGATTTGTAAACGTTTATCGCGACAACATGAATGGGGCCAAAAGTGATGCAATAATTTCCCAATATATGTCATGCCACTAATATAAGGGAAAACCCCCGTGATTGTATCATCAACAGTTCTCGATTCCGATGTTGCAAAAAGCCATTCATGATGAGTGAATCTGGCTCGCTTGTATGCCTTTTTAACCATATTGGAAGGATAACACCTCTGTAGTAAACGTGATGCTAAGTCTGTAGCATGCGATTTGAATTCTTGTAATGTCCAACAATTTCTACGAAGTCGCAAAAATTGACCATAAGGTAAACCTTGTTTTAAGGCCTTTGGGTGATAGCTGTCATAGCGTGAAAGGGTATTCCGTTGTACTGGTTTGCGAAAAAGAGTGGTCTCAAAACCAGAGGCGGTAAGACTCACAGTGATGTCCAAAAACTGTATCTTGAAAATTTCCACTTGAGCCGTGAATTGAATATTAGCCTTATGTGTATTAAGCCCCTGTAAAAAAGAATCCAATTCCATTTGTGTACCAGTCCATAAGGAAAAAAAGTCATCCAAAAATCTTTTCCAAAAAAGAACAAATTTGAATAAAGGAGCAGAATAGATGTAATTTTCTTCAAAATTGGCCATATAAATGGTGGCTGTAGAGGGAGCCACCGTCGCCCCCATTGTTATCCCAAAGATTTGTAAATAATATTGTTTTTGATGAAGAAAAAAATTGTTGTTTAGAACTAAATCCCAAAGATCCAGCAAAAACGATTGAGGAATTTGTTCAGGTAAATCCAAAGAAACATCAGCTAAACAGGCAAGCACTTCCACCTGATCTATATTAGTGTAAAGGGACTGAACGTCCAGGGTTACAAGATGTGTATAAGAATCAAAAGCATTGCAAGTCATTAGTTGACTCAAAAAATCCCCCATATCCTTTATATAAGAGGGCATTTTAGCCGCCATCGGTTGCAGAAAAACCGCAAAATTTAGAGAGCGGCTCAAGTAAAGAATCCCTGCAAGAAACAATAGGCCGCCCTGGCGGATCCTGTAATGTTTTGTCGATTTTAGGGACCAAATAAAAGATAGGCGTTTTGGAATGTTTAATGATCAAAAACTCAGATCGATGTTTAGTAATCCAATTGCGAGAAAAAGCATGATGGGATACCAAGACCTGAATACGTTGCTTAAGAGTCCTGGTAGGGTCCGTTTGTAAAAGGACATAATTTGTCCGATTGTTTAAATGCCTTTCTATTTCACATTGATATTGAGCTGGAGAGAGCACCACAGCCGCTCCCCCTTTATCAGCCCGCTGGATGATCACATCCATAGTTGACAATTGCTTTAAAGCCAAAAAATGGTCACGTGACAAATTATGCCAGGACCAATATTTTTGATGTTCCACTCTAGACAATTCTTGAAAAATTAGATCTTGAAAAGTGGAAATAACACGATCTGCGGTGCCTGAAGGTAACCACCTAGAAGAAGTCTTTACCACCGAAAAATCCGAACCTCCAGAGACCCGGGAAAAAAATTGAATCACTCGTAGTTTACGAAAACACCTGTATAAGGTCAGTCTAGTTATATAAAGCCATCATATTTGGGGGTCGGTACAAACGAGAGCCCCAGCTCAAGAACTTGCAATTGATGCGGGGTCAAAAGTCGTCCCGATAGGTTAATAACTGATGATTTTTGGTCCGAGAGCGAGTATCTGGACCCTCCCAAAAATCCTGTTGATAATTTCTGTGAGACCCCCGTCCTCTAGAAAAATTAGTACGATGATTCCCAGAATTGTCCGTGCATGTTCTAGTGACATCCTGGAAATTCGGGTCTCCAGCGTCAGTATCTGTAGAATCATCAGAGCTGGTCAAGAAAGAAACTTTTTTATTAGAACTATATTTTTTTGTTGTTGTAGAAGCCCATTTATACACACAATCATTATCATAGTCAGATTTCTCTCTCTTAAACTTTTTAATCTTCAGACTCCGGACATGGTCCTGGAAAGTATCTAGTTGGTTTTCAGCCTCCGCCCATTGAACCTGAAAACTGCTGGAATCCAGTGTTTCCAATTTTTTTTTCTTAAGATCCTGTGTTTGAAGTACCAGGAGTTCCTGTTCCTGTATGGATTGTTCTGTCAGAATTGCAATTAAATCAAAACTGCATTTATTCAGAATGGCATTCCATTTAGCCAGAAACGCCATGTCATCAGTAAATTGTTTAGGGGGACTGATGCTCATACATCTCGCAACTATCACTGTAAATGGCATACTGATTGTTCATCTATTTACGTGGTTTATTTTATAATTTGCCCATGCACACTATATTATAATGGACGTACCATCAGACCAATAAAGAAGCGCCTTTCTGAGCATGCTTCCAGACTGCGAATGAAAACACTTACTGCACCTATGGTTGAACACTGTATACAAAATCAGCATGTCTTTGGATCGCTCAGATGACGGGTTTTAGATCATGTACTGGACGATCCAAGAGGGGGTGACAGAGAGCAACGTTTACAAGTATTGGAACAAAGATGGATATTCCTTCTTGATGCGGTTCACCCTAAAGGTTTAAACACACAATTGGATTAGTACACAATCATTTAACTCTCAGAAACTTTACCACTCTTTAGGGGTTTCCCCTGTCAATGGGATCCCTCTATTTGATTGGGTGGGTTGTCTTTACATGAGCGATGGCGGTTTCTTTGTCATCAGTGACGTCAGATGCCGAGCGTACTTTATATAAGGTGTTTTCCTCACCGTGAATTTAGTTGAAGCTATGGATTTGATACGCCTTAACTGACTTGAAGCAGGGTTGAAGTTTTTACTGAACCTGAAACGTGGCACGTCGTCATTCTCTTTGATCTTCGGCAGCTTAAGTCCAATAAATAAAACGGAGGGGTTCCAACGGTGTACGGACTAGTTCTGTTCACTTTGCCTGCTCCAACAAAAATAATTTATTGAGGATTTTCCTTTTATATCAGGATCTTTTTTGGCACGGGATTTAATTCGATTCTGGTTTGTTTTTTTCTGATTGTGGATCTATATTTGGATTTGGCAGGTGTTCGAAGCCTGGTGTGAGCAGCGAGACTGGCGATCCTTAGGGGAATCTGTGGGTAGATATCCTGACTTTCTTGCTGGATGATCTGGATAAGGGGCTAGCCCTGAATTCTCTGAAGGTGCCGATAGCGGCTTTGGCCTGCTACAGGGGGACGTTTCATGGTGCTCCATTGGTGTGTCACCCAGATGTAACGCAGTTCTTGTGAGCCGTGAATCAGGTTAGGCCACCGATGCGGGTGGTCGTTCCTCCTTGGGCCCTGAATTTGGTGGTGCTGGGCTTGGTTGCATCTCCTTTTGAGTCCTTGAGTCAGGCCTCTTTAAAGGATCTGACCTTGAAAGTGGTTTTCTTAGTGACTATCCGCTCTGCCCGGCACATTTCAGAGTTGTGGGCCTTGTCCTGTTGAGAGTGGTTCCTGATGTCTAAGGAGTGCGTGGTTCTGAGAACTGTTCCTTCCTTTTTGCCAAAAGTGTTGTCTCCGTTTCATGTCATCCAGGTAGTGACTCTCCCGGTATTTGCTGGCTTGGGGGAAGAGTGTGGAGACCCCCGACTGCATTGTCTGGATGTGCAGAAAGCGTTGTGCTGTTACTTGAAGTGTACGCAGCCCTTCCGAAAGTCGGATGGGCTGTTCATTTTGTTTGGCTGTCCTTGATGTGGTGAGGCCACATCTAAAGCTTCTGTTTCACGATGGATAAAGGAGGCGATTACCTCTATCTGTTTCAAGTGTAGGGCAGAGCCGAAGGTATTGCGAGCTCATTCCACCAGATTCCAGGCGGCATCCAGGGCAGAATTTAGTTTGGTGCCTCTGGTGGATATCTGTTATGCTGTGACATGGTTTTCATTGTATACGTTCATGAAGCATTATCGCTTGGATGTGCAGGCAGGGGTGGAGGCGCGTTTTGGTGCTCAGGTTTTGCGAGTGGGGCTCATGGGTCCTTCCCATCATTAGGTATTACTTGGTACATCCCATTTGTCTGGACTGGATTGGAGGGACGTGAATGAAGGGAAAATTAGAGCTTTCCTGCTAATTTCCTTTCATGGAGTCCCTCCAATCCAATCCAGCACCCATCCTAATATCTGGTCTGTGTGTGTGGCGAGCCACCTGCATTGAGAATTGAGTTGAGTAGGTCCTCTAGTCCGGTTGTGGGCTGGTTGCTCATCTACCTTAGAGACTGTTCTCAGATCCAAGAAGGGAGAGGGGGGAGGGAAATATTTGCAGCACAATTAAAAAAAAAAAAAGAAGCAAGGATTGAATTTCGGACTTCATTTGAAGCACTTCTGTTGAGAGCGGTTGGGCTGTCTCTTCTGGTTTTTGCTCTTTCGGCAATCTCTGGGTGTGTAGTTGGTGCCTATTTTTAGGAGAGTGCTGTAGAGCTGCTATGATAGTGGGATACTGGAAGGAGGAGGGAAGTTGCTCTAGGATTATAGGGTGACATTAAAAGATTTGCATAATCAGTCTCCAGCTGCTGGTGGACAGACACAACCTGTTTGGACTGGATTGGAGGGACTCCATGAAAGCAAATTAGCAGGTAAACTCTAATTTCCCCATCTGTCAGAGACACTGTGCATGTAAAAACAGCACACTTAGTGTGACAAAATGACACCTTTTCCCTTCATTTGCAAAACCCTGCAAGTCTTGGGGAAGGGTGGGGGTTGGGGTTGAATTCAAAGAGAGATGATAGTCTCATTATGGTAGGAATCTTTCTAACTGGTGTTTTTTATATAGTTATGTATCTTCAGATAGTCTGTATGTTGCAGGGGACGAGTGCATGAGATGTGTATGTTTGGTGTGGAGGCAGGGTGCCTATCTGTGTGTGTATGTAGTGCAAGGGCAGGATGCCTGTGTGTCTTGGGGGGGAGGTTGTTTTGCCTTTTTACACTTACACAAAAAAAAAAAAATTGCAAGAGAACCTTGATAAGTTGGAAGATTGGACGTTCAAATGGCAGATGAAATTTAATGTGGACAAGTGCAGATATGCACCTAGGAAAGAACAAACCAAACTTTGGTTACATGATGCAGTATATCATCTTAGAAAACACCACCTAGGAAAAGGATTTAGGTGTCGTCATGGATAATACATTGAAACCCTCTGCCCAGTGTGCAGTGGTGGCCAAGAAAGCAAATAGAATGCTAGGATTCATAAGGAAAGGAATGAAGAATAAAACCAAGGATATTATAATGCTTCCGTATCATTCCATGGTGGGACCACACCTTGAATATTGTGTGCAATTCTGGTCGCCATATCTTAAAAAGAATATAGCAGAACTAGAAAATGTACGGAGAAGAGCCACCAAAATGGTAAAGGGGATGCAAGGATACCCCTATGAGGAAAGGCTTAAAAGGTGAGGGCTCTTCAACTTGGAAAAGAGATGACTGAGAGGGGATACGATAGAGGTCTATAAATTAATGAATGGAGTGGAATGAGTAAACGTAGATTGGTTGTTTACGCCATCAAAATGTAGAAAGGCTGGAGGGGACACAATGAAGCTACAATATAACCCATTTAAGACTAATAAGAGAAATTTTTTTTTTTTACTCCGTGCTTAATCAAACTTTGGAATTTGTTATAGGAGGATGTAGTAACAGCTTTTAGTGTAGCTGGGTTTAAAAACAGTTTGGACAGGTTCCATAAACCATTATTAAAGAGGACCTGGGAAATCCACTGCTTACCCCAGGACAAGCACTGTGGAACCTGTGTGCTTTCTCTGGGAACCTGCAGGAACTTGTGATCTGGATTGGCCACTGTTGGAAACAGGATACTAGGCTTGATGGACCTTGGCCTGACCCAGTATGGCATTTCTTATGTTATTGTGTACACACTGTGTATGGCTTCTTCAGCCTACAACCCCTTACACTCTACTTGCCCCTCTCTTGCTGCCAACCCCCCCCCCCCCCCATGTTGTTGTTCTTCCCAGCCTCCTTACCTTTTCCCAGCCTCTGTCCCATTCTCCTTCCCCCTTGCATTCATTCCCTGTCCTCCATTCCCCTCTACCATCTTCCTTTCCTAAACCAACTGGCCCTTTAAATTTCTTTTACCTTTGCTGCCTCTCTCTGTGGCCCCAGATTGTCTTCCTGCAGTGGTCTTGGCTATGATCGCAGCCTGTCTCGCCTCCTCAGCTTGTGGGAAATGCTGCTCCCATGGCCACAAGGAAGCACTCTCTTTACCATGATTGCAGCCCCCCATTCTCTTGTCTTCTGATGGCATGTTTATTTGCGCATGCTTATGCATGTGCAAACAAACTTACGTATGGACAGACTCCTTTTCTTTATTCTGAAGGCTGGTGAACCCTTGAGAATAGGCGCTATGTGAAGCGAAACAAGTCTAAAGCCATAATCTGCAGAGGAAAATGTTTTGTGTTCCTTGTGAATGTACAGCGCCAGACACAGTCATGGGAAGCATTTTCTTGCAGTGTAAATTCAAAAGCATTGCTTATTTCGGTGTTGCTATAATATGTCCCCGGCCCTCTCTGTTGCAGTGCTGCCTCCCAAGTTCCCATCCCAAACTTCTTTGGCTCATGTAACTCTGCAAATATATAGTGATGTTATAAAAGTTCAAATTCAAAAATAAACTGAAAAACCAAAAAGTGAACTTTATAGGAGATATTTTGAAAAAAAAAATTTTTGGATAATATTTCGCCAGGTGAGTTATATAAAGTCACACTAGGTCTCAATATGTCACTTTTTATTCTATATATAATAGAGTCAAATCCACAGCTTCCCAAAATGAGTTTAAAAAATAGTGTTCACAACATCCACACCAGAAACTATTGAAGGTGGCTAATCAGTCTTGGTCAATGCAGAACAAAACTGATTAGCTATCTTGAATAGCTTTTGATGTGGACGTTGTGAAGTCTCTACTTTTTAAACTCGCTTTGGAAAGGTGGGGATTTGACACTATTATATATAGAGTAAAGAGGGACATATTCAGACGACTACGACTTTATATAGCTCACTTATTGGAGTATTGTGGAGGAGTAGCCTAGTGGTTAGGGCAACTGCCTAGTACCCAGAATTACCCATGCAAGAGTTCAGTTCCCACTGGCACTCCTTGTGACCTTGGGCAAGTCACTTTACCCTCTATTGCCTCGGAAGAAAAGGCCTGCCAGAGGCAGCTGGGCTGTTAGGAGTCAGCACTGACTCGATGACACTAAAAAATAAAAATAAAAATGGAGTATTGCCCATGCAACTCTGCAGCAGATGTACCGAGCCAATACATTGCTTTCTACCATGGCAGATTAAAAATTGAAGGGGGATTTTTGAAGCTATTTATGTAATTAGCAGACCTGCTAACCATATTAATCATAGCAACTGAGATATTCAGCAGCTGAATATCCCTAGGTACTGCCACTGAGCCCCATGCTAACCGGAAAGCATCGAGGCTTTCTTGGGACGAATCGGAGATGGCATCCGGGGATAGCCAACTAGCGGTGAAATTCAGCTGCCAGCCAGTTATCCTTCTGTGGCAAAAGTTAGGTACCTGAAAGGCTTGCCCAGTTTTTGCTGCTGAAGCTAACTGGGCAGCTACTGAATTTGCTGCTGCCCGTTTAGCTTCCATGCTATCTAGCCGACCCAGATATTCAATGCCAGTGGCCGGATATATCTCCAGCTTTGAATATCTAGATTTAGAGTTCATCTGCAGTGGTTAGCTGCCTAATCAGTGCTAGATGCTGCTGCTGAATATTCTACCCTCACTCCAGATTTTTTAATTTTTTTGGAAAAACGAGTGCCGAATAACTTTGACATTGGCATAGTTTAATAACGGTTATATTGGTGGTGGAGCAATGATGGGTGGCTTTGCAAATAGGAAAATGGTTAGTTTGACAAGGACAAACCACAAATGAAATAAAATGACACTTGCAAAACCTTTTTATTTCTCCTTTTTCCTCTAGTTGTAGGGAAATAATCTGTCTTGTTGACATCAGTCAGATCAAGTATGTGTGGCCCTGGCATGGATCCAGGTTAAGTTGTTCTGAGTGGGACTTTAGTATTGTTCGCTGACATTTTCATAATTCCCCTCTTTTTCTTCAGTATCAAAAAGGACGAATGAGACCACTTTGAGAGACAGCAATGAGGGTTATCTTCTCTCTAGGCTGAGCATTCTTTTGTAGGAAAACCAATACATCAGAGGGGGTAAAAGGCATGTATCACAGTTCAGAATTAGAAAATCCATTAAAAAGAAATACCAATTCATTCATTACTGAGATATCAACAAGATATGAACAGATTCCCAAAAGTCAGTTAAAAGTTAAAATCATTTTTATTTCAGTATATTTTAAAATGAAGCCACTGCCATAGTACCAGAACCTGTTTTCACAATGTGTTTTGAATTCGTTGAAATATTTAGAATGTAATCACTTGATTGGATTCACATACCTGTTGTTGACTTGATAAGTATTTTTTTGCCTGAGCAAGTTTTTGCATAATTTCATACATAGCTTGCCCAAGGTATATATTCTATTAGATTTGAAACTAGCTTTGTTCAGTGAGTACTCCAGCTGTGGAAAGAAAGCAGACCTGTTTGGTTATTACATACATATAGTAAGTGTTTGTAAACTTATCATAAGCATGTGCAATTTAAGTCTTGTATTATAAAATGTAGGAACACCACTGGTGAATTTTGAGAGAATTCTTATGATGATAATGTAGTACTGTCAATCATTACATAGAATGGCAGCAACTACGCCTACTTGGAACAGCTGGAGAGCTTGTTGGTGAAAGGTCGTCCTATCCCGGTGCGGCTTGATGCTCTGCCGCAGGTGGAATCCCAAGTGGCGGCAGCTCGGTCCTGGAGGGAACGTACTGAAAGGACCTTCCTGAAGAAGAACTCAAGCTATACCTTGCTACAGGTAATGTTATTGACAGTTTGTTTTTAAATGTCAGTTTTGTTTTCCTTTGTAGCCTCTGACCTTTAAGGGATGCTCATATTCCGGCACCTTTTATGCATCCTTTATTGTTGTATAGTAGTGATTTACAGTGCTGTAGCTCTGTATCTATTTCTGAATCTACAGGGCCAGCTCCATCAGTTGGCAGCCATAGATTTTAAAGTTGTTGTAAAGAAATGGAATTTGCATACCAATTCTAAGGTATCAACCCCCCCCCCCCCCAAAAAAAAAAAAAACCCAGTGGAAAGTATGACATTTTTGATGACCTCTGTTCAGCCTCCTGCTTTTGCTCTCCTGCAGATCACTGACTAACTTTCAAAAATAGAAAAGTATAATTGCTGGCCCCCAAGCACATGATTCTACACACAATCCCCTGGATGATGACATGGGCTCCCTGCACTCCTCCTCAGCCCCATGGGAGACCTATGAACGACGGACAACCTCTCCCCCCCTAGGGCAAGATGCTCTGGAACACCTATGGAGCACCTTTCCTATCTTAAATTCCTTCAAAAGATTTTATGGGCGTTGGCCCTCTGATTCCCAAATGCCTACCAACAAGTGGGACTTCCAGTCCACCCTCAAGGCCTGTGGCATATCCATGGAGGTCCTGGTCTTGCATGGAACAGCATTGTATGCATGGAGAATCGAGTCTCATGTTCTACATCAACAAACAGGGCAGCGCAGGGTCTATCTGCCTCTATCATGAGGCTGCCCGACTCTGTGCTTTTGCTCTCTTCATCGGCGCAACTCTGCGAGCAACTTACCTGCTGGGGTCCCAGAACCCCCTGGTGGACATGCTGAGCTGCCAGTTAGAACCGAACAAGTGTTTCCATTGTAAAAACCGCGGGTCTCTCCCACAGCCCGTCAGCTTTGAATACCTCTGTGACCAAAGTGTTGGGGTCTGTGAGTGAATTACTGGGGGTTAAATCTACTTGTGCTGACTTCACCAGTGTAGATGAGGAACAAGCTGAGTGAATTACCAGGTTGGAAGAGGACGTGGGACAGCTTTGGGACCTGGTCGCTGCCCAGCTTAAGGACAGAACTGTGTCCATTAAGAAAATGGAATATTTGGAAAATCAGGCCCGTCGCTGTAATCTACGGTTTCTGAATTTCCCTAAGTCTCCTGTATGCTCACCCATGGATATGGTGCGGAAGTATTTTGGGGAAGTCTTAAAGATTCCCCCGGAACATTTCCCACCTATGACTAGGACCCAGTATCTGTCTGTGGGATTAAGGGACTAGGTTCCTAGTACCCCCTTCCCCCCCCCCCCCCCCCCACTTCCCCTGGGTTAGGAGACCTAACGGGGTTTTTGGAAAACTCCTTGGAGGTTGTAATAGGGAAAACTACTCTATTTGTAACCATGGCACTGGAGTCGGATAAATTTTATGTTCTTAGATTGTATTTCAGAAACATTAATGAAGTTTTTCTAGGCTCTAATGTTAAAATATTTCCTGACGTTTCTTGTGTTACACAGCTGAGAAGGAAGGACCTTTTGGCCCTTCGCCACAGGGTTTTGGCCTTAGGGGCTACTTTTCAGCTAAACTTTCTGGCAAAATGTTATGTTAAGCAGAAATTATATCTGTTTTTTTTTTAACCTAGGCAACTTCAGGAGTTTCTGGAGGCTAGGGAGGAGGTATTAGTAGAAGTATCTGTGCCTTTTCATTCGGCTGACGCATGAGTCTCTACCTGCCTTATTAGTTGTATATTGCTTATAGTGTAGGACCTTTTGGGATTCTTAACTGTTGTTGAAGTTTGTTTCCCAGTACTTCCCCCAATATTTCCTTTTACTTGGGGTCTAATATAAATGGGGGAAATATTTTTCTTTGTGTGTTTATATTTCTCCAGGACCAAGCAGGAAGTCAGTCCTCACTTATGGGTGACGTCGGCGCCGACGGAGGCCTCGCGGAGCAATTTTCCCCAGCTTTCAAGGAAAGCCTTTGGGAATTGCAGCGCGCATGCGCGGTCCTCTTCCCGCCCAAGGGTGCCATCTTAGCCAGTCTTCTTTTTTCCGCGGAGCCCTACAGACGTCCCCGTCTTGTCCCCGCGAAAAAGTTGATATTTCTTCATAATTTTATTTTTTTTCCTTCGGTTCGACGCCGGTCTTTTTCCCGCCCGGACTCGCGACGCCGGTCACGAGTCCTCTTCTTCTTTTCGGTTTTTCTGACTTAGTCAGTTTTCGTTTTCGGTTTTTCCCTGGCAGCCCGGTCCTTTGACCTCGCCGGGGCCCTTTTTCCCCCGATGGCTGCCAGTGGTTTCAAGCGGTGTGGTCACTGTGACCGAAATATGTCACTAACTGACACACACGACTTTTGCCTCCGCTGCCTGGGCCCGGATCATGAAGAAATGATCTGTGGGCCCTGCGGCAAAATGTCCTCCAAAGCGTTGAGAAGTCGGCGGCATCAGCGGGATAGGATCTTCGCTGACCCCAGCCGTACCCGGACCTCGTCGGAGGCCTCCGCGTCCAAAGGTTCCAGCTCGGACCGTCGCCGGAGTTCCTCCGACAGGGGTTCTCCCTCCGGGGACCATCGACGGAAGGTGAAACCCGCGAGGGCGGCGTCGGTGGACGCTCCTGGCTCCGCGAGGGCCAGTTCGCATAGCCCCGATAGCCGCCCCGGGTCCTTGGAGAAGGAGCACCTCCCGAAGCGACCTCGCCTGGAGTCGGAGCTGCCTGCTCGGGTAAGTCCTGTGGTCCTCCTGGACTCGCCTCCGCGACAGCCGACGTCGGGCCCGACGCCGTCGGGGCCCGAGTCGGGGGCTGCTGGGTCACCTGAGCTCGGACTCAGGTTGACGGCCTTGGAGAGCAGACTGTCTGCCTTCATGGACCAGCAGCGGGCACTGCTCGCTGGCTTCGCTGGCGCCGCTGCCCCGACCGCCGGGACGTCGACGTCCAAGTCGACCCCGGAGACCGAGCCGATCCTCGAGTCGATGCGAACTCGAGTCGATCCTCGGTCGAGGTCACCCTCGGCCTCCCGTTCGGGACCGAGGTCGCCGACGCCGACTCCCTCGGCGTCGGGGCGGCAGGCGCCGCGCCCTGCCCGGGCCGACCCCACCGAGTCCTCGTCGGAGTCGGTCTGGGAGTCGGAAGAGGAAGAGTCGCCTGATTCTTTTCGGACTCGGTGTGTCCCCTCGGACTCACCTGAGTCCGAACCTCGGAAGCAGTCCCCCCCGGAGGATGCCCGGTTCTCGGACTTCGTCAGGGATATGGCCAAGGCTTTGGCCTTCCCTGCGGACCCCGAGGAGGAGCCTCGAGCCGAAGAGCTCGACGCCCTCCAGTATGACTCTCCCGCCAGGGAACACTTTACTGTACCGGTTCCTCCCATGCTGGAACGACTACTCTTCCGCATGTGGGAGAGTCCGGCCACCTCGCCGGTCCTGAGCAAGCGGGTCGATTCTATCTATCGAGTCCGCAAGAGCCCTGGCTTCCAAAAAGCACAGCTACCACACCATTTCATGGTAGTGGAATCAGCCATGCATCGTCTTAAGAGCCAGAAGATGCACTCCTCGGTGCCTCCTGGCAGGGAGGCCCGTAACCTGGATGGCCTTGGTAAGAAGTGTTTCCAGGGCTCTATGCTCGCATGTCGTGTCCAGACCTACCAGCTATACATGGGCATGTATCTCCGAGACCTGGCTAAAGAGCTAGCCGGCTTCTCCGCTGGTTTGTCCGAGGAACCCTTGCGGAGGTTCCTGGCCTTGTCCACTGGCATTCGGGAATGCTCAAAATTCATGTCCCGAGCAGCCTATGATGGCTTTGAAGCATCGGCTCGAGTGGCCGCAGCCGGCATCGGTGCCCGCCGACAGGCTTGGCTTCAGTCGTCTGACCTTGAGCCCTGGGTGCAGGACAAGTTGGTCGATGTCCCCTGCCGAGGCGAAAACCTCTTTGGCAAGCCCATGGCTGAAAAGGCTGCACAGATTGAGACGGAGACTCTCACCAGGACCAGGCTTTCTAGGAAGACCTCCGCCCCTTCCCAGAAAAAGAAGGGCTCGGGAAAAAAGTCCTTTTACCCGAGGAAGGCGGCTGCCTACAAACAATACCCCCATTATCAGGCCCCTGCAGCTCCCCAACAGGGCCAGCAGGCCAAGGGACGGGGTAACGGGTCCCGTAGGCAGCAAGCCCCCAAGCCTGCACCACCAGCCCCTGCTCAGCAGGGTGGGGGTTTTTGACTCCTTAAGCATAGCCTCCCCCCCCCCCCCGCTGGTTCCTCCCAGCACCGGAGGCCGGCTGGTTCACTTCGCCCACAGGTGGTCCAGCATCACCTCAGATGCCTGGGTGCTTCAAGTCGTGCGAGAAGGCTATCTTCTCCACTTCCACCAGGTCCCTCCCTCCTATTTTCCGGGAGAACCTCCACGACCCCCTCTGCACAGGGAATTACTCCTTCAGGAGTTAGCAGGTCTTCTACAGGAACAGGCGGTGGAACCGGTGCCCCACCACCTAAAAGGTCAAGGCTTTTATTCCAGGTATTTTCTAATACCAAAGAGAACAGGAGGCCTCAGACCCATCCTGGACTTGCGCAACCTCAACAAGTTCCTTGTGCGAGAGAAGTTCAAAATGCTTACCCTTGGAATCCTTCTGCCCTACCTCCAGCAGGGAGATTGGCTATGCTCCTTGGATCTAAAGGATGCCTACACGCACATCCTCATCCACCCAAGCCACCGCCAATACCTAAGGTTTGTGGTGGCAGGAAATCATTACCAGTACAGAGTACTGCCCTTTGGCCTGTCCTCCGCACCGCGAGTCTTCACAAAATGTCTCGCGGTGGTGGCGGCCCATCTCCGGCTTCACGGCCTATATGTCTTTCCGTACCTCGACGACTGGCTCATCAGAGCAGCGCCCGCTCCGGAGGTCACCAACGCCGCACGCCGCACGGTGACTCTTCTGCAGTACTTGGGCTTTGTTATAAACTTCGCAAAGTCCACTTTGCTCCCCTCACAGGATCTCGAGTTCATCGGCGCAAGGCTGCACACTCCTCAGGCACGAGCGTACCTACCGCTCGACAGGGCTCAACGGCTCATGGACCTAGCCGACCGTTTTCGCAGCCAGCCCCTGGTCTCCGCCAGGCGCTTCCTGAGACTACTCGGCCATATGGCTTCCACCGTCCATGTGACCCCCAATGCCCGCCTGAATATGCGGCCTGCTCAATGGTGTCTCCGCCAGCAGTGGCGACAAGCCACAGGCGGCCTAGCAGACCTAGTGCGCGTCTCCGAGCCGCTGATCTCGTCTCTCCGGTGGTGGCTTCAGCAGCCGAACCTGATATTCGGAATGCCTTTCCAGTCACCTCAGCCGGACCGGGTGCTGACAACAGATGCATCCCTCCTGGGCTGGGGAGCGCATTGCCAAGGGGCACGTACTCAGGGCCTCTGGACCACGTGGGAGTCTGCTCAGCAGATCAACTTCCTGGAGCTCAGGGCGATCCGCCTGGCTCTCAAGGCCTTCTCCCACCTGACTTCTCACCAGTCCGTCCTTGTCCAGACGGACAATCAAGTTGCCATGTTCTACGTGAACAAGCAGGGGGGCACGGGCTCCTTCCTCCTCTGCCGGGAGGCACAGAAGCTCTGCTCTTGGGCCGTCTGTCACGGCATTCTCCTCAGGGCAGTTTATCTCCCAGGCCAAGAGAATTACCTGGCGGACAAACTCAGCAGGATCCTCCAGCCGCACGAGTGGCGTCTGGATCCCTTGGTAGTTCAGAAGCTCTTTCTAAAGTGGGGCCTCCCCACGGTGGATCTCTTTGCCAGTCCTCACAACCGGCAACTTCCTCGCTTCTGCTCTCGTCAGCCACACCCCCTTCGGGTTGCAGCGGACGCTTTTCTACTATCATGGTCGGGGAGCCTTCTGTACGCTTTCCCTCCCATCCCGCTAGTCTCTCGGACTCTTTTCAAGGTTCTCCGAGACAAAGCCTTCATGATCCTGGTGGCCCCTCGCTGGCCCAGACAGCCGTGGTTTCCGCTCCTGCTGCAATTAGCGGTGGAGGATCCATTGCCTCTGGGGTTACAACCGGATCTCCTCACTCAGGATCAGGGGTCTCTGCTACACCCCAACCTCAGGTCTCTCAACCTCATGGCCTGGCTGCTGAGAGGGTAGTCCTCGCTCCCCTTCTCCTGCCGACAGAGGTGGAGGAGGTCGTCCTAGCTTCGCGACGACCTTCTACCCGCAAATGCTACGCCCTTAAATGGCGTCGTTTTTCCGTTTGGTGTTCCCGACAGTCTCAGGATCCATTCTCCTGCCCGGTGTCGGTGGTCTTGCAGTACTTGCTCTACCTCTCTAATCTGGGACTTAAGTCCAACTCCGTCAAAGTTCACCTCAGTGCTCTTTCAGCACATCATGTGCCGGTGGACGGCAGACCTCTTTCCAGCGACCCTCTCGTAGCGAGGTTTCTCCGAGGTCTCCTCCTACTTAAACCACCTCTGCGCCCGCCAGCGCCTGACTGGGACCTGAATGTGGTTTTACAGCGGATCACCTGTCCGCCTTTTGAACCTATGGCTACCTGTTCTCTCCGTTTTCTTTCTTGGAAAACACTGTTCTTGATAGCCCTCACTTCCGCTAGACGCGTAAGTGAATTGCAGGCCCTCTTGTCTGATCCCCCTTACACTCGGTTCTACAAAAATAGGGTAGTCCTAAGGACTCACCCAAAATTTCTTCCAAAAGTGGTCTCCCCTTTTCATATCAATCAGGAGGTGGTACTTCCAACCTTCTTTCCCAGACCGCACTCCAGCCGAGCTGAAACGGTCCTCCATACCCTGGACTGTAGAAGGGCATTGAACTTCTACCTTGACCGTACGCGGGAGCACCGTAAAGCTGCTCAGCTTTTTGTATCTTTTGACCCCAATAAATTGGGGCTCCCGGTCTCCAAGCGTACACTGTCCATCTGGGTTGCGGACTGTATCACTTGGGCTTATGGGGCGGCCGGACTCTCCTTGGAAGGTCGAGTCACGGCTCATTGCGTTCGGGCAAAGGCCACGTCAGTGGCTTACCTCCGCTCTGTTCCGCTGGCAGACATCTGCCGGGCCGCTACCTGGTCTTCGAGCCAGACTTTTGCGGTCCATTACTGTCTCGAGAGGGAGTCCCGCAGGGACAGTGCTTTCGGACAGGCAGTCCTCCGTAATCTCTTTGAGGTCTGAGCAACTCCTACCCTCCATCCCGGATGTGGGCTACCGGTGGGTAATAATTCAGCGAAGATTCTTTCCTTCTGTGCTGCTGAGCTAGAGGGAGCTCATTTTTGTGCTTAGGGTCTCCGGTAGCCTTAAGCTTGGGAGTCCCATAAGTGAGGACTGACTTCCTGCTTGGTCCTGGAGAAAGCGTAGTTACTCACCTGTAACAGGTGTTCTCCAGGAGCAGCAGGAATCAGTCCTCACAACCCTCCCTCCTCCCCTTGGAGTTGCAATCGTCTGCTTTACTTTTTTTGCAAATTTTTATGCTGTCTTTTTTAGCTATGTCATCTGACTGGCTAAGATGGCACCCTTGGGCGGGAAGAGGACCGCGCATGCGCGCTGCAATTCCCAAAGGCTTTCCTTGAAAGCTGGGGAAAATTGCTCCGCGAGGGCTCCGTCGGCGCCGACGTCACCCATAAGTGAGGACTGATTCCTGCTGCTCCTGGAGAACACCTGTTACAGGTGAGTAACTACGCTATCTCCAGGAACAAGCAGGAATGAGTCTTCACATATGGGTACGTCGGTACCGACGGAGCCTGCGCGGGAACGCTCCCCAGCGTCCAATCAGAAAGCCTTTGGGAGCATCCCACAGCGCCTGCGTGCTGCCTTCCCGCCTTTCCCAACTGTCTCTCCTCAGTTCTTCTTTTCCGCGGAGCCAGCAGGTCGTGTTTCTGTCACCGCAGAAGAATTTCCTTATTTTTTCTTTATTTCTTTTGTGTCGTGTCTGCCTTCTTCGACGCTGTACCGGTACCGCCGGTCTTTGTTCTTTTCTTCTTGTAAAAAAAAAAACCTTTTTTCTTCAGGTGCACTTGCGTTTTGGGCCTTAGGCCCAAAACCTTTTTTCCTTAAATATGGAAAAGCCTGCCTCAGGATTTAAAAAGTGCACAAAATGTGGCGGTACTATTTCCGTCACCGACACCCATGACTGGTGTCTTAAAATGTTTAGGTCCTGACCATTCCATAACAGATTGTGTGTCCTGTTCCATGATTTCTAAAAGCGGTCGGCAGAACTGAGCTGCCAAGCTCAGTACCCTGTTTCCCTCTGATGCGGCTTCGGTGGCATCAACGTCTTCCAGGGCTTCTTCTTTCTCACATGGATCTCAGGTAACCAAACATAAATCCAGCCGGTCCTCAAAGGGTAGATCTCCTTCTAAGCATCGAGATGCCTCTGGCGTTGCCCTCGAGGATTCTGCACCGGCAAAATTACCCCGGCAGGAGGCTTCAGCCTCTAAAGTATCATCATCGGGGTTCCAGGATGATCTCGATGGCGTGGCCTCGACAGATCTCCTGGTGCCATGCTCTGGGGTACCGGTGGCTTCCATCGGTACCGACTTCCAAGCATTGGCGGCGTCAATGGATCAGAGGATTTTGTCCATAGAACGCAGTCTGGCGGCTTTCCTTGTGGCATCGACGCCCGTGGTACCACAACAGACTACTCTGCCGGTACCGGCTCTAGCATCGCCATCGGTACCGATCTCGGTACCGGTGGCATCAGCATTGGTGTCTGTCCGCTATGCCGGTACTCTGTCCGCTGAAGCCCTCCGGTACTGATACCCCGGTACCGGTTATTCCCGATACCGACCCCGGTCGGTACGGGTATCGGGCTTTGCAAGAGCATCCGGACAGACGATACTTCGATTCCTCTGAGGATTCTGAAGAGTCGGTCGATGCAGTGATGCTTCTTCCACAGGAGGAGTCCTCTCCTAAACGAAGGATGTCTCCTCCAGAGGACTTGTCTTTTCAAGACTTTATCAGGGAGGTGGCTCGGGGCCTCTCTTATCACAGTGGCCCCTGAGACAGAGCCAAGGAGTTAGATATTTTACAATACCCTAAAACTCCTAAAGAGGCAGCTACCTTGCCTATTCATGAGATTCTGTATGATCTAATGTTGAGGATGTGGGAAGCTCCTCTAACCACCTCTCCTCATTCTCGCAGGTTGGATACCATGTATCGTGTCCCTCCTTGTCCTGGTTTCCATAAGGCTCAACTTCCTCACCACTCTATTGTGGTTGAGTCTGCAATGAGAAAGATTAGGAGTGCCAAAAGACATGCCTCTAATCCTCCAGGACGTGAATGTAGAACCCTGGATGCTTTTGGAAGAAGAGTCTTCCAAGCTTCCATGCTTGCTGCGAGAATTAATTCTTATAGTCTCTACATGGGAATGTTCTTAAAAGAAGTCACTGACCATTTACAGACTTTAAGTCCTTTTATGTCTGAAGATAAAAGGCAGGACTTTCTCACTGGGCTCAAAAATGCCCAAGATATCTCCAAATTCTCCAACTATGCAGCTTTCGACTCCTTTGAATGCGTAAGCAGAGCCTCAGCTATTGCCATAAGTGCACGTAGGATTGCTTGGCTTCAAGCATATGATTTGGAGATCTGGGTTCAAGATGAATTGGGGAATATCCCTTGTACAGGTGAGAACCTGTTTGGTAAGGATTGGCAAGCAAAAGCCAATCAGATGGATGCTGAAAATTCTGCTTTGGATTGACTATCCAAATCCACAGCTGCTCCTGCTAAGAAAAGGTTATTCAAGAAAACACCTTTTTCTAAGAAGGGAAGATTCTATCCTGCTTATGGTCAGCGGGCATCTTCTGCAGCTCAGTTCCCTGCCAAACGTCAGCAATCTTCCAAACAGACCAAAGCAAAGGCTGCTAGGCCTGCTCCAGCCCAGCAACCTCAGGGCCTTTGACTTTCCGCTAGAGAACTTAGCCTTCCTGGCTCTAGAAGAACCAGAGCCCTCCACCATTCCAGGAAGGTTATGTCACTTTGCTCCCAGGTGGGGGCAAATTACAGCAGAGCATTGGACACTCTCCATCATAAGAGAGGGGTACAAACTTCATTTTTCAAGCTTGCCCCCTCTCACAAGAATGTACCAATTCAATTCTCCAACCTCCCTCCTCAACCTATTGCAGCAGGAGGTTGCCACTCTTCTCGCCCAGGGGGCAATAGAGGAAGTGCCTTTTCAACAACAGGGCACAGGGTTCTACTCCCCCTATTTTCTTATTCCAAAGAAAACGGGGCTTCAGACCCATCTTAGATCTCAGAGAGTTGAACAAATTACTAGTCAAGGAAAAGTTCAAGATGGTTTCTCTAGGAACTCTGCTGCCATACCTTCAGAGTCAGGATTGGCTTTGTTCTCTAGATCTCAAGGATGCGTACACTCATGTTCTCATCCATCCAACTCACAGAAGGTTCCTTCGGTTCCTTTTTCAAGAGAAGCACTATCAATACAGAGTGCTTCCTTTTGGTCTGGCCTCTGCACCAAGGGTGTTCACAACATGCATGGCAGTGGTAGCTGCTTTTCTGCGCACCCTGGGAATATTCGTCTTCACTTACCTGGACGGCTGGCTCATTCGAGCTCCCACTCAATCAGAGTTCTATAACCTGCACAATGCGTATCCTTCAGTATTTAGGGCTGGTAATAAACATCCCAAAATCCAATTTGGTCCCTACTCAGTCCCTGGAGTTTATAGGGGCGTTGTTGGATACCACAAGGGCAAGGGCCTATCTTCCCCAGGCCCGTTGCCTTTGCTTGGTGCAGTTAGCTTCTCAAGCAGAGTTGAAACCCCTCCTAACTGCTCGAGAGATGTTACAGTTGCTAGGCCACATGGCATCCACCGTGCATGTGGTACCATATGCTCGCCTTCACATGAGGGCAGCTCAGTGGACTTTATCCACCCAATGTACCCAGGCATTAGGCTGCCTGTCAGACAAAATAGCAAACACAAGTCGCCTCATTTTGTCCCTCCAGTGGTGGAAGTCCCCTCAAAACCTGTTGCTGGGGTCCCCCTTTCAACAGTCTCTACCCCAAGCAACTCTTACAACAGATGCCTCTCCAATGGGGTGGGGAGCTCATCTGCAAGACCTCTCCACCCAGGGCATCTGGTCCCCACAGGAGACTTGTCTACATATCAGTCTCTTGGAGCTCAGAACAATCTTCCTTGCTCTGCGTGTTTTCCACACCCTGCTCAGCCACAAGACAGTCCTTATCCACACGGACAATCAGGTAGCCATGTTCTATGTGAACAAGCAGGGAGGAACTGGCTCTCTGTCGCTTTGCAGCGAAGCTCTGCGACTGTGGGCCCTCGCCAGAGAGCATCAAATTCATCTTCTGGCAGTTTATCTTCCAGGCGTTCAAAACTCTTGGGCAGACAGGCTCAGTCGAGTTCTGCTTCCACACGAGTGGTCCCTACATTTGGACCAGGTGTCCAAGATTTTTCAAATTTGGGGAACCCCGGACATAGACCTCTTTGCAAGTCCATGGAATGCCAAATTTCCCCGGTTCTGTTCCAGAACTCTGGCTCAGGGAGCTCAGGCAAGGGATGCTTTCCTCCTTCACTGGGGTCAAGACTTCCTCTATGCCTTTCCACCCATTCCCCTAATTCCCAAAACCCTGTTCAAGCTTCAGAGAGACAGAGGCCACATGATCCTCATAGCTCCACATTGCCCACGGCAAGGGTGGTACCCTCTGCTTCTACATCTCTCTCAAGCTCCCTCCCTGGAGTTAGGGTCTGCTCCAGACCTCCTCTCTCAAGAGGACAGAAAGTTGTGGCATGCCAATCCCTAGTCTCTGCATCTCAGGGCTTGGTTGCTGAAGGCCTAGATCTCCAGGATCTTCATCTTTCTCAACAAGTCAAAGATGTTCTTTATGCTCCCAGAAAACCTTCCACTAGACGTTCTTATGCTTTCAAGTGGAAGAGGTTTACTATCTGGTGTTCTGGGAAGGGTCTTGACCCCCTTGCCATACCTCTGGAATCTTTGCTGGAGTATCTCCTCCATCTGTCTAATGCAGGCCTTAAGACAAATTCAGTAAGGGTCCATTTGAGTGCTATTGCAGCTACCCTTAAGCCTCTAAATGGACAACCTATTTCCTCTCATCCTCTTGTAGCCAGATTCATGAGAGGCCTCCTTTTAACAAAGCCTTCCATTAGACCACCCCCGGTGGCATGGGACTTAAACTTGGTTCTTGGTCAGCTTATGAAGCTGCCTTTTGAACCTTTAGCTACCACCTCCTTGAAATACCTTTCTTGGAAGGTTATCTTTCTCATTGCAATCACATTAGCACGTCGTATTAGTGAATTGCAAGCACTCGTAGCTAATCCACCTTATACAAGATTCCATCATGACAAGGTGGTCCTTAGGACTAATCCACACTTTATGCCTAAGGTGGTCTCGCCTTTTCACCTCAACCAGGAGGTCTACCTACCTGTCTTTTTTCCAGGACCTCATGCATCAAGTGCAGAGAGGAATCTTCATACCCTGGACTGTAAAAGAGCTCTGGCTTTTTACTTACAAAGGACACAGCAACATAGAAAGTCTTCCCAACTCTTTGTTGCCTTTGATCCTTCTCATTTGGGACCACTAGTCTCCAAGAGAACACTATCTAACTGGATTGCCCAGTGTATTTCTTTCACCTATCAGAGCAAGAACCTTTCTCTGGAGGTCCATGTCACAGCTCACAATGTGAGAGCCATGGCAGCCTCAATGGCTCATCTGAACTCTGTGTCTATTGACTACATCTGTCGAGCAGCCACTTGGGCCTCGGTTCATACCTTCACAGTCCATTATTGCTTGGACAAGGACTCCCGCCGGGATGCCTTGTTTGGTCAGGCTGTTCTTAAACACCTGTTCCATACTTAATCAACTCCTACCCACCATCCCTCATGGGATGCCAGAGATCCATGTGGGGAAGTGCAGCCCTGTCCCAGAGACACACAACTTATGGGATCTCTCCCTGGCATCTAAAGCTAGGGAGTCCCCATATGTGAAGACTCATTCCTGCTTGTTCCTGGAGATAGCACAGTTACTTACCTGTAACAGGTGATCTCTGGGAATAGCAGGAATAAGTCTTCACAACCCACCCACCTCCCCTAGGAGTTGTCTCTCTCTCTATCTCTTTCCTTTCCCTCTCTCTCTCTCTCTCTCTCTCTTTGTCTCAGCTCTAAAACTCATCTGAGGAAAGACAGTTGGGAAAGGCGGGAAGACAGCACGCAGGCGCTGTGGGATGCTCCCAAAGGCTTTCTGATTGGACGCTGGGGAGCGTTCCCGCGCAGGCTCCGTCGGTACCGACGTACCCATATGTGAAGACTTATTCCTGCTGTTCCCAGAGATCACCTGTTACAGGTAAGTAACTGTGCTTTCTTGTGGTGTTCGAATACCCATGTATTTTTTCATTCAATGTTATTTTTTGGATGTAATAATTATTAATAATTGATAAATAAAAAAATTGAAAAAAAAAGAACTGAACGAGTGGTCCTTCAGTTCACCAGGTCATCTTCGACATCTAGGGCAAACCAGACATGGATGTTTCACCTCCTCCAAGAACCCCAAGTGCAAGATCTTCTATTTCCTGCGCCCCTCACCACACCGCAGGGGGCGAATGCATTCACAATGGATTGATCCCAGGGACTTCTCTTCCGCCATTTCCTTTGTTGACTTAAGTCCTTCTGAAAGCCAAATAGGACCAGGCCTCCCTCTTTTTCATAGCTCCATGTCGGCATCACCAACTGTGGTATCTTCACCTCCTTGCCCTTTTGCTGACCCCTCCTATCCCTCTGGGGGTCCACCAAGAGCTTCTTACCCAGCAGCATGAATGCCTTCTGCATTCTAACCTGAAGAGTGTCTCTCACAGCATGGAAAATCCCAGGGAATCTGATCCACACCGACTCTACCAGAGGAGATCCTCATCGTCATGCAAGCCTCACGAAAACAGGCCACGTGAGAGTTCTATCTCTGCAAGTGGTCCTGTTTTTCCTCCTGGACCAGGTCTCAGCCTCTGGATCTAATATGCTGCTCCTTACCAGATGTCCTTGCCTACTTGCTCCATCTCTCCAACTCCAGACTGCAGACCAGCTCCATCCAATATCATCTGTTCGCGATAGTGGCTTCCCATGTTCCAATCAACAGGAAGCCCATTTCCACTCATCCTCTGGTATCCATTTTTATGAAAGAATTTTTGAACCTCAAACTGCCGGTTCACCCCAACGTTATCCTCCATCAAGTTCCTCACTTGGAAAGCAGTATTCCTGGTAGCTATCACGATGACCAGATGATTCAGCAAACTGCAAGCCCTAGTTCACTGTCTTCCATAAATATAATTTCTTCACGACAAAGCCATCCTCAGGACTCATCCCAAGTTCTTCCCTAAGGTGGTGTCAGAATTCCACCTAAATCAGTCACTTGTCCTTCCAGACTTCTTTCTGAATCCATCTAGAGACTTTCTGAAAGAGATCCTGCACACACTGGATTGCAGGAAGGCCCTTCTCTTCTATCTTCATCGGACTTGGGAAGCCTGCCACTCTTCATAACTTTTCCTGGCGTTCAATCCCAAAACCCACACCAGCCAGCCTCCAAGCAGACCATCTCTACCTGGATAATGGACTGCATCATATACTGCTACTAGCAAGCTGCCTTGCTGTTCCTGGGGTGCATCGGCCCTCATAGTCTACAGGCCACAGCTACCTCCTTTGCAAGCCTGGTGGCAATCTCCTCCCAGGACATTTGCAAAGCAGCAACCTGGATGGCTCTTCATACTTTCACCAAGCACTATACCCTCAACTGCTCCTCTGCGCAGGACTTTGTCTTTGGACTAGTGGTCCTTTGAAACCTCTTTGCCTCCTAATAACTCTCCTCCACCCTACTTTGGGCTGCAAAAAAAAAAAAATAAATAAAGAGAAGAAAAGTATTTTTCTGTGGTAGCCCTCAGTCCTGGACTCTCCTTAAGAGTGTGCCAGCATCCCCCTGCTGGTCTCCAGAGAAAACGTAGTTGCTTACCTGTAACGGGGGATCTCTGTAGACAGCAGGGGTATGCAGCTACACTTGCCCACCTACCGTCCCCTCAACAAGATCATCATATCTACAAGACTATTTCAGGACTTCTTGATTCCTTGCTATGTTAGGAATTGTTTCTAAGTGGACCACCAGATAGGAAGCAGCACACCTGCTCAGAGAGGCACAGTTTTGCTTCTCTCAGCTATGGGAAATCCAGGCACTCAGGCTCAGTCAGAGACTTCACTTTAAGAGTGTGGCTGCATAACCCTGCTGTCTATGGAGAACCCAGGTTAACAATAAGCAACTACACTTTCTAAGGGGGTGGCAACATACACACACAAATTGCAGCATATAGAGACATTCAGTATAATCTCATTAGCTCCTCCGATCTATTGAATGGAAGATAAAAATTGTGCTTTCAAATGTTCATCTAGTTGACAAAATGAACTCTTTGGGTAGAGTTCCTAGGCATAGATAAATTGTAAATGTAGGTGTTTATTTTCCAACTAATAAGGTATGTTTTGTGGGTACAAAGAACAATTGGGGTCCAATTTTCAA
This sequence comes from Ichthyophis bannanicus, assembly GCA_033557465.1. Classification (NCBI taxonomy): domain Eukaryota; kingdom Metazoa; phylum Chordata; class Amphibia; order Gymnophiona; family Ichthyophiidae; genus Ichthyophis; species Ichthyophis bannanicus. The sequence continues at coordinate 449,959,484 of CM066037.1, read as the reverse complement.
AACTGCTGATATTTAAACACTCTGGCGCTTAAACATCGGCAGGATAATCAGTAGCACTGTCCAGATAAGAGCTGCCAATATCTGGGCTGAGCAGCGATTAAACCGGGTAAGTGCTTATTGAGATTTTCAGCCAGTGCTTGCCTGGATTTCAATTTAAGCCTTTGTATCATTCCATGGTGTGACCATACCTTGAATATTGTGCACAATTCTGGTTGCTATTTCTTAAAAAGAATATAGCAGAATTAGAAAAGATACAGAGAAGAGCCACCAAAATGGTAAAGGCGATGGAAGGATACCCTATGAGGAAAGGCTTAAAAGCTTAGGGCTCTTCAACTTGGAAGAGAGATGGCTAAGAGAAGATGTGATAGAGGTCTATAAATTAATGAATAGAGTAGAACAGGTAAACGTAGATTGGTTGTTTACTTCATCAAAAAAGTAGAAAGACTAGGGGGCACACAATGAAGCTACACTGTAACCCAATTAAGAGTAATAAGAGAAAATATTTTTTCTCTCAATGCATAATCAAATCCTGGAATTTGTTACCAAAGGATGTGGCTGGTTTGGAAAAAAGTTTGGACAAGTGCCTGGAGGAATCAGGAAATCCACTGCTTACCCCGGGACAAGCATTATGGAACCCATATACCTTTTTGGAAACCTGACAGTGACAGATACTTGTTATCTGGATTGGCCACTGTTGGAAACAGGATACTGTGCTTGATGGACCTTGGTCTGACGCAGTATGGCATTTCTTATGTTCATGTGGCCTAAGTCCTTTGGATAAGGGCTGCTGAAAATCATGCTAACCTAAGTGTCTGCATTTACCAGGTTAGCATCAGGACTGCCTATGGACTGCCCTGCACTAACCTCTAATTCTAATTACCCACTCCTTACCCTCTTCACCTCTCCTGCCATTTGATCATCTGCTCTTGAGCTTCAACATTTTTCTTCTTCTCATTCAGTCATCATCACCACTATGAGAGCATGTCACCGTGGTGTCTCATCTCTCTCCCCTGTACTCTCTTGCTCCTCCTCATCTGGGGATCTCATTCCTAATCCTTCCCCCTCCCCTCCTCCAGCATTTCTCACTCCCTATGTAAAACAAACTTCAACTTCCCTAATCTTATCCTTCTCCTTCTTTCCTCTCTCACTTTCTATGCACCCTGTGGAATACCCACTCTGCCTCCAACAAACATATCTGCATTCATGACCTCTTTGTCTCTAATGCTCTGCGTTCTCCTGCTCTCACTGAGACTTGGCTTCTGCCTGATGACTCTGCTTCAGTTGCTGTCCTCTGTCAGGGAGGCTATCTTTTCTCCCATACACCTTGCCAGGATGGCCACAGCGGTAGTGTTAGGTTACTATTCTCTCCTTCTTGCCAGTTTCAGCCTTCCACTTAGGTCTCACTCTTTTCCTTCCTTTAAAGTCCATGCCATCTGCCTATTTACGCCACTACCTCTCCAGATAGCTATCATTTATCAGTCCCCCTGACAAGTCCACCTCTTCCTTTCTCACTGACTTTGACTCCTGGCTTTCTTTCTGGCACTAAGAAAAGGAAAGCAGCCTGATGAGTAGAGTCATGGTGGGCAGAAGCATTTGACGGAACAACTAGTCTGTTTTGGTTTTGAGACTAAAGATCTTGTTCGTAAATATGGAAAAAGCAAATCAAATAGGTAAAGAGGAAAATCTGAGTAAAAAGCTTTAAGGATGAGGATGCCTCATCTTCATGCACTGGCCCTATGTTTATCCAGTAAATACCTATTTTAATTTTTTTGCCTTGGGATTCTTTTAGCAGCGTTTATCGATTAAAACCTAAAATCAGAAACCCTACATATAATGAATAGTAAAATAACAATTATATCTTTTGCTTTGCTTATCAGAAGCCTTGATATTGCTGGGGGGCTTTTTAAGCATATTTCAAAATTTGAAAAGCCCTATTCATTTTAATATGGTTGTCACAAGAGCTGTCCAGACCATGGTGCTGAACCGTAGTGAAACATGCTTTAATAATCTGCAGGCTTTATTGTTCATACTTGTTTTCTCTTGTTGCTTATACAAGTACACCTTGATGACCACCTCTCTTTATTTCACACTGTTCTGTTTGCCACGGTTATGCTTTACTTTTAGGTATTAAGCCCTCGGAATGATATAGGCATTTATGGGAGCAGCAAAAATAAACGGAAAAAGGTTAAGGAGTTAATTGAAAAAGATCTTGACCTGGATACCTTGAGTGAGATGGAGGAGGGAATGGAAGAGACTAAGGATACAGCATCTGTGGTAAATGAATGACTAGTACCTCTTGATGTAAAACAGGTGTTGGATATATGCATATCAAAGCACATAATTTGAACACAGCACTTTGTCCTTTTCTGGTTATGCATAGGCCTTTATGATGATGCCAGTCTTGCTGTCAATGATGTTTTGCATTGGCTGACCATAATTTGGCATGCCATGTTTAAAATAATGATTCTGATTTTTAAAGCATAGAGGAGCATGGCTCCTGCAAGTTTTAAACAGATTCTCACTCTACACACACTGTGCTTTTTAAAATCTGTGCCTTTTTAAAGTCTTTAATTATGTGTTTGTTTATTAAACACTCAGTGAAAATTGCAAACTCTGATGCAAAGACTCAAACAAAAACATCTTGCTTCTCAATACCATGTGCATATAGGATCCTCTTACAGTTAACAAAAGCCAAGAACAAGAGAGTTGAGACACTTAGTTCTGCAAGGCCACCGAACATATATGCACCCCAGAGTAGCCATCATTATCACAGAGACTCACTGATGCCCCCCTCCCCCTTTCACTCTTCCCCACTTAATACCCCATTCAACATTCCTGACACACCATCCACTCCCCAGTCACAGTGCACATCCTATTCCCACACTGCCTTACATGTTTAGTTTCCCAAGCTAGTACATAAGGAGGATTGAGAGTTATATAGCAACTTCCCTTAATTCTTAGATCTTGGGGTGCATAGCTATGAATTGGAGCTATTGTTGCTTATATAACATCCATTTTGGTTTAGATTTCTTTAAATACATACATTGCTCAATGGAAGCTATTTCATGCATTTTGTTCTTCCAGAGTTGAAGTGAGGGATCTATTTTCATTATCCAATTGTGCAAAATGGTCTTTTTTTTTACAACCTGGATGCCTAGCAGTATAAAACACACTTTTATTTTGGCCATTTTACACATCTCCAAAAGGTCTTTGTCCCCCATCAGTATTAGATCTGTGCTTTCTAATGATTTTTTTCCCCAGGGATAGTCTGAGCTGACATTGACAGTCTTGCAGTTTGGTAGCTGGGCCTATATTTAGAACTCTTTAACTACAGAGCTGAGATTTGATGAAGATCTGGGAAGAAAATGTATACTTCCTTATTGTCCGTCCTTCCAGGCCAGTCCAGACACATAGATTATGCCCTATCACCAGCAGATGTAGACTTAGAATGACAGGATTTTGATGATTTCACACTATAAGAGTTCTGTGCCAATACTTGCAGTCCAGTATTTCTCAGTCTCCAGCAGATGGTGATGAACATCTGTGCAGTCTGGACTCCACTGAGATGATATTGAGGGGGGGGAAAAAGTGAAACTTTTCCGGAGAGAATAGAAGGATTTGAGAAAGGTGGTGCCTTTCAATGGAGAACCAAAATTGTTTGTTCAGTTCTTTTGGTTCAACTCCATGGGATGCATAACCTGTCTGTACAGGTCCCTTCTCTTCTGAAAGACTTGCCATCTCTTCAATTTAGGTATTTTTAATTTGGGGCGGTCCTCTGTTCCCTTTCTCTAACCATTGCGAAGGGGCCCGGAGCAGGGTCCGGTGTAAAGAAACTGCGAATTAAAAAATAAATAAATAAATAAATTTGGTCAGAAGCCTTGATGGCAAGTGGGCGGCAGCCACATTTGCTGAGCAATACCGGTGCAATGTCACAGTCCCTGATCCGTCAGCTGCTTAAAGAGGTGAGAGAAAGTTGTTTCATTTTAATTTTACCTCAGCGGGCCGTCTTGAGTTTCTTTCCTCTATTCAGGGAGCACGCGCTGTCAGACTTCCTTTGGGGGGCTATGTAAAATATGTTTAGATGAGGGCTGACTGCTGGAGAATGAGATGGGTTTCATCAGCAAGGGCAACATTGGATCTTGATTTGCCTGTATCACAGCAATCCTCTCTGCCATGGGCCTATGCGGTTTTGGTGGGAAGTGAGGCTATTTTACCTCTAGAGGCAAGAGAACCGCCGGTGCTATCTGGCCTCATTTAACCACACCAGATGCCTTGCAAACACAGCTTTTCATTTCAGGGGGGCAAGAGGATACCTTGGTAAGCTCAGCCTTGTCCTTTTTGCCTGAATTTGTTCTCCATCAGGCATACTGTTTGAAACAGGGCCACGTGCAGAGTTGCCCTCAAGCGTCTTTATGCATGAATGCCAACCTGGACATTTATTGTGACAGCTACAGAGGGGTTTCAACTATCTGCTAAACTTATTTATAAAGTTTTTATCTATTGCTGCTTCCAGTAATCAGAGGCAGTTTACATAGAACATAACAATGAACTTTACATTGAAAAATAATTGAACTCAGTAACTAACAAAAGTTCATATCAAATCAAACTATATTACAACAACTATGTACTGCTGAGTGGTTCATGAGGAGTTGGGCAAACACTTATCTATGGTTGACATTAACAGAGGTCAGGGTCAGTATTAAACTGTTTAGGTCATTTGAGATTGTGGACTGTCAATGGAGGTGCCATAATATTCAATAAACAGGTGTGTCTTGAGCACTTTTCAGAACAATTGTAGGTCTTTTATTGCTCTTAAATTGTCTGGAAGTGTGTTCCAGAGAGCTGGAGCGATATATGTGAATGCTCTTGTGCTGGTGATTTGATTGGTGTTTCAGATGTGGATGGGTATTGCATATGTATTTTGGGAACAATTTCTTCTGGTTCTTGTGTTTTCAGGCAAGCTGAGGAGGGCGTTAAGGTATGATGGGGATATTTTATTGTGTAGTTTTAAAACTATCATTATGTATTTATATTTTATTCTATTTGCTATGGGCAGCCAGTGCAGGTTATGGAGAAGTGGGGTGATATGGTTGGAATGGTGTGCTTTATGGATTATGCGTGCTGCTAGATTTTGCACTACCTGGAGTTGTTGGATAGTTTTCTTGGGCAGTCCTTGCAAAATGCTATTGCAGTAAACAAAGTGGAGCATTATAAGAGCCTGTAGTACTGTTCTAAAATCATAGCTCTCTAGAAGGGGTCTGAGGTGTTGCACTATCCGTAGTTTAAAGTATATGATTTTTGTGGTGGACTTTATATGACACACCATGGTTAGGTACTGATCTAGGATGATTCAGAGAGATTTGACTTCCTTTTTAACCTCCAGCTCATACTCTCTTATGTGAAATATGGTGTGAGGAATGATACATATAGCACTTCGAGATACATATAGCACTTCTGTTTTTTAATGTTAATTTTTAAATTGCAAGTTTTTAACCAATCAGTGACTTCGCTTAGGCATGTTTGGATCTGAAGACAGGCTTGGTTTGTGATGTCTTTTGGATAATACATCATTATATCATCCGCATAGGGTTGATAATTTTACCTTGTGTTTTTTTTAAAGATATTGCATATTGGTTGTATATATAAATTGAAAAGAAGGGCAGAGAAGGAGGAACCTTGAGGAATGTCATAGAATTGATGTAGAGGCATGGAAGGATCAGGGTTCATCCTCTCAGATGCCTCTGAAGATCCTATGGAGGGCCCCTTGGATTTGTGGGCTGATTTCATGGGAATAAGCTAGAAGAAGGCAAAATTCATCCAGGGGAGGATTTCAATATCGTTAGGGTTTTTCGTAGAGAGGTGGGGAAGGAAGGAGCTAACATCAAGTACTGGAACCACTGAAGCAATAACGCATAATAAGGGACCAGTATTTAAATCATACAGTTTAATTAAATTCCTAGGTATCCACAGACATAAATATGTCATAAAACTATGTGCCTGCACTGAAAGAAAGGGGCCAAGTCACTTTTCCCAAATCATACCCAAAAATTCTAGAGCCACCTTTTTCCCTCAGTTCACTTGCAAACCAGAAATGTCTGCAAAAACACCCAAGATTTCCAGTACCTGGGGAAAAGAGATATCAGGCATGCTTAGTATCATTAAAAGATCATCAGTAAAAATTACTGCACAAATCTCCCGATTTCCCATTGGTACTTCATGATCATTTCCCATTGGTACTTCAGGATCATTCAATGAGGTAATAACCAGTGGCCTAATGCATAAAGCAATTAAGGTGGGAGATAAGGAACATCTCTGGTGAGTTCCTGCACCCTAGTATACAGGAAGGAGATTGACGACCATTTACTGATACCTGAACTGTAGGTTGGCGATAAAGAATCTTAATTCTGTTAATTAAAGGCTTCCCAAAACCAAAAGGCCAAAGCACTTTCCAAAGATAAACCCAAGCAATTTTTGATTAAATAGTTTTTAGATATCAAAGCTTATCGTCAGAGCATCTTCTTCCTCTGTATGGCTTCATTTCCTGCAATAATATGACACACATTGGTAATCCCATATCTCCTAGAAACAGTGGTGGTTCTGGAAGAGCACCTACAAGCATTGGAAGTTCACTTGGCTGTGGTGGAAGTTCTGCGGGATGCAGGCTTTGCAGCACAGAACGGTTTGTCACGGTACTCCTTCCAGCCAATCCTGGAAACCCTTGCCCTGCTTGTCGCGGCTGAGACATTGGGTGGGAGATCGGTATCAACTCCAGTGACCAGTGCCATCTCCCTCACCGGTGTGTCAGACGTCCAGGGACGTCACCATTGGCATGCCGGGCGGATGGGGGACCACCAATGGTCCACCCTCTCCTGAACCACACAGTCTGTGCTCAGAGGAGACTCTGCATAACTTTGACTTCCTCTTGGAGTCTGAATTGGAATGGGAATCAATGGCATCAGACCTTTGGGCCCCAGACTCTCCCATCTGACCTGTCACCCCCTCCAGATCGGCACAAGTCTCCCCTGGAAGACATGTCCTTCCAGGATTTTTTATTCGGGACCTGGCCATCCTCTTTTCTCTAGAAGTAGAGGAGGAACAGAGAGCAAAGGAACTGGAACTCCTCCAATACCTCTCGGCCCCAATGAGGTGATGACGGTCCCAGTCCACCATGTCCTACAGAGGTTGCTGTTACGACTGTGGGAGGCACCACTTATGCTGCTGGTTGTCAGCCACAGGCTAGACTCCCTGTACTGGGTCCAGAAGGTCGCAGGGTTCAAGAAGTCTCAGCTGCCCCACAATTCCATTGTGGTTGAGTCAGCCTTGAAGCGGGCAAAGAGCGCTAAAACACACTCCCGTGTGCTGCCCATGTGGGAGGCAAGGCCCCTTTACTCCTTCAGGAGAAAGTGCTTCCAGGGTTCCATGCTGCAGCCTGGGTCCTGGCCTAACAGACTTACCTGGCTGTGTTCCTCAAGGATGTCATGCCAGACATGGAGGATTTTGCACCCCTCATGCCCGAGGATTGACATCTAACTCTTGGTCACTTGCCTTATTAGGATGAGAATGCTCAGCACTACTACTACTGAACATTTGTATAGTGCTACAAGACATACGCAGCACTGCACAGGCACATGTAAAAGACAGTCCCTGCTCTTCAGAGCTTGAAAACTAATCAAGACTGACAATACAATAGCTGTAGACATGGGATATAGCTAGGGGGAATGGTAAGAAAACACAGAGGAAATCAGGTGAGTCAAGATCCGAAAGCAGCAGCGAAGAGGTGAGTTTTCAGCCTGGATTTGAGAAGGGTCAGAAAAGGCACCTGACATATAAACTCAGTTTGTTCCATGCATAAGGAGCAGCAAAGTGAAAGTAGCAAAGTCTGGAGTTAACTTCTGTGTCCTTCTCTCCTATAGCTATTTGCCATAAGAGTAGAGTTCCTGAGGAGGGATGTAGGGAGCGATAAGAAAGGAAAGGTAGTGAAGAGGTGCAGAATGAATGCTCTTATAGGTCAGCAGGACAAGTTTGAACTGGATGCGGAAACAGGGAGCCAATGAAGTGACTTGAGAAGAGGGTCTGGTGAAAGATTAGCCGCACAGTAGAGTGTGAACAGATTGAAGGGGAGAGAGATGATTCAGAGGAGACCAACAAGGAGTAGGTTACAATAGTCTAGACAGGAGGTGACTAAGGAGTAGATGTGTCTTAGTGTGTTCAGAAAGAAATGGCATGTTTTAGCTATCAGTTGGATGTGTGTGGAGAAGGAGAGAGAGGAGTCTGAAGACTCCAAGGTTGCGAGATAAGGAGACAAGGAGGAGTAGAAAGTTATCCACAGAGACTGAGAAAGGAGGAAGCAGAGAGAAGTGTTTAGGAGGAATAATAATAAGCTCAGTTTTGGCCATGTTCAATTTCAAGCAGCGGTGAGACATTCAAGCAGCATTGTCAGAAAGGTAGGCAGAGATCTGGGCCTGAATTGCCAGAGAGATTTCAGGTATAGAGTGGTAGATCTGGGGGGGGGAGGGGGGGAGTCAGCCTAAAGATGGTACTGAAAGCCATGGGAAGAGATGAGTGCACCGGGTGTAGAGTGAGAAAAGGAGTGGACCTAAGACAGATCCTTGGGGTACACCAACTGATAGCAGGATAGCAGCAGAGGATGATCCACCAGAACAAAGACTGAAAGAGTGATGGGAGAGATAAGAAGAGAACCAGGATAGCACAGAGCCTTTAAAACCAAGTGAGGACAAGATACGTATCAAGTTAATGGTTGTGGTCAATGGTGTCAAAAAAGCAGCAGAAAGGTCAAGAAAGATGATGATCGAGTAAAGGCCCTTGGATTTTGCCAGGAACAGGTCACTGGAGACTTTGGCAAGAGTCATTTCAGTGGAATGTAAATGATGAAAGGCAGATTGTAGAGGATCCAAAAGGGCTTGAGAGGAAAGGAAGTCGAAGCAACGGCGGTGAACCGCACGTTCAAATAGTTTAGAAATGAAGGGGAGGAGGGAGAAAGTAAGAAGGACAGGTAGGGTCTAGTGACGGTTTTTTGAGGAGAGGAGTGACCACAGCATGCTTGAAGGCTGCAGGGAAAGTTGTAGTGGAGAGCGATAGGTCAAGAATATGAGAGATGGAAGGGACTACAGTGGAGGAGATGGAGTTAAGGAGATAGGTGGGAGATCAGAGGAGCAGGTAGTGAGTTTGGATGAGGAAAGAAGGTGAGTGGTTTCCTCCTCAGAGATCATAGAAAAGGAAAATGTAGCAGAGGTAGGGGAGGGAAAGTTGGGAATGAGGAGGGGGAGTAGCTGACCTTGTGGGGAATTGGAGTGTGATCTTGTCGATTTTGTCATGGAAGTAGTCAGCCAGTGTTTGGGCAGAAAGGGGGGGAGGGGTCTGAGGCACCTTGAGAGCTGTAGAGAGACAGCAAGGGTCAGAAGCAAGCGAGTTAGTCAGATGAACATAAGTCTTATTTGGTAAGTGCTATGGCTGACTGGAAAGAGATAAGTATGAATTTGAAGTGTAGAAAGTCTGCAAGGGTGTGGAATTTGAGCCAAGCATTCTCAGCTGAGTGGGCGCAGGAACAAAGATAGCAGGTAGGGGAAGACAACCAAGATTGAGGTATGCTTCACAGGATGTGGTATGCAGGGCCGGCCCGTCCATTGAGCAAGAATGTTTTTTGCACAGGGCCCCGCGTTTCAGGGGGCCCCGCGCAAAGAACATTCTGCTTTTTTCAAAATTAAATTAAAAAAAAAACGCTGGCTGCTACCGCTGCCGCCGCAGCAGCAGCAGAATGGACTGTCCCACGGGGCCCCCTCTGCCCGGCTGAATCCCTCCCTCCCTCCGTGACAGCTGAGCATCAGACCCTGCGGGCTTAACAGAGACGCGAGGGAGACACTCTCCCTTCGCGACTCTCAAAGCTGGCACGGAGGGGCTCAGCCGTCGTGGAGGGAGGGAGGGATTCAGCCGGGCAGAGGGGGCCCTGCGGGACAGTCCATTCTGCTGCTGCCGCGGCGGCAGCAGTAGCAGCCAGCGTTTTGTTTTGTTTTTTAATTTAATTTTACTTGAGCCGATGGGGGGGGGGGGGTTAGGACTGGAAATGGGTTGGGGGGGTTAAGACTGGAGGTGGGCTGATGGGGCTAGGACTGGTAATGGGCTGTGGGCTGTTGGGGGGGGTTAGAACTGGTAATGGGCTATGGGGGGTTAATACTGGTAATGGGCTGTGGGCTGATGGGGCTGTCTGGTAATGGGCTATGTGGGGGGGCTAGGAAAGGACTGGAAATGGGCTGGGGGGCTTAAGACTGGAGGTGGGCTGATGGGGTTAGGACTGGTAATGGGCTGTGGGCTGATGGGGGCTTAGGACTGGTAATGGGCTATGGGGGGGTTAGGACTGATAATGGGCTATGGGGGGGCTAGGACAGGAAATGGGCTGATGGGGAGGGGTTAGGACTTGAGGTGGGCTGATGGGGTTAGGACTGGTAATGGGCTGTGGGCTGTTGGGGGGGTTAGAACTGGTAATGGGCTATGGGGGGGTTAGAACTGGTAATGGGCTATGGGGGGGGTTAAGACTGGTAATGGGCTGTGGGCTGATGGGGGCTATCTGGTAATGGGCTATGGGGGGGTTAAGACTGGTAATGGGCTGATGGCTGTTGGGGTCTGTCTGTAAATGGGCACTGGTGGGGCATAGGACTGATAATGGGCTATGGGTGGGCTAGGACAGGAAATAGGCTGATGGGGAGGGGTTAGGACTTGAGGTGGGCTGATGGGGTTAGGACTGGTAATAGGCTGTGGGCTGATGGGGGAGGGGGGTTAGGACTGGCAATGGGCTATGGGGGGCTGACTGGAAATGGGTTGATGGGGTTAGGACTGGAAGTGGGCTGATGGGTTAGGACTGGTAATGGGTTATAGGGGGGCTTAAACTGAAAATGGGGTGATAGGGGGTTAGGACTGGAAGTGGGTTGATGGGGGGGCTAGGACTGGTATTGGATTGGGGGGTTGCTAGGACTGGAAATGGGCTGATGGGTGGCTAGGACTGGAAATGGGCTGATGCAGGGACTAGAAGGGAATGGATGCTGTGTGAGGCTGGAACTAGAAGGGAGCTGATGTTGGGGGAGGATTAGAATGGGATGGGGCTGGAAGAGTAAAATGGAGAAGGGAAAAATATTTTGTGTGGGAGGGATAAAAAATCTACAATTGGCCGGGTATTGGGAGAGTAAGTGGGGATTGAGGATGGAGGGGTAAAATTTGAGTGGTTGAAATAGGAATGAGGAAAGAGCAAAAGGAGAAAGATTAGTATGTTAAAGCAGATGTAGAGAGAGAATGGAAAAAAACTAGAAGAGAGAAGAAAGGACAAATGGACAGCAGACGATGGAGAGTTAGCAGAAGACACGAAGAAACCAGAAGAAAGTGGCTGGAGCAATTGCAGCTGAAAAAAAATGCACAAAAGGTAGAAAAATATCTCTTTATTTTGAATTTATTAATTGGAATATGTCAGCTCTGGTAAATGTGCATCATTAACGTCTGCGCTTTGTTTAGTACAAGAGCAAATTAATGTATAGTTTTATTTCTACAGTGTTGTACATTCCAAGTTTGGCTTTTGGGATTCCCAGTTTAATTATTGTCTTCCTGTTTCTAAATTGTGATTACTTGTTTGGTGGTGATCTATGTTCTGCATGTGTAACTGAGCTGAGGTGTTCTGTTTATATAATTCCTATTTGACATTGCCACTTGTTCTCTTTCTCCAGTAGGTCATGTATTGTTATTCTCTGAAATGTATTGGTTTAATATTTGCAGTGTTGCCTTTTGATTGGTAGAGTATGGTGCTTTGTGAGTCCTGGTAATGCTGTTAGGATACGGCGGGTTTGCTATGGGTTCTAAATGGGCAGTGTTTGTAGTAGTTCCTAATGTGTCTGGCAGTTGGCACTGGATTATAGTAATGTAGAAATCTTTTAGTCTTTCTTTATCCATACACTCATTAAGAGGCACGGTTACTAAAAGTTAGTATATGGTAACATTATGCAAATATTTATGTAAATGAGGCCTCTTATGCAAATGAGGCCCCGCACTGAGTCTCCGCACATGGCCCCGCATCCCCCTTGGGCCGCCCCTGGTGGTATGGGTGGAGCAAAAGCATCCAGAACAGAGGAGAGTGCAGTGTTATAGGAAGCTACTGCCTCATCAACAGACTCAGATGACATAGTGGAGGAAAGAGGTCATGAGACAGTGGATGAAAGAGCCATCGAGTCAATAGCATGAAGATTTCTAAAGAGGTTGGAGGAGATGAAGCCAGTTTGAGGCAGTGAGTGATGAAGAGTGAAGCTTAGCAGATGATGGTACTATAAGGGAAGAAGTGAGGTACAGATGTTTGAGGGTAAGCAATTAGAGAAGAATACAAGGCAGTGGCCTTGCTGGTGAGTAGGGGCAGTAGAGCAAAGCTGGAGGTTGAATGATAATGTAAGAGAGGAGCTTTAAAGCATAAGGCTCAGAGGAGTTTTCAACATTTAATGTTAAAATCCCCGAGAATAAGGGAGGAGCAAGCACGTTCATAACCTGCTGTATACTTCCACTTAACACGAGTGGTATAAAATAATGTTTTAGAGTATCAGAGCTAAGTGGTTAATTTTGTTCTTGCATTGTAGGGTATTGCTCATGTTGCTATTTAATTATGGGTTGATGGATATTATCTTGGCCATAGTTGTTTTTCCATTTGATGTTTCATGTTTTACTGTAATCTGCCTTCGACTGTGAATATGCGGAACATAGTATTTCAAAGAAAGTTTAGGTGAAGGGTGCTGGGTAGTATTTTCTAGTGAAAATAGAAGATTGATTAAATGATGCAGCCAGTGTCTAACAGCATTGCAAAGCCTTTTGCTTAAGTTGCCTTCTTAATGTGCAGTCTTTACAAGTGGAGAAAGCATGCAGAGAATGCCTCAAAAAATTCTTTCCATCCCCTCTGTGTGTGTCTTTGACCTGGAGAGGAGAGAGAAAGGAGCATTTTGAATGAAGTAGTACTCAAACATCCTGTTCTGGAAATAATAAATAAATTAAAAACAAGTATGATGATATAGAAAAAAATACTCAGTTGTCACTGTCATCAGATTTTATAGTTTAACTAGAGTACCACTGTCCCACAGCATGAGGTATTATGGTCTTTCATTTTAGTTGGCAGTACACACAGAAACTACTAAAACTATTAGGTTCAGTCACTATGTTTCACTATAGAATGTACAACAAAGAAAATGAAATACACTTCTGAATCGCCAAGAGGTAACCCATCAAGGCTAGTGGTGTGGAAGCACTGAGGAGTGCATGATGGGGAAAGCATGCCTTATTAAATTATTTTCAGCCCCCCTGTACATTTGTGATGTGCGCGAATGATATAGTAGAGAAAAGGAGAGAGGCAGTTTGGAGGAAGCCATTCCCTAATTGTTGTATTTCAGTTTATCAAATTTTCTATGCTGCAGAAGCTGGAACTGCTTCTATAAAAAAGCATTGAATGATTTTTTTGGGGGGAGATTATCTCTCTGGAACCCCTAGTCCAATCTGGCCCAGTTTCAAACTTGTCTCTTCACTATGTTCCTCTCCCTTGGTGTGTAATGGCCATTCTCCAGGAACAAGCAGGAATGTAGTCTTCACATATGGGTTTCGTCGGCACAAACGGAGCCCGCGTGGGAATGCTCCCCAGCGTCCAATAGGAAAGCTTTTGGGAGCATCCCACAGTGCCTGCGTGCTGCCTTCCCGCCTTTCCAACTGTCCCTCTCCAGTTCTTCGTTTTCCACGGAGCCGACAGGTCACATACTCTGTCACCGCAGGAAAACGAAGAACTGGAGAGGGACAGGCACTGTGGGATGCTCCCAAAAGCTTTCCTATTGGACTCTGGGGAGTGTTCCTGCGCAGGCTCCATCGGTGCCGATGACACCCATATATGAAGACTAAATTCCTGCTGTTCCTGGAGATCACCTGTTACGGGTGAGTAACTACACCGTATTAGTGAAGTGCCTTAAACCTTCTTGTCTTCCTCTGTGCAGCTAAGCTATCTCCAGAGCTCTGTGGGTCAGAGGGGAAGGCAGGGGTCTTGACTTCTCTACCAGCACAGTGTGGTAGTAAATCTCAGTAATTGGCAAATAGCCCCCTCTAAATCCCTTCCGCTCTATTCCCCCTCCCTCCACTAAAGAGTGCAGCATAGATGGGGAAAGCACCTAAGTCCTGGACCTCTTGAGAGGAGGAGGGACTCGGTGGGAGTATGAGTGAAGCCCTTTGCTTGATTAAAAAAAAAAAGAAATCTGAAGGCTGATTCTGACATACAGTAGTTAGACGATCCCTCCTGAGGTTGAGATGTAGTAGTCTCGCCTCAGTATTGAACCTTCTGTTTATCTGATCATTTTAAGGCCATGTTAAGTGTGCAGAGTGATGCTGCTGGCACTGAATGGAAGGCGGGGAAGATTTAAAGTACTTGTCTCTTTACTGGGCACACTAGGGCATGCAATCTGAGGGATGTTCTGACCAGGAAGTCTAATGCTTGGTTTAAAAACATGTTTATGGCCTCTGTAGTGACCCAGCAGGGGAAAGTGACACTAGCCGTGCAGATGGAAACCATCTGAACTGCATCTCCATCTGCTAGATGGGAATCTGGAGGCCCCCTGAGATTAGATATGTGCTGCTAGACAGATTCCTGTTAGGGTCTCTTCAGGACCTGGGCTCTGCCCTTGCTGGCCAGATGGTTGTGGATAGGTCAGATACAGTTTCCTAAGAGAGAAAGGCTTCAAGTTTGTGGAGAAGCAGAAAGAAGCATATGGGGTAAGGTGGTGCTTGCAGCCTGTGGAATGGTGATTCTGATTCCCCTTTCTCAGCTGTGGGTTCAAAAGAGCATCAGTTCTTGAAATTTTTAGGCAAGCTACGAGCTTGAATTCCCATACTTCTTTAAATTTGGCATTCTTCCATTGAGCACAGCACTATTGCCCACTTTGGAATGCTGTCTTCAAACTGAGGCAAATAGTACCCCTTATGAAAGAAGGGAAGAGGACAGGTTCCTCATAACTTTCTTGGTCTCTAAGAGTAGGGGGCCCCTGTCGACTGAAATTGAAATAGGCCATTCAGGTTTAGACTTACCTTTCTTTTACAGGGAATCCGTGAAGTTAGTGATAGTATGTTAAAGGGTTCGTTCTGGCATCCTTGGACCTCGCTGTAATCTGTGTACAGATACTGGCAGAGTAGATGATCCTCATTTGTAATCGACCTATATATAGCTGGAGCACAAATAGCAGAGATGTTCTACAAAGATATCACTCTTTCCCTGTATCTCTTAGTTTTTCCATATTTTGTTGCATGTCTTCCTTTATCTGCGATCATTTGTAGTTTATGAAAGCTTACCTCTTTTTTTTTTTTTTCCTTACCTTTTCAAGTATGTCTTTAAAGACCCATAGTGGCCTCCTTTTCCTCTTATTTTTATTTACTTTCCTAACAAAGATTCATTGCCTTTATATCATCTCCTTTCAGTTTTGCCTACTTCTTTTCTTCATCCCTGAGATGTTCTCATCCAGCTAACAACTTGATCTATTTCTCCATCTTGACAGTTTTCTTGAAGTGATCACTGGATGCCAGATGATCATCCATTATGTAACATCTGAAATGCTCTTTTTTTTAATCTGAAATACTTTTTTTTAAGTACCAAGTCCAGCTGACCCTCTCCCAGGTGGAGTCTTTTACCAGTTGCTGGAGTAGTTCTTTCTGTAGAGAGTCCAGGATCTCCCTATATCTAGATAACGTCACAGCAGGGACGTCACAGTTAATATCTGGCATAATGAAATTGCCTATTGGTAGCACTTTTCATAGCTTTAATGTCTTCAATTAAATCTCAATTAAATCCCTGTCCACTTCTGCCTGTGAAGATCTGTATATTATAATCAAGGTAAATTAAAATAAAAAGCTCCTATGTGCAATATTCAATTGATCACATGACAGCGTAAATCTACAAAAAATTACTATTTTTGAAGAAGAATAATTGAAAGGGAAATCATTTTTTCTTCCTGAGTCAGAGGAAGGAAATTTGAACTTACTTTGATATTCTAGTAGTCTGATGACTGCATATGTGCAATGTTATGGAGTGGCAGGTGCACCTACTCTTGCTAGCCTGGACAGACTAGATGGACCATACTGGTCTTTATCTGCTGTCATATACTATGTTACTATCTTATTTCACAGAGCAATGCTAAAATCTCCCTTTTTCTGTTTCTGTGTAGGTAGCAATGTTTAAGGACCTAGAGCACAAGGAGATTGATGCAATGCATTCTCTTAGAGCTGCCAATCTAGCAAAAATGGCAATTGTGGACCGTATAGAAGAGGTCAAATTCTGCATATGCCGCAAAACAGCCAGTGGATTCATGTTGCAGTGTGAACTTTGCAAAGACTGGTTCCATAGTACTTGTGTGCCTTTGCCTAAAACCAGCTCTCAAAAAAAGGTTTCCAGCTGGCAATCCAAAGAAGTGAAATTCCTGTGCTCTCTATGTATGCGTTCTAGAAGACCCCGACTGGAGACTATTCTGTCTCTACTGGTGTCCTTGCAGAAGCTGCCTGTGCGGTTACCTGAAGGAGAGGCACTGCAGTGCCTAACGGAGCGTGCGATGAGCTGGCAAGATCGGGCACGGCAAGCCCTAGCTACAGATGAACTATCCTCTGCTTTGGCTAAGCTGTCAGTATTGAGCCAGCGCATGGTTGAACAGGCAGCTAGAGAGAAAACTGAGAAGATCATCAGTGCTGAACTACAGAAAGCAGCAGCTAACCCAGACTTGCAGGTTTGTGGAATTCTGCATCTCTCCCATTTGCTGTGTGTGTGTATGCTTTAAACCTAGACTTGCAAGCTTGTGACATTCTGCATTTCCCGTTTTTGCGGGGTATGTATGTTAGGGTGGTTCACAAACCTCTTCAAAAAGTTAATGTTTGTAGAATCATTTCTCTCCAAAGCTTATTTTTGTCCGTTAGGGATAGCTTGCTTACCTGTGAAATTTCAGCCTGATGGCAAAACATTTAAAGGTTGCCCCATTCTGAACATTTTATGGTTGGTTAAAGGCATTTGTGTATTGAAAATATTCCTTTTTAAGGCTCGTGTGTGTGTTATAAATATGATAAAGAACAAAACCAGCCTTGTGGAGAAATGAAATCTGTTAGTTTGGTTTTCTGGACCACCCTAATGTATATGCACATGTTTGCATCCTGATGTGGGTAGGGTGTGGGGGCTTTCTGAACACAAGCAAAGAAATGGACTTGAAGATAGGTGAACTTGATGAGTAACATACAAGTAATAAATAGATTTGCAGTACACCTCTGTGAATTGTTGTGATTTTATCACCTCATTCTTCTTTGTTAACGTTTTGGACTTGCGAGTGCTTTTTTTCTTGTACGCTGAAGATCTTTTTCATGGAATCATTGCCGAGCAGATAGCATGTAAGTTTTTAGTTTTGTCAGTCTGCAGAGAAAGGCAAGGCTCAATTTAATGAAGTAAAGTAGGCAGTCAAGCCCTTTAATTTGAGTCTCTATACCCCTCTCTCAGCTGGAACTTTCTTTACTATTTGTTCATTTGTATCTGAGTGGCTTGTTCTCCATGGACAAGTAGGGGGATATGCAAGCACACTTGGTGGTGTCATCCTTTGAACAGATCCAGCTTGCGATGCTGTCCTCCAGTTCTAGCAGCCCCCTCTTGTTTTCTCTTTTTTTTTTTTTTTTTTTTTTAAGTCCAGAGCATGAACGTGGTTTCCTGTACATCCTGACACACTGCATATGGTTCAGTCTTTTTGTTTGCCACAGCTAGACACAGTACGAAAGCTCTCCTCTTCTGACTCTGTATTTCTTTTAAAAACAAAAACCAGACAATACCCTCTTTCAAGAGGGCTCTTTCTCTCTTGTGATCTGCACTCTGCAAATTTAAAATTTATTGGAACTTTTAATTTATCAGTCATGTTGGACAACCAGCAACCCCTCGGGAGCTGCGCAGCCTGCCTGACTTTTCTCCCCTTCTGAGACTTTATAGTGCACCTCTGGGGGAGAAGTCTGCAAGAAAAGAAAAGAAGTCAGTTCGGGTAAAAATACCACACTGCCAGGTAAATCGGCTTAAAGAGTCAACAGTCACACTGGTTGAGATTGCACCTCCATTCTAGTCGCCCCCCCCCCCATACCTTTACGCTGCTGACTTGAGAGCCAACAGCATTCCAAGAACAAAACATATGGCTACTTTTGACTCTAAGTATGGCGCATATATGAAGAGGCACTGTGGAACTGCCAGTGCACCCCCCCCCCATTAAATGCCCCAATATAAACAAACAATAACCTGAGTTTTGCACCCACATTGGACTCCCCTTGGCTCTTCCCTCACAGCACACCTCTCTCCTAGTCCTCATGCAGAAGTTCCTCATGGGGACTATAACTGTTTTACAGTATACATTGGCCCTTACTGTTTCTACGTCATTGCAGCATGTACAGGGATCAACCCCTTATGAAGTGGATGGTAATAGTGCATTTGTAAGAATGTACCTCTCACCTGGAGGGTCATCCCCTTTGACATCCACCCTCTGCAGTTTTATCTCAGTCATTATGGCCACACTCTGCCTTTGGGAGACACCCAGATGACATTGGTCCTGTTGGTGCACCTTCCATCACTCAGGATTCAGTTGAGAAGACATCTGAGCATGAAGGATACCAAAAGGAACTGCTTCAACTGGAAGTAGATCTACATTTGTGAGTATAATCTTCTGGAATAAACTCTAAATCTTGGTGTAAAAGGGACTTCTCCAGGAACAAGCAAGAAGTCAGTCCTCACATATGGGTGACATTGGCATGAAGCATTTCCCCAGTTTTCAAAGAAAGTCTTTGGGACATGCTACCATGCATGCATGGTCCCCTTCCCGCCCAAGGATGCAATCTTGCTCAGTCTCCTTTTTTCTGCAGAGCCCAACGGACGTCGGTCCAGTTTCCCCGTAAAAAATCTTGAGAATATCCTTAAAAACTCAGCTTCTCACTTTGCGTACTGGTTCCTCTTACTGCCTCGAGCTGGCAGCAAGCCTAGCGCTGTTCTTGACTCCTTCCCCATTTTTTTTTGTTCGCGGCTTGCCTTGTCCGGCGTTAGCGCCCTTTTTCGCCCAGGGTCGTCAACCCCGGCCGAGTGTCCACCCACCATTTTCCCCGGTGGGTTAAAAAAATGTGGCTGCTGCAGTCAAATTATATGTCACAAACACCCACAACTGCTGCCTACGCTGCCTGGGACCCTGGACCATGACAGCACCTCCTGCGACCTGTGCTAGGCCATGACGCCCAAAACCAATAAAAAGAGATCGGAGTTGCAGGGGAGGATGTTCCACAGGTCCAACTTGGCACCAGCTTCCCCAATGCTGAGCTCCAAGCCCAGCACGTCCCGAGAGGGCCGAGCATCCTAGGAGTCCCGTGGCGGCGGCTCCTCCAGGAAGACCTCTGACCCCAAGCGGAAAAAGAAAAAATCCTCGAAATCCATCGAGGTTCCTTCAGAGGAACCCGGTAAGATTGCCTGGAGGGACTCAGACAATTCTTAGAAGCATCCCATCAAAGTTCCCATAAAGGATGCCTCGGCCGGCAGAGACCTTGTGAGTGTCCTCGAGGCCATATTCCTCGTCAAGGATGTACTCGCAAGAGTGCCAGCACCAGGCCCAAGATCATTGGTACCCGCGCCGAAAGCTGCTAAGCCTTCTGGCTTGGAATCCAGAATGGCGGCCATGGAGCAGAACATCACTGCCATCCTCAGGCCGGAAGGCTGGGGGTTCAATTCTCACCTGGGGACAGCAATCTCAGGCTGGAGGGGCTGAGGTTTCTAGTCCTATAAGTACTCCTTGTGGCCTTGGGCAAGCCACTTAACCCTCCGTTGCTTCAGGTGCACATAGATTTATGAGCCCTTTGGGGACAAGGGGAGGTATCCAGTACCTGTCTGTAGTGAATGCATAATGTAAACCGCTTTGATTGAAGGATAAGGCGATATAGAAAACTGGTTAAATAAATAAATCATGGCTATGTAGTAGGCGATGATAGCAGGTTTGTTTGCATCATTCGCCCCAACGACCGGACCCCCGACTGCAGGGGAGTACCCGGTCGTCGAGCCGAGCTCTGAGCGCCAGCGGCCTCTGGTAAGTCCTTGGCCCGGGTCGAGGTCCCAGTCCTGTTCCTCAGGAATCTAGTCCTCCCTGGCCAGTTTCCGGGACTTGATCCCCAGGTCCTTGGGAGGGCCCCGGCTCTTCAATGTCTGCTTCGTGGCACAGAGTCGCAGGGCCTCGGACTCATCGTCCCCCCTCGACTCTGAGTGGGAGACCGATGACTAGGCCTCCCTGGAAACCAGACGGCACCAAGACGTCCCCTTGGACCTGTCTCCCCCCGGCGCCATTCTCCTCTGGCACTTAGAAGGTTCTAGCCTTCCACAACTTTATCAGAGACATGGCCAGAGCTCTCTAGGTGCAAACCTAGGAGGAAGAGGACCCATGCACAGAGGAACTGGAGATCCTCCAGTTCGAGAATCCTCCTAAGGAAACTCTTATGGTGCCAATCCAGCCGATTCTCGAGCGGCTGCTGTGAATATGGGAGACACCGGCGTTGGTGCCCGTGGTCAGCTGGTGCCTCGATGCCATGTACCACGTCAGGTAGAGGCTGAGGTTCAACAAACCTCAACTCCAGCATAACTCCATGGTTGCCAAGTCAACCATGCAAAAGCTCAAGAGCTAGAAAACCTACTCTTCTGTTCCCCCCGGAAGGGATGCTCCAGCCCTCAATGCCCTTGGGTGCAAGTACTACCAGGGCTCGATGCTGGGATGCTGAATCCAGGCCTATGAGATATACATAGGCATGTATTTAAAGGCCCTGACCCAGGAGTTATAAGGGTTCTCAGCGGGGCTGACCGGGGAACCTCTCCATTGGTTCCAGGCTCTGACTTTGGGAATAAAGGACTGTTCAAAGTTCCTCTCCTGGGTGGCCTATGATGGATTTGAATCAGTGGCCCGAGTGAAAGCAGCTAGCATTGGGGCGACGCTAGGCCTGGTCACAGTCCTCAGATATCGAGCAGTTGGTCCAGGACAAACTGCTAGTCATCCCCTGCACTAGCGAGAACTTGTTTGGCAAACCCAGGGCCGACAAGGCAGCCGAGATAGAGGCCAAGGTGGTGACCTGCCGGAGGTTATCAAAGAAGACCCCTTTTTTCCCTGCAAAAAACCCTCCGGGAGAGCTTCAACAGCCCACAGGGCACTCTTTGCCCACAGGTGGGCCCAGATCACCTCAAGCCAGTGGGTACTGCAAGTGATGAAGGAAGAATACCTTACAACAAATACCACCCAGGTTGTTCCCAGGAGAGCCAGTGCGACCTCTCCTCTACCAGACCCTTCTGCTCACAGAGCTCGCAGGCCTGCTCAGGGACAACGCTGTGGAGCCTCTTCCCAAACATTTATCGGGAAAAGTCTTCTACTCAAGGTACTTCCTTGTCCTCAGAAGAACCGGGGCCTCAAGCCCATTCTAGACCTGCTAAACTTGAACAAGTTTCTGGTGAGGGAGAAGTTAAAGATGCTCTCCCTTGAAACACTGCTGCCTTACCTCCACCAGGGAGATTGGCTGTGTTCCTTGGACATAAAGGGTGCATACACCCACATCTTAATCCACCCCTCCCACAGACAGTACCTATGGTTTGTGGTGGGAGGAGGGCACTACCAGTACAGAGTGCTGCCCTTTGGCCTGGCCTCCTCACCAAGATTCTTTATCAAGTGCTTGGCGGTGGTTGCCGCCCACTTGTGCCTGCAAGAGGCTTTCGTCTTCCCTTACCTGGATGACTGGCTAATCAGAGGCAGTACGGCTTCAGAGGTAAAACAGGCTGCAGAGCGTACATCCCTCCTGCTGCTGCACCTGGGTTTTGTCATCAACTACCCCAAGCCCCACCTTGCTCCAAGTCAAGATCTGGAGTTCATAGGGTCGCGGCTGGACACGCTACAGGTCAAGGCCGTCCTTCCAAAGGCAAGGGCGGACCGCCTCATACAACTCGTAGGATAGGTGCAGTGTTGCCAGTCAGTATCGGCTCACCGCCTCCTCCGTCTAGTAGGTCACATGGCCTCAACAGTCCACGTCACACCGCTAGCCCGCCTTCACATACGGACAGCCCAATGGTGCCGCCTCTGATAGTGAACTCAAGCCATGGGCAAGCTATGGGACAGAATCAGAGTCACTCACCAGATGGTAAAACATGTGCCACCTCCAGGCGGGATTGCCATTCCAGGCACCCGCACCGCAGAGGACCCTGACAACAGATGCCTCCCTCCTGGGGTGGGGGGGCACATTGCAGGGACCGCCACATGCAAAGCAACTTGGTCCCAGGAGGGGTCACAGATCAGTCTCCTTGAACTCAGAGCAATCTTCCTGGCTCTGCAAGTGATCTGCCACCGCCTGCGGTGCCAACCTGTGCTGATCCAGATGGACAACCAGGTTGCCATGTTTTATATCAACAAGCAGGCGGGCACGGGCTCGTACTTCCTCTGCATGAGGCAGTGGCCCTCCTCTCCTGTGCAGCGCGCAATGGCATGCTGCTTCGAGCGGTATACTTGCCAGGCCAGGACAACCACTTAGGCTAAGCAGAGTCCTTCGCCTATACGAGTGGAGCTTGAACCCCAGGGTAACGAAGCAGCTTTTCCACCACTGGGGCAGGCCTGTGATGGACATTTTTGACCTATTTGCCTCCCCAGACAATGCGAAACTACTGCGCTTCTGCTCGCCAGTCACACCCAGGGAGAGTGGCGGCAGATGCCTTCCTAATCCTGTGGTCGGAGGGCCTAATATATGCATTCCCACCGACCTCCCTCCCCCTCGTTTGCCAAGACCCTCTTCAAGGTCCAGAGCATGACAGCATCAGGTATTCTGATTGCACTCCAGTGGCCCAGGCAGCTCTGGTTCCCTCTGCTGCTATCCCTGTCGGTGGTTCTTCCAGTCCCACTGGGCTGGGCCCCGGACCTCCTGTCCCAGGAAGAGGGCTCCCTTCTGCACCCCAACTTGGGGTCGCTAACACTGATAGCATGGCTGTTGAAAAGGTAGCACTGGCCTCCTTCAACTTCCAGGGAACGTCGAGAAGGTCTTACTGGCCTCTGGAAAACCCTCCACCAGGCGGGCCTACGACTTTAAGTGGAGACTGTTCTCCATCTGGTATGTGAAGAGGAAGGAGAATCCCTTCTCCTGTCTCATGCAGCTGGTCCTTCAGTACCTACTGCATCTGTCGCATACCGGACTGAAATCCAACTCGCTGAGGGTGCATCTGAGTGCCATAGCTGCGCACCACCATCCTATCGAGGTAAAACCCTTCTCTAGCCAGCCCCAGTCTCTAGGTTCTTCCGCGTCCTTCTGTTGTCCAAGCCCCCCCCCCCCTCTGCCCTCTGACGGCAGAATGGGACCTCAACGTGGTGCTCTCTCAGCTCACTAAACCGCCATTCAAGTCCCTACCACTTGCCACCTGAGATATCTATCTTGGAAAGTGGCCTTCTTGGTGGCACTTACATCCGCTTGAAGGGTGAGCAAATTCCAAGCTCTGGTGGCAGATCCACCAAATACCGAGGTTCTATAAGAACAGGGTGGTACTCTGCACACACCCCAAATTCCTCCCAAAGGAGGTGTGATCCTCCCCACCTTCTTTCTGTGGCCTCATGCTGGCAGGGAGGAACTAATACTTCATACACTATATTGCAAGCGAGCCCTGTCCTACTTACAGCGGACACAAGACCATCAGAAGGCTCCTCAGCTTTTCGTGTCTTATGACCCCAATAGACTGGGGCGCCCTGTTACTAAGCAAACTCTGTCCAATTGAGTGGCGGACTGTATTGCCCTTGCCTATGAGCGAGTTGGCCTCTCCCTTGAGCACCGGATCACAGCGCATCGTGTGAGGGCAATGGCTACGTTGTTGGCCAACCTCTGCTCAGTGCCAGTGACAGAAATCTGCAAGGCCGCCACATGGTCTTCAGTTCATACGTTTGCAGCTCACTGCCTGGAGTGCAAGTCCCGCAGGGACAGTGCCTTTGGCCAGGCAGTACTTCATAATATTCTTGGTGTGTAGGCAACTCCTGCCCTCTGACCCTTCTGTATTCATGCTTCCAGAGTGATAGTGTCACTGGACGCAAGGATCTTGCAGAGTTTCTCAGTGGAGACTCACCCTCTGCAACTCATGGCTTCCCGATTGGTTGCCATTGGTGCTGTCTTGGTTCAGTCCTTGGCAGCCTGGAGCCAGGGAATCCCATATGTGAGGACTGATTTCCTGCTTGTTCTAAAGAAAGTGTAGTTACTCATCTGTAACAGATGTTCTCTGGGAACAGCAGGAATCAGTCCTCACAACCCTCCTTCTTCCCCTGGGAGTTGCCTCCTTACCTTGTTTTAGTTTTTACTGCCGTCATATCTATGTCACCTGACTGAGCAAGATGAAACCCTTGGGCGGGAAGGGGCCAATGCATGCATGGTAGCATGTCTCAAAGGCTTTCTTTGAAAGCTGGGGAAATGCTCCGTGCAGGCTCTGTGGGCACTGGCGTCACCCATATGTGAGGACTGATTCCTGCTGTTCCCAGAGAACACCTGTTACAGGTGAGTAACTACGCTTTCTTGGGGTTAAAGCTGATAAATCTGTGTATTTTAGAATTCAGTGTGTTTCCTGAGTTAATCGGGTCTTAGTACCACCAGTGAGCTTTGTATTTAAGCCAAAGCAGAATATAGCTTAGCGTACAAGTAGAATAGTCTCTGAGTAGAAAGAAAAATAAAATTGTTTCTAGTGACCTTTACAAAGAGCCCCCTTCCAATTAGGAGGCAAAAGATCTGTGAAGTTACCTTAAATAGGTATTAAAGGCAAATGATAGATCAAAGGGGCAATTTAAAAGACCTCTTCTATCAAGCCAAGGGCTGTGTTGAATCACCCAGGAAATTGGTAAGACTTTACTTTAGAAGCACAGGACAGGGCACTGTATAGCAGCCAACTTTAATGTCGTCTTTCCCTCCTTCCCTCCCCAACTCCCACCCACCCCTGGGATAATTAAGCCCCTTAAAGGGAAGGAGGTGCCCATATTCACACTCGGGTGCAGCTGTTTATCCTCATCAGGCATACATTAAGGGCTTGAGATTAATTAAACTTGAGGTGAACAAAGTCAATTAAATGTATTAGGTATAGTTTTATTAGTATAAGTATCCCCAGCAAACCTAAGTAAACAAACAGCTTAAATACCTAAAAGCTAGGATGCAGATAGCAGTCCAGCAGAGAGATGTGGGCTTTCCAGTCTTTTGCATTGAGTGTCACATGTATGATTTTCTCCCAGTTGGTAAGTGGTCTTACATGTGCACTAGGTGCAAGGAGCTCTTTTCTCTCAGGGAATGAGTCCGATCTCTGAAGGCTAAAGTAGCAGACTTGAAGGACATAAGGAAGTCTTAGATAGTGCTGGGGAGGAGCCTCCAAGCGTGGTAGGGATGTTCTGGAGGCCAAATTCAGGCTTTTAGGTAGGAAATTAAAATCCAGAACTTAGAGTAGCATTCTCCAAATTGCTTCCTGTTCCACGCGCAGGACCCAAAAGGCAAGCAGAGCTCCGGAGTCTCAATGCATGGATGGAGATGATGGTGCAAGGAAGAAGGGTTTGGATTTGTTAGGAACTGGGGAACATTCTGGGGAAAGGAGGGGCTTTTCCGAAGGGATGGGCTCCGCCTTTACTGGGATGGAACCAGGCTGCTGCATTAACCTTTAAAAACAGCAGCTTTTAAACTAGATAATAGGGGAAAGCCGACAATCGCCCAAGAGTGCATGGTTCAGAACAATGTATCCTTGAAGGATACTAGCAAAAGTTTGAAGTTAGAGCATATCGACACAGAGGTTCCAATAAAGACAAAAGTAACCCAAATGCTCTTAAGTACAGAGCAGACAGAGTTTAAAGGTTCCAAATTACCCCTGCCTACCGATAACCAGATTAATATGAATAAAATACAGTCTCTAAAATGCTTGTATGTAAATGCTAGAAGTCAAAAAAATAAGATGGGAGAGTTAAATATATAGTACTAAATTAGAGGTTAGATATGATTGGTATCTCGGAGACATGGTGGAAGGAGGACAACCAGTAGGATACTGTGATATCTGGGTACAAGCTATATTGTAATGATAGAGCAGATCAAATTGGTGGAGGGGTTGCACTCTGTTAGAGAGGGCATTGAGTCACAAAGGATTAAAGTTTTGCAGGAAACAAAATTCACTGTAGAATCTCTACGGATTGAAATTCATGTAAAAAGGGGAAAGGGAAGGGGATGGCAGTAGGGGTGTTCTATTGATCGCCTGACCAGAATGAACAAATGGATGATGAAATGCTCAAAGAAATCAGCGAAGCTAACAAAAGTAACAGCACAGTAATAATAATGGGTGGTTTCAATTACCCCAGTATCGACTGGGTCAGTGTCACGGCAGGACATGCTAGGGAGATAGTTTCTAGATGAAATAAATGACTGCTTCGTAGAGCAGCTGGTTCATGAACCGACAAGAGGGGAAGCCATTTTGGACTTAGTCCTTAGTGGAACAGCAGATCTGGTGCAAGAGAATAAGGGTATTGGAGCCACTTGGCAATAGTGATCATAGCATAATCGCGTTTGATTTAATAAATGAAGGAAGGGGCAGTAAGGAAATCCACAGTGCTACCTTTTAACTTTCATAAGAGAGACTGATAAAATGAGGAAAATAGTTAAGAAAAGACTAAAAAGAGCAGTTGCAAAGGTTAAAGATTTACATCAAGCTTGTGTGTTTAAAAATACTATCTTGGAAGCCCAGACCAGCTGTATTCCGTGTTTTAAGAAAAGTGAAGGAAGTCCAAAAAACTGCTAGCATAGTTTAAAGGTAGGGTCAGAGAGGCTGTTGCTAAAAAAAACTTCTTTCAGGAAATGGAAAAAGGAGCCAAATGACGAAAACTGGAAACGACATAAGCACTGGCAAGTTAGATGCAAGGCATTGATAAGGAAGGCAAAGAGAGAATTTGAGATAAAGCTTGCTGTGGAAGCAAAAACGCGTAATAATGATGATAGAGGCGTAAAAGGAGCAGTAAGAGGGGACAAGGCCATAGCGGAGAGACTGAATGAATTCTTTGCGTTGGTCTTTACTAAGGAAGATGTAGGGATGTTACCTATGACTGAAATGGTATTTAAAGATGATGCCTCAGAAGAATTGAAAGAAATATTGATACACTGGGAAGATGTATTAAAACTATTTCATAAATTGAAGAGTAGCAAATCACTTGGACCAGATGGTATACATCCGAGGGTGTTGAAACAACTGAAATATGAGATTGCAGACCTGCTATTAGTAATCTGTGAACTATCATTAAAATCATCTGTAATACCTTAAGATTGGAGGATGGCCAATGTAACGCCAATTTTTAAAAAGGGTTCCAGGGATGATCCGGGAACTACAGACCGATGAACCTGACATCAGTACCAAGAGAAATGGTAAAAACCATTATAAAGAACAAAATTACTGAACATGTAGGTAGTCATGGCTTAATAGGAGACAGCCAACATGGCTTTAGCCAAGGGAATGTCTTGTCTTACTGATCTGTCAGGGTTTTTTTGAAGGTGTGAATAAACAGGTAGACAAAGGTGAGTCGGTTGATATAGTGTATCTGGATTTTCAGAAGGCCTTTGACAAGGTTCATCATGAGAGACTTGGTGAAATTAAAAGGTCATGGGATAGGAGGCAGTGTACTTTTGTGGATCAGAAACTTGTTAAAAGATAGCCAGTTTTCCCAGTGGAGAAAGGTGACTAGTGGAGCACCGCAGGGATTTTTTGCTGGGTCCGCTGCTTTTTAACATATTCCCATTTCCAGGTCATTTACGAATAACTAGTGAGATAATCAAATTTATAGATGAGACAGAATTATTCAAAGTAGTTAAAACCCAAGAGGATTGTGAAAAATTGCAAGAGGTCCCTGAAAACTGGATATTCAAATGGCAGGTGAAATTTAATGTGGACAAGTGCAAAATTATGCATCTAGGAAAGAACAACCCAAGCTATGGTTACACAATGCAAGGTTCCACATTAGGAACCACCTCCCAGGAAAAAGATTTAGGCATTATCATGGATAACATGTTGAAATCCTTTGCCCAGTGTGCAGCGGCGGCCAAGAAAGCAAATAAAATGCTAGGGATCATAAGGAAAGGAATGGAGAATAAAGCAAAGGATATTATAATGCCTCTGTATCGTTCCATGGTGCGACTGCACCTTAAATATTGTGTGCAATTCTGTATGCTGTAAGGATATAGTGTTATTAGACAAGGTACAGAGAAGAGCCACCAAAATGTTAAAGGGGATGGAAGGATATTCCTATGAGCAGAGGCTAAAAAGGTTAGGGCTTTTCAACCTTGAAAAGAGACAGCTGAGGGGAGATATGGCAGAGGTCTATAAATTAATGAATGGAGTGGAATGGGTAAACGTAGATCGATTGTTTATGCCATCAGAATATTGAAAGACTAGGGGACATGCAATGAATCTACAGTGTAATTTATCTAAGACTAGTAAGAAAAAAATCATTTTTTCACTCAACACGTATTCAAACTCCGGAAATCGTTACTGGAGGATGTAATAAAAGCTGTTAATGTATCTGGGTTTAAAAAAGGTTTGGGCAAGTTTCTGGAGGAAAGGTCCATAAACCATTATTAAAGAGGACCCAGGAAAATCCACTACTTGCACCAATACAAGCATTGTGGAACCTGTGTCTTTTGGGGAAACTGTTAGGTACTTGTGACCTAGATTGGCCACTGTTGGAAACAGGATACTGGGCTTGATGGACCTTAGTCTGACCCAGTATGACATATCTTATGTTCTTAACCATCCTCTTCCAAACTTCAAGCTCAGCAGCCCTCTCAACTTAAATCCCAGGATTCTTATCCTAAGTTTCTCTATAAGCTCACTAAAGCTTTAGTTTTAGGGGTAACTGATATTCACTTTGCAAAGAAGTAATTTCAGTCCATTCTCAAATCTATGTCTGCACCTAAGGAGGTCCTTGCCCTACCTCTTCACACAGTACTTCAGGATTTGCAAATCTCTTCTTGCAAACCCCTCTCTGTTACTTTAAATTGTTTGGAGGTCAAATATAAATTCACAGGAGGACTTGGACACCTGCAGCTCCATTTACCTTATCTGTCATATCTTAGACTGCACTCAAAAATTCACAATCTAAGGTGTCTGGTCACACCTCTCTAGGAAAAAATCATCATGTTTTAAAGGCAGTTGACTGTAAGATGTACCAAAGCTCTATGCTCACTTTAAAGATTGTTACACCACCTTACAAATGCTCTATTACTATCTTTCCTTATTGGAACAAGTCATGGACTCTAACATTTTCAAAGACGAATTAGCTCAAGGCCACCTTTGCTATTCAAGAGTGTGCTTATCTCCTAAGGGCAACTTATGTCATCTATGACATCACCTTACACTCAACTGCTGAATGTGGCTATTGGAGTGAGGCAAAAGCATGACTCCATTGCTAAGTCTTCACAACTGACTGACTTGCAGATGCCTCTGGTCTTCAACCCCATCCTTGCCCTCCCAGAACTCACTGCTCCTGGTTCCAATTTGGCCTCCAGCTTCAGTGTTAGTCGCTTTGACGCACCAAACGCCTTTGGCATAAACTTCTCTCCACCGTCTCTCTCCACTCTTTCAAATCCCTCAACCATCAATACTGGGCCTGGTTCATGATGCCAAAAAACAGAATTTTTCTGCGGTTATTTCCTCTGCAGCTAATTTGTCTCGCCATCTGTACTCTATCGTAGCTACCCTGTCAACACCTTCTACTGCATCTGACTCCTTAAACTCCGTGGTTTCCCCATCCCCTCGTCTCCTGGCTGACCACTTTCACAATAAAGTTCTTACCCTCCATTCTTCCTTACCTCATTGTCCCCCTCCCCTCCCTCTCTGTCCTTTCCTGCCCATTCCCTCCATTTCTGGTGATTCCCATTCCTCCTGTGGCTAGTCTCTCTCCATTTCTGGCCAGGTACAGACCTGGTCCTCTCTTTCTGTAGTCTCTTCACCTGAACTTCTCAAGGTCATCTCATCCTCACGTAGGACCACTTCCTCTGCTGATCCTGTTCTCTCTGCATGGCTCACTACTCCTCCTTTAGCCCTTTTACCTTTAATTCTGTCCCTGATCAACAACAGTTTTTCCTCTAGTCTATTTCCCTCACCTTGGAAACATGCTGCTATTCATCATATTCTTAAGAAATCTACTTTTGACCCTGCTGTTCCTGCAAACTATCGACCTGTCTCCCTCTTCCTTTTCTCTCCAAGATTCTGGAAAAAATTGTCTTTTCTCAACTTTCTACATTTCTCAGCTCAACCTGGGCTCTTTATCCTCATCATTCTAGGTTTCGCCCTGGGCACAGCACTGAGACCATTCTTCTTTCTTTTCTCAGTCATGTGCACAGGGCCCACAATCGCGGTGATATCATGGTGGCTGTTTCTCTTGATCTTTCTAATGCTTTTGATCTCGTCGACCATGCAACACTTCTTTCACGCCTCTCTGATCTTGGTCTTATGGGTTCTGTACTCAACTGGTTTCGCTCATTCTTATCACATCGCTCTTTTTCGGTCTCCTTCTGTTCCTTGTCCGCCTCCTCTTGTCTGTTGCTCTGTGGTGTTCCCCAGGGCTCAGTTTTGGCCCTGCATCTTTTCAGTCTTTTTCTTCTCCCACTCGCCCTTGTCATTCAACAGCACTGTTGTCCTGGCTCACTACTATGCTGACGACATTCTTCTATTTTACCACACCTCCCCTGTCCTGACTTCTCTCCTCTTAACTCTTCTTGCCTCAATTTCCACCTGGCTCAGTGACAACTTCCTCCATCTTTACCCCTCTAAATCTGCTGCTATTTGGCTTACCTTTAACAGCGCCCCTCCCACTATAGCTCCTGTACTCTCTGGGTCTGTAATTCCTTTGGTGAGCACTGTGCTATTAAATTATTACTTTAGACTCTGCCTTGTCTTTCTGAGCTCACCTCACTTCTCTTATTCATCAGTCTTTCTTCTCACTTTGGTGGATTTGCGTGGTTCATCCCTTTCTCTCCTCTGCATCCCTCACTGCCCTTCTGCTTTCACTTGTCATGTCCAGACTTGACTATTGTAACACTATCTTTCTCTGTCTTCACTGGTTACAACTCATTCAAAATACCACTGTCCGCATTCTTGCCCATGCCTCCTGTTCTGACCATATTACTCCTCTCCTAGTTCAATACCATTGGCTTCCTGTCAAATACCAATTACAATTTAAACTCCTCACTTTAGTCCATCACACACTTCACACTGGCTACTCCTGTTTCTCTGTCCTACTCCTTCATTCCCCTCACTGTGCCCTCAGGAAAATATACGCAAATAGACTTTACCTTCCCTCTGCCTCTCAAGCCCATTTGGAACTCACTTGATCCTCTGCCTTCTACTTTCTGGCCTCAGCCCTATGGAACTCCCTCCTCTCTGCCGCGAACATCCTTCCCCACGTTCAAGTCTTCCCTTAAAGCCCATTTTTTTAATATAGCCTACGATATACAGCCTCTTTGATCTAGCTCCTCTTCCCACCCTTCTGGTCTCCCCCCCCCCCCCCCTCGGTTTGAATGTTTTTAGCTTTCCTGTTTTAATTAGCATTTTTTCCCCTTCTGCCTTTGATTTTATGACATTTTGTAAACCGCCTTGCTGCTATTGCGAAGGGCAGTCAACCAAGTTTTAATAAACATAATAAATATCAGTTAGTTTCAAACCTTAATGCACTATCTGCTCTACATGCAATTCCTAGCAACCAAGGTGGTTCTTTGCACACATCCTAAATTTCTGTCTAAGATAGTTACCTCCTTTCATCTGAAGCAATCCATAGTCCCATCTGTCTTTTTTCCCAAGCCTTGTGCATCAGAGGCAGAGACAAGTCTGCACTCCCTTGACTCAGGGCTCTTCTCAGCTACCTTCATGCTTTGCAAAATATCCACAAGTCCTCTCAACTCTGTCATCTTTAAATCTAAACAATCCAAGACTTCTGCATCAAAACGGACTCTGTCTATTTGGATTTCAGACTGTATCAATTTTGTATATCATACTGCAGGACACTCGAATCTTAAGAGGGTCATTCTGTATCATCTCTGAGCAAAAACGTCCACCATAACCCTTCCATGATCAGTTTCTAAAAGATGTGAATTGTCAAGCAGCCGGCCACATTACACATTTCCATCAAGCATTATTTTCTCAAATACTCTTCCTCTTTGGACAGTGTGTGTTATGTAACCTATTTGCACTGTAATCATATGTTTCACCTTCCAGAGGTTTCCTTTTTCTTGTGCTGCCTACATCAGAACTGTTTTGACCTCTTCAATGACAGTCTGCTTTGGACTCGCCAACAAGTGTGCCTACATATCCTCTACTTGTCCATGGAGAAAGCTTAATTGCTTACCTGTAATGGGGTCTATCCATAGACAGCAGTGAAATGCAGCTACACTTTCTCTCGCACCAATCTCCCTTATTTATCCATTATCTTCCACTGAGCAATTTTTGATGCTATAAAATGACTGAACTCTGCACAGCGGGTCAGGATGCACAGGAATTACTGTGCCTGCTCGGGTACAGTGGCCAGCTAATGCCACTGAAAATTACATCCAGTATTCAAAGCTAGGGCCATATCTGGCCACTGGCATTGAATATCTGGGTTAGCCAGAAAAACAGGAAGCTAACCAGGCAGTGACAATATTCAGCTGTTGCCCGGTTAGCTTCTGTGGCGAATGCTAAGCCATACTTACATACATGTAAAATAGTTATCTCCAAGTTATAATGCCCTGTTCAATGTAAACTGCCTTGATATCATGAAAGGCGGTATATTTATTTTATGTATTTATTTAACAGTATTTCTATACCGTCTTATCGTAAAATCAAGGCGGTGTCACAACAAAACAATCAAAAGTAGTGGGGGTGTAATTCATGCAGTGAAAGAAGTGTTATAATTTGCGTGTGTGGGAATGTGTATTAGATTAGGTTGAGCTATGTACAGTGTGCGCTATGGTACAGCATGGGCTATGATACAAGGTATAATACAATTAGGGCTTAAGATATATCCAGTGACGTTATACAATTTCTTGTCAGGGTTGTAAGGGGTGGGTACGTGGTTCTTGTTGATTAAGTGACATGTCCATAGTGTTCTATGAACAGTATTGTCTTCAGCTGTTTGCGGAAGTCTTTGAGGTCCGTTGTCGATCTGAGTTCGTCTGGGAGGGAGTTCCAAATTGTAGGGGCAGCCAGGGAGAGTGCTCTCTCTGTGGTATCCTTTCGTGTTTTTCTGAAGTCTCTCGGGGTGTTGACTCTGTTGGAGGTTCCTTTTCTTCTTGGGCGAATGCTGGTGTCTGGATGAATGAGGGTGTGCAGGCTGTTGGCTGAAATGTGGTGTTTGATTTTGAATATGTTTATTATTGTTTTGTATTTGATGCGTGAGCTGATTGGGAGCCAGTGTAGGTCTTTGAGTACCGGAGTAATGTGTTCATGTCTTGTTGAGCCGGATATAATGCGGGCTGCAGTGTTTTGGGCTAGTTGAAGAGGTTTGAGAGTTTGTTTTGGTAGGCCAAGGTAGATGGGGTTGCAGAAGTCCAGTAATGGAGTGATGAGTGCTTGGCATACGGTACGGAAGTGTTCTGTGGCGAGGAGGGGTTTAAGTCTTCTGATGATTCTCATTCTGAAGTATGCGTTTTTGATTGTTTTGTTTACGTGTGTTTTGAGATTCAGTTCGTTGTCCAGGGTTACTCCAAGGTATTGTACTTCCGATTTCATTGGTATGGTTGTGTCTGCTACTCTGATGTCCGGTGGGCGGATGAAGTCTGGGTTGCAAGTGATTATTAGTGCCTCAGTCTTGCTGTAGTTGATTGAGAGGTTGTTGTTCTTACACCAGCTTGTCATTTGTGTTAGGCAGTCGGTTATTTTATTGTAGTCTGGGTTGTCAGTTGAGATAGGTGTGTATATCATAATATCGTCTGCATAGATGGTGTATTGAATGTTGTTCGCTTTTAGGATGTCGCATATTGGCTGGATGTATATGTTGAACAGAAGTGCCGAGAGGGTGGATCCTTGAGGTACTCCTTGTAGGACTTTTATGGGTTGCGAGGTGTTGTGGCCTACCTTGACTTATATCTGCCTGTCGGTGAGGTAGGATTGGAACCATTTTAATGTGGTACCATGCAGTCCAATTTTCTTTAGTCTTTCCAGGAGAGTTAGGTGGTCAACTGTGTCGAAGGCGGAAGAGATATCTACGAAGATCATTAGGATACCCTTTTTGGTGTTGTCTATGACTCGGAGGATGTTATCTAGGAGGTAAATCAGCAGTGTTTCGACTCCATGTTGGGGGCGGAAGCCGTGTTGGTTGTCATCTAGAGGAGCATGGCTGTCGATGTGTTCCTGTAGTTGTTGTTGCACTGATTTTTCTATGATTTTTGCTAGAAAGGGTATGCTGGATATTGGTCGGTATGCGGCTGGGTTGCTCTTGTCGAGAGTTGTTTTCTTTGGTATTGGTCGTACTGTAGCTTGTTTTAGTTGAGCTGGCATGAGTCCTTGTGTGAGTGAGTTGAGCACCATGTTGTGTATGAAGTGGATGAGGCTTGATTTGGTGGCTTTGATCCAGGATACTGGGCAAGGGTCCGTGGGAGCGGTGCTTGTTCTGATTGCTGAGATGATGTGGGAGAGCTGTTCTGTTGAGGGAAGGCAGAATGTGTCCCAGGTCTTAGGGTGTGAGTCAGGCTGGGTTGAAGAGCTGAGTGTAGTTGGTTCTGTGGAGTGAAATTTTTCCTTGATGTGATCAGCAAAGTTTTGCGGGTCTATTTGTACTTCCTCCTCTGTCTTCTGTTCTTTTGTGAGGATTTTCACTATTTCGAATAGCTCTCTGGGTTTGTTTATGGAGGTGTTTATCATGTTCGTATGGTATTCTTTCCTGGATTGGTTGATGTGTTCATTGTATTGTTTTTGGTTTGTTAGGTATATCTGCTGGTTTTCAGGTGTCTTGGTTTTTCTCCATCTCCGATATAAGAAATGTTAAATAAATAAAATAAATAAATAATACTTTTGGGTTCCTAACCTTTGCCGCTGCTTGGTTATCACTGGGTGCTGCCTCCACTCCACTAATGGAATGCCCAATTTTAGCTGGTTAGTATCAGGGCATTCAGTGGTGGCATTCTAGTTCCACTGAATATCCTGGTGACCCTGATTAACATGGTTAGAATGTCTGCTAACCATGTTAATTGCATGGAATCTCCCCCTCCCTTCCCCACCCTGGTTCCTAGATCTAGAGGAGAGCACTGCAAACTAGATCCATCCAGAGGACATCAGTAACAAGTGTGGCTCCATTCCCCTGTTTATGGAGACCCCCTTTACATGTAAGCAACTGTGCCTTCTAGATCTCTCCCGTTACAGCCAAACCCCCATCAATTCCATTTCCTTCATAGCTCCACCCTTGCAGAGGTTGTACTTATTTAGCTAGATCACATCTTTTGCCCAATTTATTATTGTATGTGCAAGCTAATCCACTCATATGGGCATTATGTTTTTACTATCTCCTCTACTATTTGTATCTTAGGGGCACCTACCTAGTTTCCAGCAGTCTGCCTTCAACCGAGTGATGGGCAGCTTGGCTTCATCCCCACGACCACCTTTGGACTATGATGATGAGGAAACTGATTCAGATGAAGATATTAGGGAAACCTATGGCTATGAAATAAAGGTATTTGATCTTTCTATGAAGCTGAATTACTTACTGAACTCGGGAAATACATCACATTGCCAACTTGTAGGTTTGAGGGCACTACACTGTGACTACCATAGTTAATAGCTTAAAAGCATATATACTAGGTGAAAGGTACAAAGAAGCACAACTTATTTATGCATTGTACCACATGACAATATTATCTGTCGTGGTATTTGATATTGCAAAATTATAGCAGTAATTTTATAACTGCATGCATGGAAAAAAAACACCTGCATATTTTCTATTCTGTGCATTTTATTGATGTGTCAAACTATGTGTGTACATAACTCTACTTTGAAATTTACCCTAGCAAAAGTATGTCTTCACTGTAACACCGGCTGTGTTTTCTCAAGTTGAAATGCATTCATACATTTCAATTTTTATAACTACGCATGCAAGTGCAAACTCTGCCTCATTTTTGGGAACACCATGTCAAACAGCAAGGAAAGTTATGTGCATACCAGGAGGGCAGTTTGTAATGAATTATTTACATGAGTAAAATATTGTTTTACCAGTGGAAATACCTTTGAAAATTACCTTTCCTTTGCAGCAGAGTGCTGGTTTTGCAGAGTAGTTCTTCAGGAACAAGCAGGAAGTTGGTCCTCACATGGCTGAGCCTGAACAGAGCATTACATGCTGCCATGTATGCGTGGTCCCCTTCCTGCCCAGGGGTGCCATCTTGTTCAGTCTCCTTTTTTCCACAGAGCACAACGGACACCCATCCTGTTTCCCTGGAAAAAATCTTCAAAAACATCCTTAAAAGTGTTTTTTTTTCCCGGTTGCGTACAGGTTCCGTTTCCCACCTCGAGCCTGTGCCGATTCCGGCACTATTCTCAACTCCTTTCCTCCTTTTTGATCATGGCTTGCCTCGACTGGCGTTTGTGCATTTTTTCACCTGGGGGTCATCGATCCTGGCTGGGTGTCTCCCACCATGTCCTTCGATGGGTTAAAAAAATGTGACCGCTGCAGTCAAACCATGGCTATTACAGACACACACGACTGCTGCCTGGGCCCAGACCATGATAGTACTACCGGCGACCTGTGCCAGGCCATGACTCTGAAACCAACAAAAAGAGGTCAGAGTTGCAGGAGAGGATGTTCCCGAGGTCCGACTCGGCACCGGTTTCCCTGACACAGAGCTCCAAGCCCAGCACTTCCCATGAGGCCCGGGTGTCTTCGGAGTCCCGCGGTGGCGCCTCCTCTGAGAAGACCCCGGACCTTGAGAGAAAAAAGAAAAAATCCTCTAAGCCCACTGAGGTTCTACCAGTGAAACCCGGAAAAGTCCCGCACAGGGACTCTGGCAACTCCGAGCAGCACCCCATTAAGGCTTCTAAGAAGGCCTCAGCTAGTGGAGACCGTGTGAGGCTCCGCGAGGC
The DNA here is from genome assembly GCA_033557465.1 of Ichthyophis bannanicus. NCBI lineage: Eukaryota > Metazoa > Chordata > Amphibia > Gymnophiona > Ichthyophiidae > Ichthyophis > Ichthyophis bannanicus. The sequence goes on along the minus strand of CM066037.1, from coordinate 449,922,361 downwards.
CATGACCCTCAATGAGGACACACTCACGAGAGTGCCGGCATCGGGCCTGAGGTCCTCTGTGTCCACGCTGAAAGCTGCAAGAGCCTTCTGGCCTTGAAACCAGAATGGCGGCCCTGAAATAGAATATTTCTGCTATCCTGACCCTGCAACAGGCGATGATGGCTGCTTCGTCTGCATCATCTGCCCCAACAACTGGGCCCCTGAGGCAGGGGAGTCCCCGGCCGTTGAGCCAAGCTCCAAGCGCTACTGGCCTTGGGTGAGTCCTCGGCACCGTTCGAGGTCCCGTCCCATTCCTCGATACATCTTGTCCTCCCCGGCCAGTCTCCGGGAATCAGACCCAAGGTCCTCTGGAGGGTCCCAGCTCCTTGGGGCCGGCCTCGAGGCACAAGATCATAGATCCTCAGAATCGTCAACGCTCTTCGACTCAGAGTGGGAGACTGACATGGAGGCCTCCCCAGAAACCTGTCGGCACAGAAACGTGCCCCGGAGCAGTCTCCCTGGCACCGCTGTGCCATTCTCCCCCAGAGAACGTGGCCTTTCATGACTTCGTTCGGGATATGGCCTGATCTCCAAGAACAAGCAGGAATGAGTCTTCACATATGGGTACATCGGTAACGACGGAGCCTGCGCGGGAACGCTCCCCAGCGTCCAGTCAGAAAGCTTTTGGGAGCATCCCTCAGCGCCTGCGTGCTGCCTTCCCAACTGTCTCTCCTCAGTTTTCGTTTTTCCGCGGAGCCGGCAAGACGTCCTCCTGTCACCGCAGAAACTTTTTTCTTTAATTTTTTAATTCTTGTTTTCTTGTGGTCGTGGCTGTTTTCCTGCTGCCACCGGTACCGCCGGTGGGTTTTTTCTTTTCTTTCTCTCAAACTCAGGGAGAGTTTTCCCTCAGTTTCTGTCTTAAAATTTTTGGGCCTGTAAGTCATGGAGCCGCCTTCTCCTAAGAAGTGCCTTAACTGTGGAAATACAGTTTTCTTTTTAGACTCCAATGACTGGTGTCTAACCTGTTTGGGTCCTGACCCTTTTTCCCCTGAACCATCAGGCTACAATACTGTGAGAAGAGATTCTCTATTTCGAGTTTCCCTCGATACCGTTTTCCCTCCCTGTGTCAGGGCACCGGCCATTTCTTCTCTTCAGGATCAGGTAACCCACAAACAGTCTGTTAAGACTAGCCAATCCTTGAGTGGTAGGTCTCATGCCAGGCCTTGCCCTCAAGACCTCATTGGCATTAAAACCCCGGCGGGAGTCTTCGGGCTCCAAAGCATTTCAGGGGTTTCAGGTTGTTCCTGGGGCTCACCCCTCACAGAACATACCTGAGCCATGCTCGGTGGTGGCATCCGCTTCGAGCGGTACCAATACCCCGGCATCGGCACCGGTGTTGAGTGATCCACTCTTCGTCAGGGATCGTCATCTGGCGTTCTCGGGACCGACTGATATGTCCCAGATTGACTTTCCAGTATCGGCAGTGCCGCCGATACCACCACCGACGTCGGTGCCCTCTAGGCATGCATCGATAGACTCGCTTTCTTCGATGCCGAGTCTAGAATCGATATCTAGTCTAGAAGACTGGGTACCGACGCGTCTCGGAACCGACATTTACCGATTCCGCATGCACGGTACCAAGGATAATCACCAAGGGTTTTTGGTTTCCTCGGTACCGCTTGAGCAGCCTCCGATGACTGCTTCGGTGTCGGTTTCGCCTTCGATTCCGGCACATCTACCAGTATCGGTATCGATGCCGGTACCTGCAGTATCATCGGGACCAGCTCCTTCCATGCTTTTTTCACCTGGATCGCTCCTCTCTATACCTAGTTTGGAGTCGATACCTGGCATGGACGATGCACTACTGACTGTCTCAACTCATAACTGCCAGTTCCAGTATCCATCCATTAGAGATCCTGTTCTGCACCGGACAGGTACATGCTCCGGTGCTCAGGCTACTTTTTCAAATTTAGCCTGTCCAGGGATGGTTCCCATCGGAGATCCTTCTTTTCAGAAATTTCTCCTTGACATGGCAACCTTCCTTAATATTCCTATCCCTGGCTATGATTCTTCTCAAGATTTTTCTGCAGAAAAGGAAAATATAATGCTTCCTTTACATCACTCTTCTGAGAGTATGGGAAAAACCTTTAAGGGTTTCTTCACCTCCTACAGCAACTGATCTTCTGTATCAGGTGCCCCCCTCTCCAGGATTTCAAAAGCCTCAACTTCCCCATAATTCCATTGTAGTGGAATCAGCAATGAGGAAGGTAAAAAGCAAGAAAAAACATTCTTCTTTCCCGCCAGGGCGTGCATCTAGAACACTGGATGCCTTTGGACGTCAAACCTTCCAAACATCTATGCTGGCAACAAGGATTCTCTCATATATTTTCTATATGAGTCTATCCCTTCAGGAGATCACAAAGAAATTATCTCTTTTGACTCCTTTTCTATCAGAGCCCAAGGCTGCAGACTATTCCTTACTTCTTAGTCATAGCCAAAATATCTCTTGGTTTCTTTCTCGTGCTTCCTTAGACTCTTTTGAGTCTGTTAGCAGAACTTCTGCTATAGCCATAGGAGCACGTCGTAAAGCCTGGCTCCAAGCATCAGACTTGAATAGATGGGCACAACAAAGACTGGGTAATACTCCTTGTACTGGAGAAAATCTCTTCAATAAGGAGTCCTTACGTCAGGTTGCTCATTGCTCCACTGACTTTCCTGTTTCTGAGGGCCATCCTAAGCCCTCTCCTTCCTCAGCAGGTAGGAAATGCCCTACCAAACCTTCCTTCCCTAAAAGAAAGAGGTTTTCCTCTTCTCCTGCTCATCATTCGGATGTTCCCAAGCAGGGGAAGTCTCGCCCTGGTCTGAAGAATCCAAACTCTAGCCAGGCTGAATAAACACAGTAACCATAGGTTTCTGATTAATCTTTTTATAACTACAGTTAACTTCTTTTCAGCAGAAGTTTTTCACTGTTTTTTTTTCCATTCAAAACTCTGCTCAGGGATTCCTATTCTCAGGAAATCCATTTACTCTTCAGTATGCTGAACTGTCAGGATTTTCATGTCTATAAGTTACAGGGTTTTCCACCTCTTCCTGACTAGAAGAGAGGTTTAGCAACTATCACATGATAGTTTCTCTGTACCAGCATGAATTTTTTCCTTCCAGGGACTTACCATGTGGTAAGTCCTTCTTCAGCTTCTATCTCTACCCTCTTCTCCAGGGTTTCCCCTGTAAGAGTGGTACCATACCATTGAAAGACTTTTCTTGTCTTTCTTTTCACTGTAGAGTTTCTTCTCCTGAGTAAACTCCCTTCTTTATCTGGGCAGCTCTGCAGACAGAGACAGCTTTCTCTTTTTGTTCAGTCTGTTCTCTCTGTTTGACACAGACCGACTCTCTCTGTTGTCCTATTCAGTAGCTGCCCATGCAGGAGTTCCAGTAATTGACTACTGGTACTTTTCCACAGGTCCCAGTCTTGTCTTCTACCACTTCTGTCTGGCCTTAGTAGTGATTCCAAGACAGTTTTCTATATCTTTCTTGGATAATCCTTCTCACTACAGGCTTCTTACACTATCTTCTACCCTTGCCATCTCCAATCTCTGGGTTTGGCAACGTAGTGGACGTGGCTGTGAGTTTTCTCCATCAGCCAGTTCTACATTCCAGTTCTCCTGCATAATGCTCTCTGCAATCCTACTGAGAAGCTTTCCACTATGGGCCCTTGCTAGAGAGCATAGAGTTTCTCTAATGGCTATCCATCATGGTTGGAAAAGGCTTCCTCAGTCATCTCCTATGACTGTGAGGGTTCTTCACACCCTACTATCTCCTTTTTAAAAAAAAAAAAGAAGAGGGAACAGGACATAAGCCCACTCCACGTGAAAGTCTAGGAGTTATCCCATTCCTACAGGGAATATACTCTTTTTTTTTCTTGCAGCTTGTCCTCATGGTATCCTAATCCTTCAAGGACAGCACATATTACTCTGGAAAACGCCTGATACCTCCTTGTCCCTCACGTAGGTCAACCTGGTATCTCATTCTATGCGTTTCTGTCCTTTTACCATGCTGAAGTCCCACAGGACTCCAGACTTGCTGTTTACAGACTGATATTATCCTCTGTTTTTTCATGTAACCATCCTGGTTATTCACTGGATAGCATTCCTTTACCATCATCTCTGGGGGAATAGATTCTCTATATATCTTCTCAAGTAGGTTTCACCTCCTTGTTCTTAGATGAATCTTTTCCCTTCACATCTCCATGTGAATGTCCTGATATGCATAGCTTTGTCTGCTTAGTTGCAGGCATCTATCTTAGACCTATATATTCAGGTATATATATATATATATATATATATATATACCTATATACATCTCTGTAGATGTATCTGTCAGCTAAGTGTGCATATGCTATGCCCTTTAGATCTCATTATAGATATATAGATATAGATAGATATATATACCCGTGTATATATATGTGTATCTGTCCAGATGCTTCTTATAGGTAGATATGTATTTCCATACTTATCTCTCTGACTGTCTATGTTCATAAAGGTTTTTACCTTCCTGTATGTTCCTGACAGTGGGCTTGCACAGCTTCATACTGTTCCACAGTATGTTTCGGATATTATGCACACAACCAATGTTCCCTCTAATTTTCTGTAGGCTGTGTGCGCATAAAATATCAGCTGTGCAGCTTTTGAAGGAAGGTTACATTTTTGTGCGCCACATAACGACACTTGGAGTTATATACTTTAAAATTTGACTACACGTCAGAATACAGTATGTACACCACATTGATTGCAGTAGAAAATAGTGTGGAACGTGTGAAAACCATAAATACACAACAACTTTTAAATTTTAAGATGTCTGTGTTGTTTTCTATCAGAATCAGAACCGTAATTTTTGTGCGCTCTATTGTAAAGTATGTGCGCTCGCTCGGCGAGGTGTGTGCGCGCGCACACGCGCACAGCTTAGAGGGAACAGTGCACACAACCACTGCTGTGGTACTGACAGCCCTACCGTATCCTAGGTTTACGCATCCCTGAAGCTCCATGCCCCAATGTCTTCCTACCTCTCACCAGTTAGGAAAGACATGGTGGATCTTCAGTGGATTTCAGATTCAATTCCTCAAACATCTGTCCTTTCTGGGAGTATGGGGTTCTTCTCATACCCTTTCCTCTCTCAAGGACTAAGTCTGTTTGTCCAGATCGGTCAGTCTTCCTCTTTTGCTCCTACCTCTGATTCTGTAGCCAAAAGAGTTTTCAGCTTTCCATGAAGCTTCCCACTGAAGACCTGCCGTTTTGGTGCTACCCCAATTGAATCCTGGGGTCACCTCTCACTTCCAGATGTTGACCTCCACCTTCACTCCAGTGAGGTCACCTTGAACATTATTCTACTGGATCCCCAGTAGACTCCATCAGCCTCTCTACTTCCTGCAATCCAGTAGGTGAGCGTCATATGGTGATTGTTCATTTCAATATTTTTTATGATAATGATCATACATACAAGGACTCCTTGTGGGTAGTCCTTTCTTAGGTTAGCTGTTTTTCTACAGCTCCTCTCTTTTCAACTCCTACCCTCCATCCTCAGGATTCCTGGCCATATGATGAGGTAGCATGTTTCAATCTCCAACATGTTAGGGCTCCAGGCATCTTAGCTTGGGAGTCCCCATATGTGAAGACTCATTCCTGCTTGTTCCTGGAGATAGCACAGTTACTTACCTGTAACAGGTGATCTCTGGGAACAGCAGGAATAAGTCTTCACAACCCACCCACCTCCCCTAGGAGTTGTATTTCTCTATCTATCTTTCCTTTCCTCTTTCTCTCTCTTTGTCTCAGCTGTGAAACTCAACTGAGGAGAGACAGTTGGAAAGGCGGGAAGGCAGCACGCAGGCACTGAGGGATGCTCCCAAAAGCTTTCTGATTGGACGCTGGGGAGCGTTCCTGCGCAGGCTCCGTCGGTACCGACGTACCCATATGTGAAGACTTATTCCTGCTGTTCCCAGAGATCACCTGTTACAGGTAAGTAACTGTGCTGGCCTTTTCGGTTCTGACAGAGTCAGAGGAGGACCTGCGCACCGAAGAACTGGAAATTCTCCAGTATGAGTCCCCACCCAAAGAGACTCTCAGGGTGCCGGTACGGCGGCTGCTCAGGATGTGGGAGACCCCACCCTCGGTGCCAGTGGTCATTTGACGCCTCAGCACCATTTACTGAGTCAAGAAGGGCCCCGTGTTCCACAAAACTCTCAGCTTCCACATAATTCAATAGTTGTAGAGTCAACCATAAGCTTAAGAGCCAGAAGAACTACTCCTCTGTCCCCCCGGCCAGAAAGGCTCAGGCCCTCGATGCCCTTGTTACAAATGTTACCAGGGCTTCATGCTCTGGTGCCAGATTCAGGCCTATGAACTGTAGGTCAGCATGTACCTCAAGGCCCTGATCCAGGAGCTCTATCCGGCTTCTCGGCTGGGCTCGCCAGGGAACCTCTCCAGTGGTTCCAATCCATGATAGCTGGGATCAGGGACTGCTCTAAGTTCCTTTCCTGAGCCGCCTACGACTGCTTCAAGTCAGCAGCCTGAGTGGCGGTGACCGGCATTGGCGCCAGGCCTGGCTACAGACCTCTGACCTCAAGCAATGGATCCAAGAAAAATTGCTCGACGTTCCCTCTACTGGGGAAAACTTGTTCGGCAAACCCATGGCTGACAAGGCAGCTGAGATAGAGGCCAAGGTTGTGACTAGGCAGAGGCTGTCCAAGAAGATCTCGGCCCTCCCCTGAAAAAAACCATCAGGGAAAAGGTCTCTTTTCCAGAAGAAAAAGGGGTTTTTCCATCAAAGTCACTACTTCTCAGGCCATCAACAACAAGGCTCTTAGCCTAAGGATCAGGGCCTGGGTCATGGACCTAGGAATCGGAAAGTCTAGAAGCCCCAGGCCCCAACTCCCACCCAACCTGTAGGGAGCTTTTGATCTCCTCTCCCTTGGGAGACCCTCCCCATCCCGTAGGAGGCCGCCTGGCACTTTTAGCCCACAGTTGGGCCGGAATCACCTCAGACCAATGGGTTCTGCAGGTGATAAATGAGGGGTACCTCCTCCACCTGCAGCAGGTACCCCCAAGGTTCTTCCCAGGAGAGCCTGGTCGACCACCAGGCCTTGCTGCTTTCAGAACTCGCAGGCCTGCTCAGGGACAGTGCAGTGTAGAGCCTTTTCCCAAGTACCTGTGGGGAAAAAGGCTTCTACTCCAGATACTTCCAAGAGGGGGGGGGGCCTCAGGCCCATACTAGACTCGTGAAACTAACAGGTTTCTGGTGAAGGAGAAGTTCAGGATGCTCTCCCTTGCAGCACTGCTGCCTTACCTCCATCAGGGAGATTGATTGTGCTCCTTGAATCTAAAGGATGCATATACCCACATCCTCATCCACCCCTTCCACAGGCAATACCTGAGATTCGTGGTGGGAGGAGGGCACTACCTGTCCAGGATGCTTCCCTTCAATCTGGCCTCCTTGCCAAGGGTCTTTACCAAAGGTTTGGCGGTAGTAGTGCCCACTTGCGCCTACAAGGGGCTTTCATCTTCCCCTGCTTGGACTACTGGCTCACCAGAGGCTGTACAGTCTCAGAGATCAGGCAGGCCGCAGAGAGTACAACCCTCCTCCTGCAGCACCTGGGGTTCATCATCAACTACCCCAAATCCCATCTTGCCCCAACCCAAAGTCTGGAGCTCATAGCGGCTCAGTTGGACACGTTACAGGTCAAGGCCGTCGTTATAAACAAACTGAGCACCCTAGGGATGGACCCTAAAGTTACTGCTTGGGTTGGAAATTGGTTGAGTGGGAGACGACAAAGGGTACAGGTGAAAGGAGGTTACCAGTGGTGTGCCCCAGGGATCTGTCCTTGGTCTAATTCTTTTTAACATCTTTGAGTGATCTAGTGGAAGGGCTGTCGGGTAAGGTTTGCCTCTTTGTGGATGATATCAAAATCTGCAATAGAGTAGACACCCAGGAAGGTATACTGTAGATAACATGAGGAGGGATCTAGCCAAGCTTGAAGAATGGTCTAGAATTTGCAGCTGAGATTTAATGTTAAAAAATGCAGGGTCATGCATTTGGGCTTCAGCAATCCAAGGAGTGATATAGTATAGGGGTTGAAGTACTTTTGTCCACTAAAGAAGAGCGGGACCTAGGCATAATTGTGTCTGATGATCTTAAAGTAGCTAAACAGGTAGAAAAGACGACAGCAAAAGCTAGAAGGATGATTGGGTGCATAGGGAGAGGAATGGCCAGCAGAAAAAAGGAGGTGCTAGTGCCTCTGTATAAGTCTTTGGTGTGACCTCATTTGGAGTATTGTGTGCAATTCTGGAGACCGCACCTTCAAAAGGATGTAAACAGTCTGGAGTCAGTACAGAGGGTGGCTACTAAAATGGTTAGTGGTTTTCATTATAAAGCAAATGAGGACAGACTTAAGGATCTTAATATGTACACCTTAGAGGAAAGGCGGGATAGAGGTGATATAATTGAAACGTTTAAATACTTCCGTGGCATAAATGCACAGGAGAGCCTCTTTCCATTGAAAGCAAGCTCTACTATGAGGGGACATGGAATGAGGGTGAAAGGAGATAGATTCAGGAGTGATATGCGGAAATATTTCTTTATGGAAAGAGTGGTGGATCCGTGGAATAGTCTCCCAGTGGAGGTGGTAGAGATGAGGACAGTATTTGAATTCAAAGAAGCATGGGACAAACAAAGAGGATCTCTAAAGGAAAAAAGGGGACTGTTGTAGTGGTTGGTATGGAAGGACAGACTAGATAGGCCATGAATCATAGGTTTTCAACCCTGTCCTGGGGGAACCCCAGGCCAGTCGGTTTTTCCAGATTCTCATAATGAATATGCATAGGATAGATTTGCATACCATGTAGGCAGAACATGCAAATCTATCTCAGCATATTCATTGTGGGAATCCTGAAAACCCGACTGGCCTGGGGTTCCCCAAGGACAGGGTTGAAAACCTATTCGCTATGTGGTCTCTTTCTGTCATCATGTTTCTATGTTTCCAAGAGAAAGGGCAGAACACCTCAAGCAACTAGCTGGAGAGGTACAATGCCACAGTTCGGTACCAGCCCACCTCCTGCTCTACCTGTTGAGCAACAGGGCTTCAACCGTCCACATCACGCCTTTAGCCCGCCTCCACATGTTGGCAGCCCAATGGTGTCTCCGCTCACAGCAGACTCAAGCCATGGGTGGACTGCGGGACAGGGTCAGAGTCCCTCACCTGGTGGCAAAACGTGCACCACTTCCAGGCTGGCATGCCATTTCAGACACCCGCACCGCAGAGGACCCTGACAACAAACTCCTCCCTCCTGGGCTGGGGGCACATTGCAGTCGTCGTCCAGCCTTGAAAGCCTGGCCATGGCACGTCTCGGGATCGGCCCCTGTCCCTTCGCGCAGAGCAGAGACCGCTGGCCCCTGCCCTCCGGCGGCCGCGGATTCGCTCCAGTCATGGGGGGAAGCGCCGCCCCCGGGTTCGGAGCCGAGGCCGATTCCTGCGGCGCCATCGGTGCCATCGACCTCTTCGATGCCTAGCTTGGAATCAATTCCAGGAGCCGACGACGCCATGTTAACTGCCCCGATCTGGGTCGGTTGGTCCCCTCCTCTGCCCAGCGGGCATCGGCCCGAGCGGCCTCTTAGTGCCCTGGAGGCCTCTCCCGCCATAACTGCTCCGGCAGAGCTGCCTTTTCAGGATTTCCTCCTTGACATGGCGGACTTGCTGGCCATCCCTATCCTGGACCCGAGCCCAGGCCCTGCGGAACAGGCAGCCGTGATGCTTCCTCTGCATCCCTCCCTGCAGGATCTCCTGCTGGGGGCTTGGCGGTCGCCTTTGAGGGGTCCGGCGCCGTCGACTGCGATGCAGGCTCTGTACCGGGTGCCTCCGTCCCCGGGGTTTCGGCAGCACCAGCTTCCACATCGGTCCATTGTGGTGGAATCGGCGCTGAGGAAGGCCGGAAGCAAGGAGAAGCATGCTTTTCGCCCTCCAGGCCGCGCCTCAAAGACGCTAGATACTCTAGGACGTCAAGCCTTCCAAACGGCCAGAATTATTTCATATATATTTTATATGAGTCTGTCGCTTCGGGAGGTCACCGAGAGATTATCTCGGTTATCCACCTTCGTATCTGCAACCAAGGCCTTTGAATATTCCCTGCTTCTTTATCACTGCAGGAATATCTCCGGGTTCCTTTCTCGTGCTTCGCTGGACTCCTTCCGGTCGGTCAGCAGAGCCTCTGCTGTTGCCATTAGAGCACGCCGTACAGCATGGTTGCAGGCGTCCGAGCTGTGTAGACGGGCACAGCACAACCTGGGTAATTCTCCCTGCGACGGAGATCACCTCTTCAATAGCGAAGCCTTATGTCAGGTCGCACAGTGCTTCGCTAACCTTCCCAGAGTTAGCAGCCAGCCTAGGGCCCGGCTTCCCCCCGGCGGTGGTAAACGCCTCTCCAGACCCCCCTTCCCTAGGAAGAGGAAATGTCAGCCCTCCGCCCACCCTCCAGGCGCGCCCAAGCAAGGGACCTCTCACCCCGGGTTGATGTCCCCGGGCCCGCACCAGGACTCTCATACTAAGCGTTTTTAGGCTCAGGTGGGCGGCTGCCTGCACTCAACCTCCTTACCAGAAGTTTAGAATCGAGCTCTACTCTGGGGCTCGTTCAGTTGGAAAATGGTTCGGGGACTTATCTAGGGGTTCAGGTATTCTCCTCCGTGGAAAAGGGAGACCTACTTACTCTTCGGTACGTCCCCGAACCCCTCTCAGCCAGTATTCTCTTGCCGATTGCTTCCGTACCGGAATTCCCCTTCCAGCCGCTATAGTCCCCCTATACTCACCAGGGACTATACCCTCATGTCCCCCGATTGTGCGGGGGACAAGTTTTGCATGCAGGTCCTGGGGACACATATAGGGCCTCCAACCCCTGCGGCGTTCTACCGGACTGATGCTATCCTCCGTCCCCCACGCTACCGCGCTCTTAGCTCGCCGATCTGCCCTTGCCCTCCGGAAAAGATCCCTCCCCTGACGGATCTTGAGGCCACCTCTCCAGGTGGACATTCTGGGGATCGATGGCAGATCCGCCTTGCCAGGGTGCTGCTCATGGAGGTAGGCCCCCCGGCGTACCTCCGTTAGTACCGGAGGGGGCGTCCCCATGTCCACCGGCTTAGATATACTAGATATCACCTGCTTGGCAGGCGCCTATTGGGGGATGCCCACAGTACTTGTGTTCTACCGCCTTTTTTCCCCCTATGGCCGGTACTCACCCCCCCCCCGGGGGTCTGGCCAGTCCGCCTGCCTATTTCCCGATCGGCCCGCGGACTGGTGGTACCCTACTGCTGTGAAGTCAACAGCTCCCTTTTTCAGTTAGGTCCTCCTCCCGGAGGTCCGGACCCTTGTCTCCCTATCTCTCGCTAGGGCAGACTGTGTACCCCTTCTGCTCCGGGGTACACCTCTACTCTTCTCCGGGATAGGCTCTCTATTTCGGCCTGTCTTCCACTGTTAGTCCTCTGAGTTATGGACTCTACTCCTAAGGGAGTGCTCAGCTTGCCGTAAGCCCCCTGGAAGACCTGCCGTCCTTCTCCTGACCCAGCTGACACCTGGATCTCATGGCCTTCCGGATTTGGAACTTCCTCCTCGCTGCGGTGAAGTTTCCTTGATGACCTCGCTACTGCGTCTACAGTGCCTTCATCACAGGACTACTTCCGACAACCCGGTGGGTAAGCTGTACAGGGTTCTAAACCATTAATTCATTAACACTTAATGGCCGGTAAGCTCTATATGGTACTAGGTCATTTACTCATTAAATGCTTAATGATTCTCTTCATGCACCCCTCTGACTACTCCCGTAGCCTGGGGTTTTTTTTGCTGTATCTTAATGATGCCTGTTCTGCACTCTAAAGACTTTCCTCTGTAGTCTTTAGATTCGCTGTTCCTCTGTTCAACTCCTGCCCTCCATCCCTCAGGGGATGCCGGGGATTCAGGTTGGGCAAATGCCATCCCGGCCGGGGCTGCGCGTATGGATCTCCCCGGGCATCCTTAGCTAGGGAGTCCCCACGTGTGAAGACTCATTCCTGCTTGTTCCTGGAGATAGCACAGTTACTTACCTGTAACAGGTGATCTCCAGAACAGCAGGAATTAGTCTTCACAACCCGCCCACCTCCCCTAGGAGTTGTATCTCTTTTTCTCTATTCCTTCCTCTCCTCTCCTTCCGGCTCAGCTATGAAACTCAACTGGGGAGAGGCAGTAGGAAGGGCGGGAAGCCACCGCGCAGGCGCGGGGGATGCTCCCAAAGGCTTTCTGATTGGATGCTGGGGAGCATTCCCGTGCGGGCTCCGTCGGCGACGTCTCCCACGTGTGAAGACTAATTCCTGCTGTTCCGGAGATCACCTGTTACAGGTAAGTAACTGTGCTTTACCTCCACTTTACAGTGAGGTCCTCTTCAAGGTTCCTCTACTGGGTTTCCCAGTAGATCCATGAACCTCCATACTTCTGTGAAATCCTGTCAGGGGAGGTCCATATTGCAATATTCTTTGCAATATCATTGATGACAATCATCATCCACACATGGACTCCTTCTCTGCAGTCCTATGCTAGGTTAGCTGTTCCACAGCATCTTTCTTTCTTCAAATCCTACCCTCCATCCTCAGGATGCCTGGTGTTCTGGGAGATAGCATGTTCCAACCTATGACATGCTGGGACTCCAGGCATCTCAGCTTTGGAGTCCCCATATGTGAAGACTCATTCCTGCTTGTTCCTGGAGATAGCACAGTTACTTACCTGTAACAGGTGATCTCTGGGAACAGCAGGAATAAGTCTTCACAACCCACCCACCTCCCCAGGAGTTGTATCTCTATCTATCTTTCCTTTCCTCTCTCTCTCTCTTTCTCTCTTTGTCTCAGCTTTAAAACTTAACTGAGGAGAGGCAGTTGGGAAAGGCGGGAAGGCAGCACGCAGGCGTGCTGGGTTGCTTCCAAAAGCTCTTGATTGGACGCTGGGAAGCGTTCCCGCGCAGACTCCGTCGGTACAGACGTACCCATATGTGAAGACTTATTCCTGCTTTTCCCAGAGATCACCTGTTACAGGTAAGTAACTGTGCTTTACAGGTGAGTAACTACACTGTAGAGCTTTAGGATCCTGTTGGCATAGGACATTTATTTAACAAATAAAATGTAACTAGCCATTGTGTCAGATGGTTCTCAATGTTACTAATGTGATTTATTGTAATTAAAGTCTTTAGTATTGCTGAGTCTGTGTCAGCTCTACTGAAATATTTTCTTGAGAAAACTAATCTGTTTATATCACTGAGGAGAATTTTTTTTATTTATACAAAAATGTGTTCTGTATATTGTCTTTACATAGGAAAGAGGTGGATACCTCTGATTTATTCAGATAATTTGGTGAGAATTCAAAGTGCCAATTTAGTTTGTGCCAGTATCTGTAAGGTAAATATGAAGCATGTATTGATCACGTAACTTTAAATGGATAAGAAATCCATTTAAAGCTGTAAGTATATTTAGTATAAGTGCTGCTGCTGAATAAAGCCTGGAATGCCCTCCCCCCTGACACAGAGCTATCACAGACCTAGCCCAATTCAGGAAGGCCCTAAAACATCACTTATTCACCAGATACTTCCCTGTGTAGCCCCGACAGGAGAATTACACTCACCATGTACATAACTGAAAATACTAGGTTGTAAAATTGTTGTTAATTACCCTGTTATCCAAGTTGTAATCCCTGTTCAAATGTAAATGCATTTTCAGTAACCCTGAATGCATATGTTTGTTTTGATGTACACCGCACTGATGATAATAGCGCGGTATAAAAGAAATGCTAAATAAATAAATAAAATAAACTTTAAAAGGGTAACCTATCTGTTTAAAATTGTAGCAGGCCAGGGGTAATGTTATAAGTTATCTATTTCGTTGTGATACTCACTTGCTAAATGGAAAATGTATCTGTATAGAGTGTAATTTTATAACAGGTCACCTAGATTGGGAGGGCAAATAGGCCCAAAACAGACACCTATCTTAAAGAAGGACACAGGTACTTGTGTGTTTATAAAATTTCCCAAAAAAGGCCGTAGAAATAGCAGTAAAAAATGTTCATGTTTGGTATTTTTGGGTAGTGATTTTTTTAAAATAAAGCATGCCTGTAAATCACTGCACTTTGCCCAAAATACTCCCAAACACGTCTACATTTGAATTGAATAAAAGTGCACTGCTTCTTGTTACCATACGTATCTATCTCCAGGAACAAGCAGGAATGAGTCTTCACATATGGGTATCGTCGGTACCGACGGAGCCTGCGTGGGAACGCTCCCCAGCGTCCAAAAGGAAAGCTTTTGGGAGCATCCCACAGCGCCTGCGTGCTGCCTTCCCGCCTTTTCCAACCGCCTCTCTCCAGTTCTTCTTTTCCGTGGAGCCGGCAGGTCGTGTTCCTGTCACCGCTGAAGAATTTCTTTATTTTCTTTTATTTCTTTGGTTGCGCGTCTGCCTTCTCGACGCTGGACCGGTACCGCCGGTCTTTTCTTTCTTTATTCTAAAAAAAAAAAAAACCTACTGTTTTTCTCACTTCAGTGCATTTTTTCTTCTTTGGCCTTAGGCCTAGGAATTTTTTCCTCATGGAAAAGCCCGCCTCCGGTTTTAAAAAGTGCACGAAGTGCAGCGGCACTATTTCTGTCACTGACACCCATGAATGGTGTCTAAAATGTTTAGGTCCTGACCACTCCATTACGGATTGTGAGTCCTGTTCCATGATGTCTAAAAGAGGTCTGCAGAATCAAGCAGCCAAGCTCAGTACCCTGTTTTCCCTCTGATGCAGCTACGGTTGCATCGACGTCTTCCAGGGCTGCTTCTTCCTCCCATGGATCTCAGGTAACCAAACTTAAGTCCAGCCGGTCCTCGAAGGGTAGATCTCTCTCTAAGTATCGAGATGCCTCCGGGCTTGCTCTCGAGGAATCCGCACCGGCAAAATTACCCCGGCGGGAGGCTCCGGCTTCCAAAGCTTTATCTATGGGGTCACAGGTTGACATCGATGGCTCGGCCTCGACCGATCACCTGTTGCCATGTTCTGGGGTACCGGTGGTTTCCACTGGTACCGACATCCAGACATTGGTTGCGTCGATGGATCAGAATATCCTGACCATGCAGCGTGCCATCACGGCATTCATACAAGCTGCGACACCTTCGGTACCGCAACAAACTCCGTTGTCGGTACCGACTCTGGCACCGGTACCGATATTGGTTCCGGTGCCGGTACCGATTGCATCGACATCGGCTTCGGTGTCGACTGCAGCAGTACACTGTTCTGTGATGCCCATCGGTACCGATCACTCCCGATGTCGATACCACCCGGTACGCGTATCGGGCTCTGCAGGAGCATCCAGATAGGCGATACTTCGATTCCTCTGAAGACTCTGATGAATCAGAGGCCTCTGTCGAAGCATCGGTGATCCTTCCTCAGGAGCCCTCTTCTCCAAAAAGGAGAATGTCTCCTCCAGAAGACTTGTCTTTTCAAGACTTCATTAGGGAAGTGGCCAGGGGCCTTTCCATCTGAGACAGAGCCTAGAGCCAAAAAATTAGATATTTTACAATATCCTAAGGCTCCTAAAGAGGCAGCCACTTTACCAATACATGAGATTCTTTATGATCACATGTTGGGCATATGGGAGACTCCTCTCACCACTTCCCCTCATTCTCGTAGGTTGGACACCATGTATCGTGTTCCTCCTTGTCCTGGCTTTCATAAGACTCAGCTTCCTCACCACTCCATTGTGGTGGAGTCTGCTATGAAGAAGATAAAGAGTACAAAAAGGCACTCTTCTGCTCCTCCAGGAAGAGAATGCAGAACCTTAGATGCCTTTAGCAGGAGAATTTTCCATGCCAATATGCTTGTTGCCAGAATCAACTCCTATAGTCTCTATATGGGGATGTTTCTAAAAGAAGTTACAGATCACCTGCAAACTTTGTCTCCTTTTATTTCAGAAGATAAAAGGGAAGAGTTCCTCACCTGGCTCAAACATGCCCAGGATGTTTCCAAGTTTTTCAACCGTGCAGCCTTTGACTCTTTTGAAGGTGCCAGCAGAGCCTCGGCTATTGCCATAGGTGCACGCAGAGTTGCTTGGTTACAAGCTTCTGATTTGGAACCCTGGGTTCAGGATGGCTAGGAAACCTTCCTTGTACAGGTGAAAACCTTTTTGGCAAAGATTGGCAAGCAAAGGCCACCCAGATGGATGCTGAAAATTCTGCTTTAGATAGACTTTCAAAGTCTACTTCTGCTCCTTTTAAGAAAAGGTTGTTCAAAAAGCTTTTTTTTTCCCAAAAAAGGGAAATATTATTCTGTTTATGGTCAGCAGTCATCTTCTGCAGGTCGTTTTGCTACAAAGAGAAAGCAACAACCGAAACAGGCAAAGCCTAAGGCTGCTAGGACTGCTACGGCCCAACAGCCTCAGCCTTCTCAGGGCCTTTGACTTACAACTAGAGAACTTAGCCTTTCTGGCTCTAGAACATCCAGAGCCTCTCACCATTCCAGGAAGGTTAGCTCACTTTGCTCCCAGATGGGAACAAATCACAGCAGAGCAATGGACCCTCTCCATCATAAGGGAAGGGTACAGGCTTCATTTCTTAAACCTTCCCCCTCACACCATGGTGAGACAGTTCAATTCTCCAACATCTCTCCTCGACCTTCTGGGTCAGGAGATTGCTACCCTTCTTGCCCAAGGGGCAATAGAAGAGGTACCCCTTCTTCAACAGGGCTCAGGGTTCTACTCCCCCTACTTTCTCATCCCAAAGAAAACAGGGGGCTACAGACCCATATTAGATCTCAGAGAATTGAACAAGTTTCTATGCAAGGAGAAATTCAAAATGACTTCTCTCAGTACTCTCCTTCCCTACCTCCAGAGTCAGGACTGGCTTTGTTCTCTAGATCTCAAGGATGCGTACACCCATGTCCTCATCCATCCAACACACAGAAGGTTCCTTCGGTTCCTTTTTCATGGAAAGCACTATCAATACAGAGTGCTTCCCTTCGGTCTGGCCTCTGCACCAATGGTGTTTACAAAATGCATGGCAGTAGTAGCTGCATTTCTATGCACTCTAGGAATATTTGTATTCCCATATCTGGACGACTGGCTCATCCGAGCTCCATCCCAGTCAGAGGCCCAGGCTTCCCTGGCCTGCACAAGGCGTATCCTTCAGTATCTGGGACTTGTAATAAACATCCCAAAATCCCATCTCACCCCTACTCATTCTCTGGAGTTCATAGGGGCCTTACTGGATACCACCACTGCAAGGACCTATCTTCCCCAGGCCCGTTGCCTACGCTTGGTGCAGTTAGCCTCCCAGATTCAGTTAAAGTCCCTTTTAACTGCTCGAGAGATGTTACAACTGTTAGGCCACATGGCATCCACCGTGCATGTGGTCCCCTATGCTCGCCTTCACATGAGGGCAGCTCAATGGACTTTGTCCACCCAATGGACCCAGGCATCAGGGTGCCTCTCAGACAAAATAGCAACCTCCAGTCGCCTTTTTTGCTCTCTCCAGTGGTGGAGGTCCACCCAAAATCTGTTGCTGGGGTCCCCCTTTCAACAGGTGTTACTCCAAGCAACCCTTACAACAGATGCCTCCCCAAAGGGTTGGGGGGCTCATCTACATCTCTCCACCCAGGGCATCTGGTCTCCACAGGAGACATCTCTACATATCAACCTCTTAGAGCTCAGAGCAATCTTTCTAGCTCTCAGAGTCTTCCACACCCTGCTCAGCTACAAGACAGTCCTCATCCACACGGACAACCAAGTAGCCATGTTCTACGTGAACAAGCAGGGGGGACTGGCTCTCTGTCACTTTGCAACGAAGCTCTGAGATTGTGGGCCTTCGCCAGAGAGCATCAAATTCATCTCATGGCAGTATATCTTCCAGGGGTTCAAAACTCTTGGGCAGACAGACTCAGTCGAGTTCTGCTTCCACACGAATGGTCCCTCCATGGGGACCAGATAGCCAGGATCTTTCAAATTTGGGGAACCCCAGACATAGACCTGTTTGCAAGTCCGTGGAATGCCAAACTTCCCCGGTTCTGTTCCAGGATTCCGTGTCAGGGAGTTCAGGCCAGGAATGCCTTCCTCCTTCATTGGGGGCAAGACTTCCTCTATGCCTTTCCACCCATTCCCCTAATTCCCAAGACACTGTTCAAGCTTCAGAGAGACAAGGGGTCTATGATCCTCATAGCACCACGTTGGCCACGCCAAGTGTGGTACCCTCTACTTCTGCATCTCTCTCAAGCTCCCTCCCTGGACTTGGGATCTGCTCCAGACCTCCTATCCCAGGAGGAGGGAACATTGTGGCACCCAAATCCCCAGTCTCTTCATCTCAGGGCCTGGTTGCTGAAGGTCTAGACCTTCAAGATTTGCATCTTTCTCAGCAAGTGAAGGATATCCTTCATGCTTCCAGAAAGCCTTCCACCAGACGTTCCTATGCTTTTAAATGGAAGAGGTTTACCATTTGGTGTGCAGAGAAGGGTCTCAACCCTCTTGCAATACCTCTGAATTCTTTACTAGAGTATTTGCTGCATTTATCCCATGCAGGCCTTAAAACGAATTCAGTAAGAGTCCATTTGAGTGCTATTGCAGCATCCCTTAAGCCTCTCAATGGTCAGCCTATTTCCTCTCATCCTCTTATAGCAAGATTCATGAGAGGCCGCCTTTTGACTAAATCTCCCATTAGACCACCTCCAGTGGCATAGGACTTGAATCTGGTTCTTGGCCAGCTTATGAAGCCACCCTTTGAACCCTTAGCCACTACCTCCTTGAAATTTCTTTCCTGGAAGGTTACTTTTCTCATTGCAGTCACTTCAGCTCGCCGCATCAGTGAGCTGCAAGCCTTGGTGGCTAATCCTCCTTATACAAGGTTCCATCATGACAAAGTAGTCCTCCGGACTAATCCACACTTTATGCCTAAAGTGGTCTCACCTTTTCATCTGAACCAGGAGGTCTTTTTACCTGTCTTTTTCCCAGGACCTCATGCATCAAGTGCAGAGAGGAATCTTCATACCCTGGATTGTAAAAGAGCACTTGCTTTCTACTTACACAGGACACAGCAACATAGGAAGTCCTCTCAACTTTTTTTTGCTTTTGATCCTTCTCATTTAGGACTTCCAGTCTCTAAGAGAACTCTGTCCAATTGGATTGCTCAATGTATTTCTTTCGCCTACCAGAGTAAGAACCTTTCTCTGGAGGGCCATGTCACAGCTCACAATGTGAGGGCCATGGCAGCCTCTATGGCTCATCTAAATTCTGTGTCCATCGACCAAATCTGTCGAGCGGCCACCTGGGCCTCGGTTCATACCTTTACAGCCCATTACTGCTTGGACAAGGACTCCCGTCGGGATGCCTTGTTTGGTCAGGCTGTTCTCAAACACCTGTTCCATACCTAATCAACTCCTACCCTCCATCCCTGGCTGGATGCCTGAGATTCATGGGTGGAGGTAGAGCCCTTCTCGAGGACTCACAACCTGGGTGATCTCCCAGGCATCTCTAGCTGGGAAGTCCCCCATATGTGAAGACTCATTCCTGCTTGTTCCTGGAGATAGCACAGTTACTTACCTGTAACAGGTTATCTCTGGGAACAGCAGGAATAAGTCTTCACAACCCACCCACCTCCCCTAGGAGTTGTATCTCTCTATCTATCTTTCCTTTCCTCTCTCTCTCTTTGTCTCAGCTTTAAAACTCGAACTGGAGAGAGGCGGTTGGGAAAGGCGGGAAGGCAGCGCGCAGGCGCTGTGGGATGCTCCCAAAAGCTTTCCTTTTGGACGCTGGGGAGCGTTCCCGCGCAGGCTCCATCGGTACCGACGATACCCATATGTGAAGACTTATTCCTGCTGTTCCCAGAGATCAGCTGTTACAGGTACGTAACTGTGCTTTATGCAGGGGGTAATTTTATAAGTGCCATTTCACATATGTATACTCGAATGTACATGTGAAAAAACTTTTATAAAATTCCTCCCTTAAGTTATTGCTGCTATTCATGGATTTGCAGAAAAAGTGGATGAATTTAACAGGTGAATGTTGCCACCAATGTTCCCTCTAATTTTCTGTAGGCTGTGTGCGCATAAAATATCAGCTGTGCAGCTTTTGAAGGAAGGTTAAATTTTTGTGCGCCACATAACGACACTCAGAGTTATATACTTTAAAATTTGACTACACGTCAG
This sequence comes from Ichthyophis bannanicus, assembly GCA_033557465.1. Taxonomy (NCBI): domain Eukaryota; kingdom Metazoa; phylum Chordata; class Amphibia; order Gymnophiona; family Ichthyophiidae; genus Ichthyophis; species Ichthyophis bannanicus. Next base: position 449,902,176 of record CM066037.1, on the reverse strand, counting down.
AATACAGTATGTACACCACATTGATTGCACTAGAAAATATTGTAGAACTTGTGAAAACCATAAATACACAACAACTTTTCAATTTTAAGAACATCTGTGTTGTTTTCTATCAGAATCAGAACTGTAATTTTTGTGCGCTCTGTTGTAAAGTATGTGCACTCGGCGAGGTGTGTGCGCGCGCACGCGCGCACAGCTTAGAGGGAACAGCGGTTGCCACTGAACAGTAACTTACAATATCACTTTCAGCCCCAATCAAACTATACCTAGATTTCAGATGGATAACTCTGGTGATTTAGTGAATTAAATGGCAAAAGTGTTATCTCTCTTTAAATGCTACTGAATATGAGTCCTTTGATTTTTATTGATTTAAACCATCCCATTCCTTTAGTAAAAACTGCAAATGCTGTTTATTGCCCCAGTTGAGGTTGAGAGGGCAATGGAGAATGTGTGATTTAGAATGGGTATCAGAAAATATGTGTATTATAGTGTCCTATTCACAATGGCAGGAAGGATTATCATGCCATTTTAATCTTGCAGATGAAACTAGACTTACTTTTCCTTTGTGGTGATACAGCAGTAAACAAGGTAGAATGGATTGAACTGAAGCAACCACAAAGTTTAAAGTTTCCTATCTCTCTTTTTCAGAGCTCAGTTATTACTGCAATAGATTTTGAATTCCAGTTGTAAGAGATTTATTTTTTTGTTTTATATATTTACAGTTCAACATGCTTGCAATCAAGATAATAAATAGTGTAAAATAGAAAGTAATGTTTACTGCATTTGGAATATGCAACCGGAAGAGCTGTTAATTTGTTAAGTGCCGTTGAGTCTGAGTCGACTCATGGCAACCCTCTGGATAGCTATCCTAAATTGTGTTCGGCCTTTGGGCGGCTCATTGTTGACAGACTGGTACCCGTAGCTGCTGTTATTGTATCGATCCATCTCATTGCTGTTCTTCCTCTTTTGCGTTGACCTTCTATCTTGCCAAGCATGATGTCTTTCTCTAATGATCTCTCTCTTCGCATGATGTGTCCAAAGTATGAAAGTCGAAGTCTTGTCATCTGAGCTTCTAAAGAAAGCTTAGGTTTGATCTCCTCTAGTACCGACTGGTTCAGGCAGTCCATGGTATACATAGTGTTCGCCGCCAGCACCATAATTCAAAGGCATCAATTTTCTTCCTGTCTGTCTTTTTCACTGTCCAGCTTTCACATCCATATGATGTTATTGAAAATACCATGGCTTGAACAAGTCAAATCTTTGTATGGAGAGAGACATCTCTGCTCTTGAGAATCTTATCTAGGTCTTTCATAGCCATTCTGCCAAGAGCAATGCGTCGTCTGATTTCTTGACTGCTTCTTGCTTCTTTATTGATAGTTGATCCAAGTAGGTTAAAGTTGTTCACAATTTCAATTTCTTCTCCTTCAACGATGAACCTGTTGATTTATGCCAGTTGTCATGATCTTTGTCTTCTTTACATTAAGGTGCAGACCCATTTTGAGACTATGTTCTTTGATTGTGAAAAGTAAATGTTTCAGATCATCTTCACTTTCAGCCAGTAATGTGGTATCATCAGCATAGCGAAGAGCTAGCTAAGCACATATTGGAGTCTCAAATCTTAAATGAAACCATTGAATTCATTGTATTATACATTTTTTGTTTAAACTGGTGCTATAAAAAACTGTATTGATGACCCTGAGGAACCACATAAAGCTTCAGAGTCTTGAGTTAAATAACCTTGCCATTTCGAACATCTGAAAGTTAGGCTTTTGTGCTTTTTGTGGCAGTAAAAACATCTTTAATAGTCTATGTGAACTTTTTGGCTCAGCAAACATGCCTTTTGCAAGCTTCTCGTTTAGCCAACAGATATTCATTTGCAGCCTTTTCTAATAAACTTAGATTTACTTTCACTGAGTGAAGAATTGTCATTTTGTTAGAGAGAAATATATTGGAAATTTTGAATTGAGAGAAAAAAATAGGAAGAAATAAGAAAATTAGGAAATTTTGTTTGAGTAGTAATATGGTGCATCATGTATACATTATTTAATAGTTTTGCTTGAACTATGAAGCAGTTTAGTGTAAATAATTTTTATAGTGTATTAATTTTTATCAAAGGCATAAAGAGACACAATATACATATAAAAAGGTGTCATAAAGTATATCAGATCCCCAGTTTTGTAAGCCTTGATATTTTTGTGAGTTGGGTTATTGTGTAATGCTCTTTATCTAGGTTTCCCTAACTCCGTAATACGTATCTTGCAGCTTGTGGCACATATGCCACAAATTACCACCCCCCACGCTCCCTCCCCCTACCCCCCTGGCGCCCCTCCCCCCTGCTCCCCCTCCCCCCTGGCGCCCCTCCCCCCCTGGCGCCCCCTCCTACTCCCCCCCCCGGCTCCCCCTCCTACTCCCCCCCCGGCTCCCCCTCCTACTCCCCCCCCCGGCTCCCCCTCCTCCTCATACATAACTTGCTGTATATAAGTTCCAACTGTTAAAACATTAACACCATAGGCTATAGCTCTCCTTTGTGGTATTACTGTTAAATATCTAAAAGTTCTATGTAAACTTGTTAAACAGATAAATAACTAAATGTGGAGCTGTTGTATCAAGATAGAGATTTCTTTTACTTTGTGGAAGACTACACTTGCCAGTGTCATGGAAGATTAAATTCAAGGTTATGTTGAAGGGGAGCACTGTTAAATAAAATTCATGCTAGCCTTTTATGAGATAGCCTGTCCTCTGAGGTCTTCAAGAAAGGCCATTTCCAGCCACTGAGGGAAGTAGACTTTCCTGGAACTTGCAATAGGGCTTTCTCCTTCATGTGTTCCTCTTTATAGATGCTTTACCACTCCATCAAGACACATACCAGCTGCAAGCAGTCTGCTAGTTAGTCCATAGTGCATGTTCCCAGTGGAGATGCATGCACCCAGAACTGGGATGTCAGCATACACAGCAAGCAGATAAATCAGTGACTGGGCCCCAAAAGGAAACCCATATCTATCACATGAGAGAAATACTATATAGCACTATGGGGGTGCCTAGCCATGCTGTGGTCACTGCACAGTCAGGGTGAGAGTGATCTCTCAGCAGGACATACTGAGGTCACCCTGTCTGTGTAGGTGGTGGCCGGGCACTAAAATGTCCCAGTCAGTGCCCTATGCCCTGTGCAGATGCACCCTGGCCAGGCCACCCTGTTCGGCCCTTGGTACCTTGGTACCTTGCTCCTCATTATGTACATTGGCAGCCCAATACTGGCAACATTGCTGGCAGTGTGGGCTGTGGATGGTGTTTGCAGCTGATGGTGCAGCTGATGGTGTCAGAGGCTTAACACTGTATCCTTAGGTAAAGAGGTGAAGATTATTTATTTTAAGTAGGCTTTTAATCATAGCAGATAAGGGGATGGGGCACTGGTAGTCCAGTGCCTGTGTTCTTATTGATGGTAGTAAAATAAAGCTAGAAAATGTATCTCTTTTTAAATTGTGTTTTATATATTTGGTTACTATTGTTTTGTGCACCTTGAATTTCTTTCTTTTCTTGTATGGATTGTGTATTGTGGATAAGCAGTTAATACATTGTGCTGAACTAAACTGTTAAATAAAAGGAGAATAATATGTTTCTATGGAGCAGGCACAGGACTTCTCTCCTCTGGACCCGATCCAGCATCGGGGGTAGAAGCGGGAGCTATAAGCCCCTCCAGCTTCCCCCTCTGAGGCAGGATTGTGCCACAGCTAGCCTTTAAAAGCAGCATGCCTCCAGGACAAACTCCTCTTCAGGCACAGGACTCTTCTCTCTTCCGGACCCGATACAGCATCCGGGGTAGATGCGGGAGCTGCAAGCCCTTCTCGCTCCCCCCTCCAAGACCCAATTGGGTAAGTAGACAAAGACCTCAAATACCTGCACGCTGCTGGCATGCCCGTGCCTAAGGGCCACACCAAAGGGCCTGTAGGGGAGGATCATTAGGCAGAATCAAAGAATTACAACCAAAGACTCTTGTTGGACAGCAGACACAACTCAGTAGATGAAAGCTGCCCTGCTCGAAAGAAAGCTCCTAACCAGGCTAAGACAGGCATTATTCTAACCCATGCTCGGTACACCTCATTTAAAAGACCTCAGACAAAGAACCCTAACAGAACATTCCAAACTCTCCAGCAGTTTTACATACTTCAACCAGTCCATTCCTGAACTGCAACTAGCCAAGCGATCACAACCAATGTTCATGAGTCTTACACTCAGTGCTCTGATCTATAATGTAACTCGTACCATGTAATTTGTCTCTTGTCATTGTATTTTTGAGACCATGCTGCGAGCTAGATATTTTGCCACGCCCATGGTGTTCTTGAAACCGCGCTGCTAGCTAGATCTTCAGTCACGTGACTACTACTCCCCTTATTCTGATCTGAAGCATCTATTTGTACATGCATTCTAATCATTATATTATTACCACCGTCCTGTTTACTAGGATTGCGGCTTCATACACACAGAGGACCTCTTAATGTTACACGGATAGATTACATCTTCCTCTGCTGGCATTGTATTCTGCTGTTAGCTAGAATTGATGCCTACTGAAGCCAGACACACTGTTACCCTGATCTGTAAAGTATGTTTGTAACCTGCTGCGCTGATGTTATTCTGAGATTACACTGATTTAATGTGTATATATGTAATCTGTACTGCTTTCACTATACTGATATTTCCATTCTTTTGCAAGTATTGTACTCACAGTAAATCTAACTCTGAGCTGAGGGTTTTACATATACTCCACACCTCTGCCATTATATTGTTACTATTAAGCAGTTAGCCAGTATCTATACATCATGCAGCCAGCTATCATATTTCAAACCTGAACCGCTTCCATTTTCACTGCATTGATGCCATTATTTGTTTTCTATCACCTGTCAGCTAGCATTTCTAGTAAGTGGATCTACAACACCAGCAGCTGACCTGAAGATTTCTGTTGTTCTCATCGCTGCTGTCACTCATCTGCTTCCAGCATCCTGCTAGCTGCATTGCACCCAATTGTCTCCCTTTGCCCTGCACCCAATCCCAAACACTACTACTGACATGAATTGTACTGTTGTACTCCACACTACCGCCTTCTTGCCCCCATCCACGGCCCAACAATCCATACACAAAAATGGAAAGCAAATATATAGTAATCTGTATTATACATATCCTACTACTGCTCACATCACGCTCAAATGCCCTTTTGAACCACCAAGATCTAATCTCTTCTCACCACATTCCAATTATTCAATACCATCCTAATCATTATCTGATGATATATCCATACAGACATGGAAGCACCAGGCATAGCAACTACTATAGGCACAAAACACACCACAAACTAATCTATATCAACCCCATCCCCTACACTAAACCTCCCATCAGAAAGATTTGGTGACCCCGTTAAAATGCATTCTAATAAACGCAAGATCTATAAGAAATAAAATCTCGGTACTCCGAGACATCCTAATAGATGAATCTCCAGATATTCTCCGCATCACAGAAACCTGGCTTACTGAACATTATTCAATCCTTCTAAATCAGCTAAGCACGAATGGTTACTGTTTATTTAACTGTCCCAGATCGCCAAAAGAGGTGGTAGAGTTCTGATACTAATCATAACAGAACTAAATACCTACACCAGCATCTGTAGCAACCTTGATGGGATAGATTTACTCAAAATAGAAAAAAGCAGTATGCCTATTGTACAGACCACCCAACAATAACCACCTCAACCTCACTTCAATACTAGAATCGGCCTGCACCTTCCCCACAAAGAAACCACATATTATCCTAAGGGGACTTTAATCTAGCATCACTCTTCTCACAACAGTTTATCGCATTTCTGGAATTCATGGAAGATGTGGGCTTCCAACAAATAATACACAACCCTACTCATATCAAGGGCAACACACTAGACCTAGTATTCCAACATGCCTCACTGAATATCCTAAATTCCCCCCCCCTTCCACTTTAAGACAAGTACCTTGGTCTGACTACTTCATCCTTCAAATAGACCTCCCAATTCTCCACACTGCCTCAATACCCCCTAACGCACATAGCCAAAATATTCCCTTCAGGCGCTTCGACAAAGATGCTTTCATGAATGACCCATTACCTCAACTTACATCACCATCATCTGAACTCAATGACACAATAAAGAACTGGAATACCACAATCACCAAAGCTGCTGTATCCACAAATACTTTCACAAAAATCAACCGCAGACCCTCCGAAAAATGGTACACACAAGACATACGCACTTGAAAGAAGGAACTTCGTAAGTTACAGAAAAAATGGAGGTGCCAAAACACTCCTGAACTTAGAGCACTCTACATGGCTGCTCTAAATGACTATACACAGTGCAAAGAGGAACCACCACACAAACTTACTCAACAAAGCCATTAATTGTCCAAGAGAGCTTTTTGAAATCGTAAAATCCCTAACCAAAACCCATCAAAACGAAATAACCAAAACCACTATTGACCCACAAACTCTAGCCAACCATTTCACAGCCAAACTAAAAAGTAAAACCCTGACAGCCAGTCCCCCTCCCCCGGAACCTCAAACTAACACTAACAGTTGGCCTACCTTCCACCTCCATTAAAGAGTAATAGTTACTTGAGGTAATTATAAAAATCAGTACCACCACTTCACACCTGGATCCATGTCCCGTATCATGGATAAAAGCAACTAAAACAGAACTTGGCCCCCTTCCTACTTAACATCATCAGTTATTCCCTCCTACAGGGATTAATGCCGAATAAACTCCAACTTTCCACCATTTGCCCCATTCTCAAGAACAAAACCTTTAACAAAGATGACCCTACCTCGTATCAGCCAATTGCAAGTATCCCTTTCCTAGCAAAAGCCATTGAAAGAATAGTCCAAATACAACTTTAAGATTTTATTGACCTAAATGCACCATTTGAACATCAGTATGGTTTATGCCCATTTCATGGTGTTGAAATCCAGCTCCTGGTGCTATTCGACACCCTCATCTGCGGAATGGTTGATAATAATCAGGCCTTCATCTTAGTCTTCCTAGACGTTGCCTCTGCCTTTGACAGCGTTGATCATAACATCTTTCTGACAAGACTAATTCACCTAGGAATAACCGGAATAACCTTACAATGATTTCAATCTTACATATCCAGCCGCTCGCAATATGTAAAAATTGATCAACTAACCTTCACCATCTTCCCCCAGGAACAGGGAATCCCTCAAGGCTCTGTGTTGTCCGCTCTCCTTTTTAATCTTTACCTTCAGCCACTCTGCTCAATCCTTAAGAAACACAATTTAAAATATCACATTTATGCAGATGACATTGTTATACTCCTCAGTGGACCCAAAAAAAGCCCACATTCCACAACATCATTGACTGCATCCACGAAGCAGAGTCCTGGCTGAATGCACATAACCTTCACATCACTTTCAACAACACTGAAATAATATTCATGACTAGAAATCAAAATTGTATCTCCCCCCCCCCCAACAAGGCAAATACACAACTGCACCCTTAAAGTAAAACATGAAGTCAAATATTTAGGAATCATAATAGACAGTTCCCTCAGTATGTCATCCCAAATCAAACAAACAGCCAGAGCTATCTTCTACAAACTAAGAACAATTCAAAACCTCCGACCCCTCTTTGACACACAAGACTTCAGAACAGTTGCCCAAGCTCTGATCATACCCCACTTGGACTACTGCAACAGTGTGCTACAGGGGTTACCTAAATAGAACCTACACAGTATGCAAATAGCCCAGAATGTTTCAGCCAGAATCATAGCCAAAGCAAGGCCAATGGACCACATCACCCCCATCTTAACCTCCACTGGCTCCCGATACAGAGCAGGATAAAATCTAAAACTTTAAGTAACCATTTATAAGTTACTCAACATCATCTCTCTCTCTCTCTCTCCTTGCTTCACTGATACAGACCCAAACTGAATCCAGAAACAGAAGAAAATGCAACCAAAATCTCCTCATAGTACTATCATCCATCCGCAATACTAAAGAAAAAAACAAACAGCAGAGCTTTCACATACACAGCTCCCACCCTCTGGAATTCCCTTCAAGTCTATCTCAGAGCAACCAAAGACCTACAAACCTTCCGAAAAGATCTGAAAACCCCGCTATTCACTGAATCCTACATTAACACCACTTCCACCAACAACTAGCACACTCCCCTCCCCCCGTTTCTTCCCCCTTTTTGCCCCCTAACAGTACCTGTAACCCCACACAGATACTATGCGTCCTGTATATGGATCAGTAACTTTTCAAGTAAATAGTTGTACCTTAATAAAACACTATATTGTTTAATGTAAAGTTGCCATGTATATAGTTAATTGTTATTTGTAACTGTTAGTTTCGATGTAAACCGCCTCTGATCTTTTGGAAGGGGCGGTATAGAAAAAAAAAGTTCAAATAAATAAATAAAAAATAAGCAGTTTCTATGAAGTAAGCAAACCACATATAGTCAGTACCTTGATTTAATTTTATATAAATATTAACTGCAGTTTCTTATAGAAATTTCAAGACTGCACAGGAAAAACGGAATAAAACAGGCAAGCCAGTCAACAAATGCTGGAAAGCAATGGGCACAAATGCTCGAAGTCTAGCCAACAAAGTTCCTGATCTGGAAGCCGTAATGGTGGAAATGGACTTGGACATTGTGGTTATTACAGAAACATGGTTTAACGAGTCACATGAATCTGATATAGCCATAGCTGGCTATACTTTATTTAGAAGAGATAGAGAAGGCAGAAAAGAAGTAGCAGCCCTATGTGTCAAAAGCAATATTAAAGCTGCTGAAAGAAGAAGCGCTGTGGATTGTGTTGGAAAAAGGAGATGGCACCATCATCTGTACTGGTGTAGTCTACAGGCCTCCAACTCAAACCGAAGAAATGGATAGAGACTTGATTATTTATATTGCAAAGGTAGCCATGAAGGGGGGGGGAGTAATCATATTGGGTGACTTTAATTTACCCGATGTGGATTAGAGTATTTCTTCTGCAAATGTGGAAAGAAGTAAAAACATTGTGGATGCCTTCCAAGATGCATTGCTTAGACAAATGGTGATGGAACCGACAAGGGAAAGTTCGATGTTGGATTTAGTACTCGCCAATAGAAAAAGTGTGTCAAATGTCCTGGTGGGTGCCCATGTGAGCAGCAGTGATCATCATACGGTGTGGTTTGAGATAAAATCCAAAGCAGAGTCCCTTCACACAAGTTCAAAGTCCTAGACTTCAAAAAAGGCCATGGTTTTTATGCATATTGGCTATATATTGACCTTATCAGTTTACTCAATTCTTTGTTGTAATTATTTATTTACAGATACTATTAGCTATTTCAATTTGTTGACTATCGGGTATGTTTACTAAACAGCAGTAACAGCTTCCATATGACATCGGAGCTGCAGCCCCATTGAATTCAATAGGGCTGCGGCTCCAATATCGCACGGAAGCTGCTACAGCTGCTTGGTAAACATACCCCTATGTGTCAGTTGTTAATACACTGGTGTCTTGAGGTTCCCATACACTCACTGCTTTTATTGTTTGTTTATTCTTGATATACCGCCCTTTATTACATCAGAGCGGTTTACAAATTCTCCCGCTGCCATTATAGTTTTCCCTATTGCTTTTACTTACTTTTTTTCTGTTTGTTCTTTTGTGTCTCTCGAGGTGATTTCAATTTTTAATTTCGTAAACTTTGCATCTGTGGTTTTCTATTAGCCGGATTAGCCCAGTTCTCCTTCTTGGCTGTCATCGGTATCTTTACTGAGAATCCATGTCTTTACTGACTATTACAATTTCATATATGGCAGTCCTTCAAAAGTTTGGCTCTGGGTTTTTTTACATTTTGTATCTTATTTATTTATTTTAGTTGGCTTGGATTAGGAGAGGTTTGGGTTTATCCTTTGAAGATTGTGATTTCATGTCTTTGGTTTTACTGGCTACCTATTTATTTATTTACTTATACATTTATACATACTCTTTTATTTATTTATTTTAACATTTGCTTATATACCGCTACCTTCCAAAGATCAGGTGCGGTTTACAATGAACAAGTTGTGAAACAGTGCTGTTTTTTACATGAAACTTCTGTGAACTATTTACAATAGTCTGTTACTTAATATTACCAAATGTTAATATGTAATTAACATTATAAAGCTATATACAAAGGTATGATTCATATAGGCAACTATATACAATGGTATGGGTCATGTAGGCAACTCCCTTAACGTAAGTTGGAGTAGCGACTAAACGAGGTAGTTGAAACTGAATGATGAAGGAAAAAAAATGAGTGTGTAGATTAAGTAGTGCTACAGTTAGATTGAACAGAAGATAAGAGCTATTCATTTGGGCTTAGCTCAATGAGGGGGGCTCTGTGGAAATATTGAATTCGTGTTGGTCTAAGGTCGATATAACTTATAGCCATCTAGCATCTGTTATCCATTTTCTGTCTGAGATAAAGGGTTTATGATTGGTCCATAGTGTAGACTGAACAGATGGGTCTTTAAATTCTTACGGGGCTCTTTAAGTTCAGTTAATGTTCTTATTTCTTCAGGGAGGGAGTTCCAGAGAATGGGGGCTGCATGAGAGAAAGCTTTTTTGTTAGTTATCTTTTTGGTCTTTGTGAAATCTTTTGATATCCTTATTTTGTTTGAGTGGCCTCTCCTTTGAACAGTTTTATTTGGGTCTTTAGAGATAAGATTGTTTAAGGAGGCAGTCTTCATTTTAATTTAGTTATAGATACTATTAGCCACATACATTTGCGCACATCATTTTGGGTATGAGTAATACAGAGCTTTGGAGTTCCTGCACTCTTTGTTTTTAACCTTCCCGTTGCCACTTCTAGTTTCTCTATTTTATCCACCACTTTATTTATTTTTTATGCTTTTTTGGATCCAGGTGCTTTGCACTTTTGATTTTTAAGACGTTATGTATTTGTGATTTTTCGATTACCCTGCTTAACCTGTTTCCTTTTCTTGACCATCTCTGGTATCGTCACTTCTTTTATTCATGATCTGCAGACACAGGCACCGTTTTTACTAATTATTGTATACGGCAGTTCTTTGACAGATTGATTTTGTAATTTTTCACTAGGTGTTGTCATGTCCGGGCTGCAAGATGTGGTTTCAGATTCAGCTCTTGATACCATTATATTTATTATGGATGGGTTTTTTATATTTATTTTATTTTTATTTGCTTATATTTTTATACCATTCCTTCCAGCGATCAGGAGCGGTTTACATTGTAACAGGAACTCAACAGTAACAGTTACATATAACAAGTTTGGAACTATGTACATATAACGAGTTGAATGTGGGGTATACCCAAAACTATTTACAAAGTGGAACAGATTGGGTTTATAGAACTTTTTACAATGAGGAACAGATCTGTTTACAAAGTGGAACAGATCGGATTCATGTAACTACTGTATTTACAATGAGGAACAGATCAGGTTCGTGTAACTATTTACAATGAGGAACAGATCAGGTTTGTGTAACTATTTACAATGAGGAACAGATCAGGTTCATGTAACTATTTGCAGTGAGGAACAGATCAGATTCATATGACTGTTTACAGTTTAATGTGCACAGAAGTTCATGGTGTATGGAAATTATTTATTAGATTGGTAGTTTAGTAGTTTTGTGTTGGGTTAGGGGTATCATAGTAACATAGTATATGATGGCAGATAAAGACCAGCATGGGTCCATCTAGTCTGCCCAGCAAGGAGGCAAGAGTAGATGCGCCTTCTGTTCAATGCAGGTCAATCCTATTTGTTGAGATATAAGAGATAGTTAAGTTTATTTTGATTTTATCCTGTTGCTATAAAGGAATCCACTGTGTCTGCCCCGTGCCATGTTGAATTCTGTCACTGTATTTGCTCCCACCACTTCCATCAGCAGGGCATTCCAAGCATCCACCACCCTTCAGGTGAAAAAGTAAATCATGATGTTGCCCTTTAGATCATGATCTTTAACTTATAGTGTTTGTTTAATGAACACTCTCTTGACCAAGAGCTTTCCATTATATTGGTATGCTATTCTCATCTGCGGCATTGTCTTGAAACCATGGCTTGGCTTTAAAATAGCCTTCTCCCTTACAGGGAGTCTCTCCACATGAAGTTCCTTTCTCTCCATGGTCTCCACCTGGCATCCACCTGTTGAAATTTTGCAGTAGTCTCCTGGGAAAATACACAAACGTTAGGTACTATAGTAGTGAGAAGGGCCTCCGTGCGTGAGACAACCTGCCAAACATCTGTAAAGAAACAGTAGAATTCACTACAGAAGAACAAACGTGATTCAAAGTACATTGCACAGGAGTAGGGCATGGAGTCAAATCACTGAGGCCACCAGAAAAAGAAAGCGGACTAGCCCCATGAGGAGAGTCTTGCAAAATCGGCTGGGGGGGTCCCTCACCTGATGATGATGACTGCAGCCTGGCTTGCTCTAAAACATCAGTCTTTACTACTACGTGTTTGTCCATAGGGCCCAGCCCTGACAGTCTTGCTGCCTTTCACTTTACGCTTCCCAGGCATCGTGTTATAGCCTATACTTAGGATACTGTACTTACTACATGCAACAACACACACTTTCTTAGCAAACTGGCATCTCACGCTCCTCAGTGCTCCTAAGGGGCTCACGAGGGGCATAACATGCCCCTTGTAACACGCCCCTTGGTGCACGCCACCAGCCGCGCGTTAGAGAGGGACAGTTTTTATAAGTCCCCAGGGAGAGCAGTGTTAGCCACTTCAATGCCAGGCTGCAGGCAGACACACACACATGATTTTTTCAGCGTCAAGCAGCAAAGGAACGGCTCCATCAGGGTGAGTCTTTTTGTTTTGTTCTTCTTTTCTCTTTTCTCTATGGGCATTTCACTAGTTGTTATAGCACCTTTTAATAACTCACGATTGTATGAATAAGGCATCTGTGTACTTAGACAAGCAGTGCAGTCTAATTTCCCCCCTCCTCCCCCTCTCTACCAATGATGATTATTTTATTTCATTTACACCTTTAAGGCAATTTGAAGTAACAAGTGTCATGATATCATCAGTTCTCTTTACACTGATTAATGCATGTAGCCTTTTTAGAGATTTAAGGGTGATATTTATGTGCAACCCACTGCAAGCTGCCCTTGTACTGTGCAAGGCTTGTAGCTTTCTTAGAGATTTGAAGGATATAATTAGTAAATGGCTCATTTTATGATCTTATCTTCCCCTTCTTTTCCCTTCCCCCTTCCCCCTCGCCCATAAGAACGTTTTTATATCAGTGTATACACCGTGATTCTTATAAAAAAGGTATATATTATGATTTCACAAAGATGTATGAATCAATGTGATTTGGCTTTGTTGTCTCCTTCCGGAGATAGTCAAGAAAAAGAAACTGGCTAGGCAGGGTGATCGGAAAATCACAAATACATAATGTCTTAAAAATCAAAAGTTAAAAGCACCCAGATCCAAAGGGCCAATGTGGTACCTATTCACAAAAGTGGTAATAGGGAAGAAGTGGCAAACTACGGGCCAGTGATCCTTACCTCGGTGGCTGGAAAAGTAATGGAGGCACTCCTGAAAGAGAGAATAGTGGACTTTCTTCAAACCAATAGGTTGCATGATCCGAGGCAACATGGATTTACCAAAGGACGATGATGCCAAACAAATCTGAGTTCTGTGGGTGACCAGAGAACTAGATCAAGGGCATGCAGTGTATGTGATCTACCTAGATTTCAGCAAAGCCTTTGATACTGTTCCTCATAGGAGGCGTATCAATAAACTGATCTGCCTGGGGATGGGTCCCAAAGCGGTGAACTGGATCAGAAATTGGTTGACTGTCAGACAACAGAAGGTGATGAAAGGAAGGTGATTAGTGGTGTGCCTCAGGGATCAGTCCTGAGCTGGTACTGTTCAATGTATTTGTAAGTGATATTGCTGAAGGACTGAATGGAAAAGTCTTGCTTTTTGCAGATGACACGAAAATTTGCAACAGAGTGGACTTCCCTGAGGGAATGGGTAACATGAGGAAAGATCTGCAAAAGCTGGAAGAATGGTCTAATGCTTGTCAGTTAAGATTTAATGTCAAAAAGTGCAGCGTAATGCACTTGGGATGCAGAAATCCAAGAGAATTGTATGAGATAGGGGGGCAATAGGTTGGTGTGCACAGACCAGGAGAAGGATGTCGGAGTGATTGTTTCTGAGGATCTCAAAGTGGCGAAACAGTGTGACAAGGCGGTGGCCAAAGCCAAAAGAATGCTGGGTTTCATACAGAGAGGAATTACCAGCAGAAAGGAAGTAGTATTAATGCCACTGTACAAGTCATTGGTGAGGCCTTACTTGGATTATTTTGTTCAGTTTTGGAGACCATATCTCACAAAAGATATAAAAAGACTGGAAATGGTTCAGAGGAAGGTGACCAAAACGATTTGGAGCCTGCGCCAGAAGGCATATGAAGAGGAACTCCAAGACCTAAACATTTATACTCTAGAGGAGAAGAGGGACAGGGAAGATATGATACAAACCTTTAAATATTTAAGGAGTATTAATGAACAAACAAACCTTTTTCAAAGACAGGGAAGCTGTAATGCTAGAAGGCCTAACATGAAACTGCAACGGGGTAAACAAAGGCAACATCAGGAAATACTTTTTCACTGAAAGGATGGTGGATGCTTGGAATGCCGTCTTGATGGAAGTGGTGGGGGCAAATACAGTGACAGAATTCAAAATGGCATTGGGCAGACACAGTGGATCCCTTTATAGAAACAGGATAAAATCAAAATAAACTTAACTGTCTAATATCTCAACAAGTAGAGGTGACCTTGCACGGAGCAGTGGGTACACCCATAAACAAAGGCATGGGGAGGAGTGACCTGCATGGAGCGGCGGGCGCACCTACTCTTGTCACCTTGCTGGGCAGACTAGATGGGCCATGCTGGTCTTTATCTGCTGTCATATACTATGTTACTATGTCTATCATTTCTTACTGTGAGGCATGTTTATTAAAGTGCGCTAACAGCCAGTGTAAGTGTTCTGTCTTAACAGCATGGGGCCCTGCACTAAAAGTCCCATGCTAACTGGTTAGCATGCGATTGGGTGGATAAGGCAGATCATGGGCATTGACAGCGCATCATGATTAGAATAAGTGTTGGTGCTCTCTAACTGCGGCTGTTGCGGTTAGCTTGAGTGCACTTAAAACCACCTCAATGGGTGGCATTAAGTGCACCTGCATGCCAAATAGTGCAGTGCCATGTACTTGTAACACGCTAATGGCAGGGGGATGGACGTAAACGTCCCTTGAGGCTAACATGGACTTCTGCTCTAGATTCACAGCCCAGTTGTGTGCTAAATTAGTGCATTTTAGTAAACATGACCCTGTGTTAACAAGTATCTGGAATTTTGAACATCTGGAAATTCTGATTGATTTTCTAAATGAGTTCCTTTTCTGTGTTCTATTTTTTTTATCATAGAACTCGTTACTTATGTTTTATTCCTTGATGGGTTTAGTGCTGTGTTTTGTGGTAAGCACTTTCTTCTTAGTACCCAACTCCATTTTTTTTTTTCGTTTTGCCTTCACTAATCTAAGAACCAGGGAAGCCAGGGTTCAAATCCTGCTTCTGCAGATGACATGCCTTCTGACCTTGGGCGAGTCAATTTATCTTCCATTGTCTGTAAGTTCTTAGAGCAGGGGTATATTGTATCCTAGTACTTAACACTTCAGAGTAATGTGTGTTTCTGATAGTGCTATAAAAATTAGTATTATTTTTATTACACTGGTCTACAATTTTTTAAAAGTTGTCGCTTCAGAGACAAAATCTGCCAATTCTTATGGAATTTGTTGTGCTGAATTCAAAAATGACAATTAAAACCACTGATTGGCTACTGTTTCCGAGATATCTAAGCTTTTCCATTTTACGCATATATAGCATGTTGGTAGTAGAGTTTTAAGCACAAATTATTATAAATCTGTCTCTTCATGTGTGTTTTTGCTATATAAATGACCTTGATAATATTTCACATCTTTGTTTAAAAGTTTAAAAATCAGCCAAAGGGTTATTTAAATACAATTTATTAAAAAAGTTAGTATGAAACAGAAAGCAAGAAACGACTATGTATGCATTAGTATTCATTTCAGCCCTTGTTCCATGTCTGCTCAACGTTTCTTGGCTTGTCTCTTGTATTCTGTAAATGGAATAGTCTGCAAGCATTGACGGGCTCCATTTGCCTTGACATCTTTTCTCCATCGTTGCAATGTCCTGATGGAATTCCTCGCCATGCTCATTGCTCACTGTTCCGCAGTTTGGTGGAAAAAAATCAAGATGATAGTGCAAAGAATATATTAGTAACATGTTGCCGCCAAGACTTTTGTATGCATTGAGGAGTTTTTCCACCAACTCCCTGTAGTTGTCTGCTTGTTGTTTTTGAGAAAACATGTTGCCATTAACTGGAAGGCTGTCCATGCCGTCCTTTCTTTGCCACGTACTGCACGGTTAAATGCATCATCTCAAAGTTCACTAATCTGAGGACCAAAAAAGATAACCTTCCTTTATCTTAGCTTCACTTAGTCTTGGAAATTTCCCGCTGAGATATTTGAAACTGGTTTTGTTTTGTCAAAATTTGCCTTGATAAAATTTTTCATTAGACCCAGCTAGGAGTGGTAGCAAAATCTTCCTTGGTTCAACAAGTGGTGGATGCTGCACACTTTTCTTTCCAGGTTCCAATGACTGTGGGAGTGGCCAATCTCTCTTGATGAAGTGGGAATCTTTCGCATGACTATCCCATTCACAAAGAAAACAGCAGTACTTTGTGTATCCAGTTTGCAGACTGAGCAATGACTTTCAAATCACCACAGAGCTGCCATTGATGTTGGTCATAGTTTATGCATCTCAACATCAGTTTTATATTGCCATAGGTTTCCTTCATATGGAAAGAGTGACCAACTGAAATCGATGGCAAAACGTTGCCATTATGCAGCAAAATAGCTTTAAGACTTCTCTTCGATGAATTGATGAACAATCTCCACTCATCTGAATGATGTTGAGGGCTACCATCAGACTATCTATGTTGCAGCCTTCAAGATCACCTTCCATGAAGAAGAATGTAGCAAGATCTTTTTGATGTTCATGGAACATGACAACCCTAATATCACCTGACAGGAGATTCCACTGCTGAGGGCTGGAACCCAACAGCTCTGCCTTACTCTTAGGTAGTTCCAAATCCCTGACAAGATCAATCAGTTCACCTTGTGTTATGAGATGTGTGGTTCAGAGGAAGAGGATGGGAGAAAATCCTGAGTCATGTGATAATGATGATTCGGGACTAGAGGTTTCATCCCCTTCCTCTTCCTTGTCTGACTCAAGTGAGAATGATTCTCCAGGACCAAACAGGAATGAAGTCTTCACATATGGGTGACATCGTCAACTGAGCCCGGGCAGAAATGGAAACTTTGTGACTTAACCCTCATGGTTATTTTCTTGATTTTGTGAGTTTTCGACTTGTCTTCGTCTTTCTGCCATTTGCATCGGTGGCTTGGCGCTGTGTTTTTTCCGGTACTTTTTTCTCTTTGATTTTTTCAGCGTGTGGGACTTTCTCTCGCACTTCCTTGGTCGGCTGGGCCATTGGAGTCCTTTGAATTGGTGGAAACAGTCTTCCCCAATATCTCAAAGCCAGCAAGTGGCTTAAAAAAAATGCACCTAGTGTGCCTGCACCAGTTCGGTGACGGACCGCCATAACTAGTGCTTACACTGCCTTGAGCCCAACCATGAGCCCTCGACTTGCACAATTCTGTCTGCAGATGACCCACAAAGGACTCCAGAATCATGGGAAACAGCGTGCATACCTGTTTGGGTCATCGGAGGCAGTGGCACTGGCATAGACATCGGCATCGATGCCCTCAAGGGCCTCCACCGAGATTTCAACTCCAGCAGTCATGCTTACTCAGATCAAAGGCTGTCTTTTGAGGAGGCTGGACCCCAGAAGGACCAGTCCTCATCAACATCAACGAAGAAGGGCGATGCCAAGAACTGTGGGAAAACCCATGGGCACCGGCATCGAAGCCCTCTTGGCGAGATTCAGAGGGCAATGACCAGGAGTGAATGTCAAAGCTCTTCTGGCGTAAAGAGTTGCTTCCCAGAGGGCTGTCAGCAATTTCCAGATGCTGTGACCATTGTGGAGTCCCTGATGAGGCAACTAGCATTGGAGGCTGTGGCTGCTACTCAGGCTCCGGCTGTATCGGAGACTGTGCTCTTGGCTGAGTGCATGCAGGCTTTGGAGAGGTGCCTGGCTGCCACCTTTTCTTCACAGGCTGAGGACCGTGATACCCTCAGGTGCCTCTGCTGCCACTAGTCCCACAGACCATGGTGGCCCTGTTGATGGTAGTGCAGCCTATTTAGAGACCTACGCCCTCTCTGATGAGGGTGGTGACTCGAGCAGGTGCTCCAACTCACTGTCTGCTGTCTGCTCCACTGATCATCTCCCCTATGAGTGCTTCCTGGTCCTCAGAGTCACCGGGAGCCTCTGACACCATCCACCCCTCCTGACCGCATCGGGCATCGGGAGGTGGCACGTTGCTACTTTGATTTTCTTGCCGACTTGGACTCTGAGGGATGGGGAGACCGAGGAGTTGTCCCCAGTCTCGGATTGGCACAGGGACGTCCCGTCTGATCCCTCACTGCTCTATGAATGCTGCAAGTCTCTACCCGAGGACATCTCTTTTCATGAGTTTGTCTGAGACATGGTGAAAGCCCTCCCTTTCACCCTTGAGACTGAGGAGGAACAGAGGGCAGAGAGGAATTTGGAGATATTACAGTTCCCTTTGCCACCAAAGGAGGCAATCACTGTGTCGGTGCACCGTATTCTCCAGCGGCTTCTCTTCAGGATGTGGGAGAATCCACTCAGTGTGCCCCCCATTAGTCACCAGTAGGACTCTGTATACTGCATTCAAAAGAGTCCTGAAATTGAGAAGCCTCAGTTTCCCCACAATTCGATGATGGTGGAGTCTGCTATGAGGTGTATCAACTTCCAAAACCCACCCTTTGGTCTCCCCAGGCCAGGAGGCCTGTACTTTGGATGGGGTTGTCCATAGATGTTATTAGGGCTTGATGCTGGTAAGCCGCATCCTCTCCTAGCTCTATATGGCAATATACCTGAAGAACATCATGGGGAACTTGGCTGAGTTCTTTGTTGTGCTCTCTGGTGAGTAGCTGAAACAGTTCTACAGTCTCTTGACCAAAGGAGTGGAGTGGAGGAGTGGCCTAGTGGTTGGGGCAAGGTACTTCAGGCCGGAAGGTTGGAGGTTCAAATCCCACTAGAAGACAGCAACCTTGGGCCGGAAGGACTGGGGTTTCTAGTCCCACAGGTGCTCCTTGTGGTCTTGGGCAAGCTACTTAACCCTCCATAGCCCATGTTCCCTGTAAAATAGTTTTCTCCAAGTTATAATGCCCTGTTCAATGTAATTTCAGTTTGTTCAATGTAAGCCGCACTGATGCAGAATAGTGCGGTATATAAGAGAATGTAAATAAATAAATAAATAAAAGGAAGGGCTGCTCTAAATATATGAGCAGAACGGCCTATGACGCCTTTGAATCGGTGAGTAGGGTGGCCACAGTGGGCATTTGGCCCGTCATCTGGCTTGGTTGCAATCCTCTGTCCTTGAGTAGTGAATTCAGGATAAACTTGCTGATGTCCCCTACAGAGCGAAAACATCTTTGGGGAAACCTTTGGAGGAGAAGGCTGGAGAGGGAGCACTTGAAAATGAACGGCCTCTCCAGGAAGATTGCTCACCCTGCCAAGAAAGACAGGGGGAAGGCGGCCTACTATCCACGCAAAAGGCGATACTATATAAGTTATCCCCTCTATCAGGCCTACCCAGGGCCAGCACCAACAGTGCTGCCAGAAACCCCAAAAGCCCCAGCCCATGCCGCAACTGCAGTCCGGAGGCATTTTTTTTCCTCCTCGTTGAGGAGCATGACTCGTCTTCCCGTCTCAAGTGCAATGTCTCTACAGGTAGGAGAGCAGCTGGTCCACTTTGCCAACAGGTGGCCTGTCATAACAATGGACTCCTGGGTGCTGAAAATCGTCCAGGGTACCTGTTGCACTTCGACCAACTGCCTCTGCCGTGCTTCCCAGGGGAGTACCTCCTTGATCCCCCTCTACTAGGATATCATTCAGCAGAAGGCTCAGGCCCTGCTGGCTGATCTTGCCATTGAGCTATTTCGACCAGCTCGGGCCAAGAAGGGATTCTACTCCCATTACTTCTTGGTTCCCAAGAAAACAGACGGCTTCAGGCCCATATTGGATCTTCGGAACTTCAACCGATTCCTGGTGAAGGAAAAGTTCAAAATGGTCTCCCTGGTGCATCGTGCTTTAAGCCCGCTAGTTCTACTTACTGAATGGTGTGCGGGGCAGGGAAATTGCTGCTGGTCATGTCAGACAGGGATTGGTACCTTCTGTCACATGCTCTTCAGCTGTTCTAACATTCAAAAGTTTTTTTGCAGCAAGTAAGGAAGAAGGTACAAACTCTTTTTTTTCAGCTCCGGGAAAATATTTCCTTATGGATAATTATTTACCGATCCCCTAGCAGATATTCTGTCTCTCAAGGTTAATGTTAACTTTGCCTTTGATTTTTTACTCACCATAGCAATGAAACTGGTAATGAATAATTGCAAAGATAATACCGTTCTAGACAGTTCTCACTGGTGGAATATGATATGCCTGTACTATAGTTACAAAAATACATATGCCATCTTCAGCAAGCAGTTGCCATTGAAATTGTCTAAATGGAAAGTGCTGTCTAAAGCCATTTTGACACCTCACTGAGTCTGCAATTACATTATTATGAACCTACTGCCTATTATGCAGTTTATGCTGGGGAGGTGGGGTGCTTTACACGCTTTGGACTTTGTTGAAATTGTTACATTTTAATCGTAAATAAAGACTTAAAAAAAAAAAAAAAGTCTCCCTAAGAACGTTGTTATCTTACCTCCAACGGGAAGACTGGCTGTGCTCCTTGGATCTAAAGGATGCCTATACCCACATCCCCATCCATCCTGTTCATCAATAATATCTCCACTTCATGCTCAGCGGGCGACACTATCAATATCGGGTGCTACCCATCTGCCTAGCCTCCACACCAAGGATCTTCACAAAGTGCTCGGCGATCATTGCCGCCTTCCTTCGCACCAAGGGGTGTTCATTTTCCCCTACCTGGACAACTGGCTGATAAAGGCCACAACGCCAGACGAGGTTCGGCGCTTGGCAGGGCACACCATTCAGGTACTGGAACCACCTGGGCTTTGTGATAAACTACCCAAAGTCCCACTTGCAGCCCTCTCGGCACCTAGAGTTCATTAGGGCTCTCCTAGATACTTCCCCAGTTCGAGCATTCTTGCCCACGGATCGGGCCAAGCAACTCATTGCGGTGGTCCTGGAGGTCCAGCATATACCATACACAACCAGCACGTCATATGCTTTGCCTGCTTGGCCATATGGCCTCCACAGTTCGTTACCCCTCTGGTTCAGTTGCAGATGCAGCAAGCACAGTAGACTTTGTGCACCCAGTGGCGTCAGGTCACAGGATGCCTCTGGGGCAAGATGGTGGTTACTCTACCTCTCAAGGACTCCCTGTCTTGGTGGCTACAGCCACTGAACCTGTTCTGGGACCTCCTATTTCAGCCCCCTCTGCACCACCAGACATTGATCACAAATTCTTCCAAGCTGGGCTGGGGAGCCCATCTCGATGGTCTGTGCACTCAAGATCTCTGGACAGCACAGGAGAACCTACACCAGAACAACTTTATGGAACTGCGAGCCATTGCGAATGTGTTCCAAGCGTTCCAGGTACAGTTGGCCAAACAAATAGTCCTTATCCAAATGGACAACCAGGTAGAAATGTTCTACATCAACAAGCAGGGTGGTACGAGCTCATACGTCCTTTGTTGGGAAGCCGTGCATCTCTGGGAGTTTACCATCTCTCAGCGCATGGTCCTCAGAGCCATCTATCTGTCTGGGGAGCTCAATATTCTGGTGGAGTGCCTCAGCCGGGTCCTTCAGCCACATGAGTAGGCCCTCACCAGGTAGATGGTGAACCACATCTTGTGCAGGTAGGGCACTCTATGCATTGACCTCTTTACGACACCAGACAATGCCCAGGTGGAGCAGTTCTGCTGCAGGATTCCAGGCAACCATTGGATGGCCCCCAATACCTTCCTGCACAATTGGAGCGTGGTCCTACTCTATACGTGAAACTGCACACCACCACCTTTCTTCCTCCAAACTCACCACCTGCTCCTCTGATCCTATCCCCACCCATCTCCTAAGCCCCATCTCCTCCACTGTTGTCCCTTCCATCTCTCATATTCTCAACTTATTGCTCTCCACTGCAACTGTCCCTTCAGCCTTCAAGCATGCAGTGGTCACACCTCTCCTCAAGAAATCCTCACTTGATCCCACCTGTCCTTCTAATTATCGACCCATCTCACTCCTTCCTTTCATTTCTAAACTACTTGAATGTACGGTTCACTGCCGCTGCCTCGACTTCCTCTCCTCTCATGCCCTCCTGGATCCTTTACAGTCTGGCTTTCATCCTTTACACTCTACTGAAATGGCTCTTGCTAAAGTCTCCAGTGACTTGTTCTTGGCAAAATCCAAGGGCCTTTACTCTGTCCTCATCCTTCTTGACCTCTCTGCTGCTTTACATAGAAACATAGAAATATAATGACAGAAAAAGACCACATGGCCTATCTAGTCCGTTCTTCCATATCAACAACTACAACAATCCCCTTTTTACCTTTAGAGATCCTCTGTGTTTGTCCCATGCTTTTTTGAATTCAGATACTGTCCTCATCTCTACCACCTCCACTGGGAAACTATTCCATGGCTCTACTACTCTTTCCGTAAAGAAATATTTCCGCATATCACTCCTGAATCTATCCCCTTTCACCCTCATCCCATGTCCCCTTGTAGCAGAACTTGCTTTCAATTGAAAGAGGCTCTCTCCCTGAACATTTATGCCACGGAGGTATTTAAACATCTCAATCATATCACCTCTATCCCGCCTTTCCTCTAAGGTGTACATATTAAGATCCTTAAGTCTGTCCTCATATGCTTTATAATGAAGACCACTAACCATTTTAGTAGCCACCCTCTGCACCGACTCCATCCTGTTCACATCCTTTTGAAGGTGCGGTCTCCAGAATTGCACACTATACTCCAAATGAGGTCGCACTAAAGACTTAGAGAGGCACTATCACCTCCTTTTTTCTGCTAGCCATTCCTCTCCGTATGCACCAAAGCATCCTTCTAGCTTTTGCCGTCGCCTTTTCTACCTGTTTAGCTACTTTAAGATCATCAGGCACAACCACGCCTAGGTCCTGCTCTTCTTTAGTGCACAAAAGTACTTCACCCCTATACTATATTGCTCCCTTGGATTGCTGCAGCCCAAATGCATGACCTTACGTTTTTTAACATTAAATCCCAGCTGCCAAATTCTAGACCATTCTTCAAGCTTAGCTAGATCCCTCCTTATGTTATCTACACCTTCCTGGGTGTCTACTCTATTGCAGATTTTGGTATCATCCGCAAAGAGGCAAACCTTACCCGATAGCCCTTCCGCTATATCACTAACAAAGATGTTAAAAAGAATCGGACCAAGGACAGATCCCTGGGCACACCACTGGTGACATCCTTTTGATGCTGTTGACCACAACCTTCTTCTCGATATCCTGTCCTCGCTTGGTTTTTAGGGCTCTGTATTATCCTGGTTCTCCTCCTATCTCTCCCATCACTCTTTCAGTGTGTGTTCTGGTGGCTCCTCCTCCTCTGCTATCCCGCTCCCAGTTGGTGTACCCCAAGGATCTGTCTTGGGTCCGCTCCTTTTCTCTCTCTATACCCAGTCCCTTGGTGTGCTTATCTCTTTCCATGGCTTTCGGTACAATCTTTATGCTGATGACTCCCAGATCTACCTCTCTACGCCTGAAATCTCTCAGGCAATCCATACCCAGATCTCTGCCTGCCTTTCTGACATTGCTGCCTGGATGCCTCACCACCGCTTGAAATTGAACATAGCCAAGACTGAACTTCTTATCTTTCCCCCTAAAACCTCCCCTCCTCTTCCTCCTTTCTCAGTCTCTGTGGATAACTCTGTACTCCTTCCTGTTTCCTCTGCTCGCAATCTTGGGGTTGTCTTTGACTCTTCTCTCTCCTCCACACACATTCATCTGATAGCTAAGACCTGCCGTTTCTTTCTCTATAACATCATCAAAATCCACCCTTTCCTTTCTGAACACACTACTAAGGCATTTATCCACTTCTTAATCACCACTCGTCTTGACTACTGTAACCTACTCCTTGCTGGTCTCCCTTTGAATCATCTCTCTCCCCTTCAATCTGTTCAACCCTCTGCTGCCCTGCTAATCTTCCGCCAGCCTTGTCATGCCCATATTACTCCTCTTCTCAAGTCACTTCATTAGCTCTCTATCTGCTTCTGCATCCAATTCAAACTTCTCCTGCTGACCCTATAAATGCATTCACTCTGCAGCTCCTCACTACTTTCTTCTCTTATCTCTCCTTACAACCCCCCTCGGGAACTCTGCTCTTCTAGCAAATTGCTTCTATCTGTGCCCTTCTCTTCTATAGCTAACTCCAGACTTCGCTCCTTTCACCTTGCTGCACCTTATGCCTGGAACAAAGTACCTATGTCTGTACGCCAGGCACCTTCTCTGGCCCTCTTCAAATCCAGGCTGAAAACTCACCTCTTCGCTGCTGCTTTTGGATCTTGACTCACCTGATCTCCTTTTTCTTTTCCTTTCCCCCTTTTTCTTTTCCTTTTCCTTTCCCCCTTTTTCTTTTCCTTTCACCCTTGTTGTATCCCTGCCTACACCTTCAGTGTTGTCTGTCTTGACTAGATTGTAAGCTCTGATGAGAAGGGACTGTCTCTTACGTGTCTGTGACGCACTGTGTACGACTTGTAGCGCTATACAAATGCTCAGTAGTAGTAGTACGTATCCCCCAATTCCACTTGGCAAAATTCTGTTCAAATGTCAGGTGGACAGGGGCTCCATGATCCTCATTGTTCCATACTGGCCCAGGCAGCTGTGGTTTACCCTCTCGTTCCAGCTCTCAAGGCAGTAGCCTTTCAGGATGGGATGTACCCCTGATCTGATCTCACAGGATGGGGGTAGGGACCCTCCTTCATCCCAGTGTCTGCTCGCTCGCCCTCACTGCGTGAATGCTGAATGGGTAGTTCTTGCAGAATACTTACCTGCGGGCATGGAGAATATCCTCCTAGCTTCATGGAAGGACTCTATATGCCACTTCTATGCATTCAAGTGGTGCAGATTTTCCATCTGGTGTGCAGAAAAGGCAATTGACCCCTTCTCCTGCCCTATAGAGGCATTACTCATTTATCTTCTCCACCTTTCCAACTCGGGTTTCAAATCTAACTCTGAGGGTTCATTTAAGCGTGATAGTGGCATACCATCATGGTACCGATGGGAAACTCATCTCCACACATCCCCTCATTGGTCGGTTTATGAGAGGTCTCTTACACTCACGGCCCCCTCTCATGCCCCCACCTGTGGCATGGGACCTTAAAGTGGCATGTGGGTAGCTCCTTTCTGCCCCCTTTGAACTGCTCAGTTCTTGCCTGCTCAAGTTCCTCACTTGGAAAGTGGTGTTTTTGGATGCAGTCACTTCTGCATGCAGAATTAGTGAATTATAAGCACTGGTGGCACACGATTCTATCAGAATAGGAGGGTCTTCTGGACTTATCCTAAATTCCTTCCTAAGGTGGTATCCTCCTTTCATCTGAATCAGTCGGTGGTGCTTTCCACTTTTTCCCAGGCCTCATGGCTGAGACTTCTCTTCATACACTGGATTGTAAGAGAGTACTGGCTTTCTTCCTGTAGAGGATGAAAGCCCATTGCCATTCCATCCAGCTCTTTTGTCTCTTTCAACCCAAGTAGGCTGGGTGTGGCTGTCTCCAAATGCACCCTGTTAGTTTGGGTTGCAGGCTGGTCTGAGCCTGGAGCATCATGGCTGTTTCTGTAGCGAGTTTGCACTTGGTCTCCACATTGGAGATCTATAGGGCTGATGTTGATGTCCATGTTCGCCACTGACGCTCGGAACCCTAACAGTGACTTCTCGTACTGTTTCTCTCTGTTTTTCTGGTTGCCTTGTTGGGCTTGTTTTTACAGGTTTTCGATAGCCTCTGGCTGGGGAGTCCCATATGCGAGGACTTCATTCCTGCTTGGTCCTGGAGAAAGCATAGTTACTCACCTGTAGCAGGTGTTCTCTGGGAACAGCAGGAATAAGTCCTCGCAACCCTCCCTTCTCCCCATGGAGTTGTTGTTTTGCTTGATTAAGCTATGTCATCCTACAGAGGTAAGATAGCTCCTTTGGGCAGGAAGACAGGTACGGATGCATGGTAAACCTCTCGAAAGCTTTCTATGTAAATGGGGAGCCGTTCCCGCATGGGCTCCATCAGTGAAGTCACCTATATATGAGGACATGCTGCAAGTGAGTAACTGTACTTTCTGGAGCATCAGGAACTGGCAGTCATTCTCTATGGGGTATTCCTATTCGTGTTTCCAGGCCAGTCCATGATTGTAGGGTTGTCAGCCCCCTCCAGCAGCTGAGGACTGAAAGTAACAGTCTTGCTGTCATCCTATCCGGCTCCCCCTGGTGACAGAGACTCAGTCTTTCAGTCCTCTTCCGCTGGATAGGACCATTTTTTGTTTTCTTCGGCTCCTTGTCACGAAAATATAAATAGAGATAGGAGCAAAGCAAATCCTGCAGGCATATCGGAGGAGTTTTTGGGGTTTGGGAAGCAGATCCTGGGGTGCCCTAGCAGGGCCTTGTGACCAGTGCTTCCAGGTTTATTTCCCAAAGGCCGCAGGGACAGGAGAGAAGGCAGCAGAGGCAGAACCTGCCTCGTGGTCGGAGCCGCCGTGAGCCTGCCTGAGAGCCTCAGAAGCACGTTCCTCGTGTTGGGGAGTGTCTGCTCGCTACCCGCTGGCAGCAGGTCCTGGTGAGCGGTGCTGAGTCGGCTCGGCAGTGGTGAGTGAATTTCGTGTGCGATCGCAGAGCAGCGGCGGTAGTAGAGGCCTCGTGGTAATCTAAGGCGGCGGCCGCACAGTTCCGTTTCTCACACATGCTGCTGATCGCGGCAGCGTGCGTTCAGTGCGGGGGCGCTCGAGGCTTCACTGGGCCGGGGCTGTGTCGATCTTGTGTCCGTCAGGGCAGTTCAGTAGAGAGGCGATTCGCGGCCAAGGAGGATTGTGGGGCTCAAGGAGAGCAGAACACTAGACCTCAGGAAAAGGCAGGAAAGGCCGCCATTTTAAATGAGCCGTCAGTGTCTCCCACGGTACTTGAGAAGTCAGTTAAGAAGAAATCTTAGGCCAAAAAGAGTTGTTTGCCAGTACTTCCAGTCCAAGCTCTGGTTTCTGAGCGGCAGGAGGACTTATAATCTTTTTTTTTTTCCTGCAGATTTCATCCTCTCCATGCATAAAGCATACTGTTTGAAGAGGGAGCAGGCGCAAGGTAAGCTTGGGGCTCCTAAGACTTCAGATCCCCCAAAAGCTGGGTCTAGTAGGGGTGAAGACCCGGGAGAGGGGCCCTCTCAGGAGGGTGGTCATGAGTTGGAGACGGATGCAGGCTTGTGGGGGTCTGCAGACCTCTGAGATACAGGGGGGGGGCGGAAGAAGGGGAGGAGGCCCTCTCAGATTCGGGATTCGATCCGTGGGCCATGGAGTTGGAAGAAGGAGAGATTACGATGGGGACGACCCAAATTTGTTTAGGGTGTTTCGCAGGGAAGAGCTAGGGGCTCTTATTACTCATTCCCTGGCGACTTTGAATATAACACTTCCGGTGGCGCAAGAGGAGCTGCTAGAGGATCCTCTGCTCCAGGGGTTTAAGGCCGAACAGAGGTGCTTTCCGATCCATAGAGTTATTAAGCAGATGATGGAATCGGAATGGGAATGCTCGGAGGCTTCGCTTCGGGGTAGCCGAGCTATCGGCCGCTTGTACCCAATACCGAAGGAGGAAAAGGACTTGCTGCGTATGCCAAAGGTAGATGCCTTGGTGTCGGCGGTAACAAAGAAGACTACAATTCCAGTGGAGGGTGGTGCTGCCCTTAAAGATCTCCAGGATAGGAAATTGGAGTCTATTCTCAAACAGGCGTTTGATTCTAGTGCACTGGCATTGCAGGCATCGGTTTGCGGGACATATGTTTCTAGAGCCTCCATTCGCTGGCTTCAAGGCACAGGGGTGCCTGAAGGGGAGGAAGGTTCTTCTTCTTCGGAGGGTCCCAAATTAGAATCTGCGGCGGCGTACTTAGCAGATGCTTTTTATTATCTCCTGCGTATTGCGGCCAAGACAGTGGCGTCGGTGGTGGCCGCTAGACGATTTCTTTGGTTGAGGAATTGGGCTGCAGATGCGTCCTCTAAGACTCGCCTTAGTAAACTCCCTTATAAGGGCAAGCCACTTTTTGGAGAGGCCTTGGAGAAGATTGTAAAGGATTTAGGCGATTCTAAGGGAGGCAGGCTTCCAGAGGACCGTCCAAAAGCGTCGAAGTCAGGCGGTTTTCAGAGAGGTCAAGGAAAGGAATACTGCAGATTTCGGGCAGTGCGTTCTGCTCCTTATCAGAGGGGGCGCTTTATGGCCAGAGGACAGTCCTTTCGGGGAGCTCGTGGATTCAGCAGGGGATATTTCCCTCCCCAGCAGAATCAAGCCAAAAAGCTACAATGAAGGTGTGCAGGTTCAGGCAGAGACCCCGGTTGGGTGGCATTTGCAAGAGTTTTACTCCGCCTGGGCCGCCATCACTACAGACCAGTGGGTGCTGGAGATCATTCGCGAAGGTTGTGCACTGGAGTTCAGTCGACCTCTGGCAGTTTCTTTTGTAATGTCCCCATGCAAGGCTCTGGGAAAAATGGGCGCGGTACGCTGCACACTCCAGCAATTGCTACGTCTTCAAGTGGTGGTTCTGGTGCCTCAAGACCAGTGCGGCTTAGGTCGATACTCTATTTTGTAGTTCCCAAGAAGGAGGGCTCCTTTCGGCCCATTCTCGATGTCAATCACGTGAACCGCTGTCTGAGAGTACCTCATTTTCGGATGGAAACTTTGAGGTAAGTGATTTTGGCAGTGAAACTGGGCGAGGTGCTGTCGTCCATAGATCTTACGGAAGCTTACTTGCACATTCCATTCAGAAAGGATCATCACAGGTTCTTGCGTTTTGCCGTTCCCATGGGGCACTTTTAATTTCAGGCTCTGCCCTTTGGGCTGGCAACGGCGCCCTGCACATTTACAAAGGTAATGGTAGTGGTGGTGGCGGCATTGAGGCAGGAAGGCATTCGAGTGCACCCCTACTTGGATGATTGGCTGATTCGAGCGGACTCCAAGGTGGAATCGCTGTCGGCGACGGGGCGAGTAGTGGAGTTCCTGGCAGAACTTGGCTGGGTGGTCAACCAAGCAAAGAGTCAGCTTTAGCCAGTCCGACGTCTGGTGTATCTTGGGGCTTTGTTCGATACAATTGCAGGGTCGGTTTTTCTGCCCGAGGAACAGGTGCAAAAGATTCTGAGACAGGTGAGGAGCTTCTTAAGCATGCAAGCCCCAACGGCATGGCGGTACATGCAGCTGTTGGGATCCATGGCGGCGGCATTAGATCTGGTGCCGTGGGCCAGGGCCCATATGAGGCCACTTCAACAGGCCCTTCTGTCTCGGTGGTCTCTGCAGGAGCAGCCCTTGTCTCGGAGGTTAGTGTGTATGGGCGAGGTCAGGATAGCGCTCCACTGGTGACTAGAGCCCGGGCATCTCCGCGCGGGCATGCCCTTGGAGCACCCGGAATGGGTGTTGGTCACCACGGATGCCAGTCTCTCGGGCTGGGGGGTGCATTGTTGTGTGCAGGTGACACAAGGCGGCTGGACCATGGACGAGCAGGGGTGGTCGATCAATCGGCTGTAATTGAGAGCAGTGTGTCTAGCGCTATTGGACTTCGCGAGCTTAGTCCAGGGCAAGGCAGTCCGCGTCTTCTCCGACAACGCAGTGACGGTGTCCTATATCAATCGGCAGGGGGGCACAGGCAGCTTCTATTTGTTGGAGGAGAGCCAGCTGTTGATGCAGTGGGCAGAGACCCATCTGGTGGCCCTGTCGGTGGCGCACGTGGCAGGAAAAGACAACTTGCAAGCCGACTATCTCAGTCGAAATGTCTTGGATCCCGGAGAGTGGGAGTTGAATGCGGCGGTCTTTCACGACATTACAGTGCATTGGGGACAGCCGGTCATGGATCTAATGGCGCCACTCACCAATACCAAGGTGGCCAGATTTTTCAGCAGGCGCAGAGTGCACATGTCGGAGGGGCTAGATGCGCTGGTGCAGCTGTGGCCTCCAAACGAGCTGCTGTACGTGTTTTCCCCCATGTCCGATGATAGGTCGGGTGGGTACGATGGATAGGTGTTCACAAAGGTCTGGTGATTCTTATTGCACCGGATTGGCCACGGCATCCTTGGTATACGGATCTGCAGCACCTTCTGGTGGATCAGCCTTGGAGGCTTCCAGGTCGGATCAATCTGTTGAGTCAAGAGCCAGTATTGATGCCGCAGGTGGATCGATTCTTGCTTTACGGCCTGGCTCTTGAGAGGGAACGGTTGCAGCGCTGGGGGTACTCACCAGCGGTAGTGACTACTTTGTTGAAATCCAGGAAGCGGTCTACCTCCTTGGCTTATATTCGGATTTGGCGTGTTTTTGAGAATTGGTGCACTGGAAAGGGCGTGAGACCGTTCTCAGCCGTAGTTCCGGATATTTTGCTCTTTTTGAAAGCAGGGCTGGATAAAGGGCTGGCCCTCAGCTCCCTAAAGGTACAGATGGCGGCTCTGGCCTGTTTTAGAGGTCGGATTCAAGGGCGGATGCCGTCGGCTCATCCGGACATTCTTAGATTCTTCAGAGCAGTAAAGAATGTTAGACCGTCAAGGCGGCAGGTTGTGCCTCCTTGGGATTTGAACTTGGTACTGGAGGCGCTAACAGAGCCACCTTTCGAGCCGGGGGCAGCTGTATCTTTGCAGAATTTGGCCTGGAAGAATGCCTTCTTGGTGACTTTGTGTTCAACGAGATGAGTCTCGGATCTTCAGGCGCTCTCTTGTAGAGAGCCTTTCTTGCGGTTTTCAGAGGAAAAAGTATTGTTGCGACCGGTACTGGCTTTTCTTCCTAAAGTGGTGTCTTCTTTCCATTTGAATCAGGCAATTTCGCTTCCGACCTTTCCGAAGCTAGGAAGGGACGGGGAGGACCGTTCCCTTCGTAGGCTCGATTTAGGTTGGGTTCTCCGTAGATACCTGCGGAGGACGGAGTCATTTCGGAGATCAGAGCGGTTGTTTATGCTTTTTTCGTTTCCTCGTAAGGGGGAAGCGGCTTTGAAAGCCTCCATCACTCGATGGGTCAAGCAAACTATTTGGGTGGCGTATGAGGCGCAGGGCAAGGTTCCTGCTCAGGGCTCATTCTACGTGGGGGCAGGCAACATCTTGGGCGGAGTTCGCTTTGGTTCCTCCAGTGGAGATTTGTTGGGCGGCGGCTTGGTCGTCTCTTCACACCTTTGCAAACCATTATAGATTGGATGTCCAAGCTGGGGAGATGCAAATGTAGGGGCTTCTGCCATTAGAGCAGGTCTGGCGGGTCCCTCACGAATTTTAGGTACTGCTCTGGTACAACCCTACAATCCTGGACTGGCCTGGAGACACGAATAGGAAGGAGAAATTAGATCTTACCTGCTAATTGTCTTTTCTTGAGTTGTCTCCAGGCCAGTCCAGGGCCCTCCCAGTTCATT
The DNA here is from genome assembly GCA_033557465.1 of Ichthyophis bannanicus. NCBI lineage: Eukaryota > Metazoa > Chordata > Amphibia > Gymnophiona > Ichthyophiidae > Ichthyophis > Ichthyophis bannanicus. The sequence continues at coordinate 449,870,372 of CM066037.1, read as the reverse complement.
TGCAATATACATTTTTCTCCTGGTTGGCTGGGTTTCACCGTCGTCCAATCATCTAGTCACGGCAAATCTGGTGGAGAGGGGGCTAGGCCTGCAAGTGGTCTGGTTTCCGGAGTCTTGGAGGAAGGTTCTGCCTTCTGTCTTCTCTTCCTGGGGAGAGGGAGGTATAGGACAGGAGTTTGATATAAAGAAAAAAGAAAAGATGTGTTTTCGGTTAAGTTAAGCTGTTAATCGTATTAGTAGTTAGTTCTAGTGTACATTTCGAAAACTTCTATGGAGTATGGAGCCGCTTTGTCAATAGAAGACTGAGTCTCTGTCACCAGGGGGAGCCGGATAGGATAGCAGCAAGACTCAGTCCTCAGCTGCTGGTTGGGGGCTGACAATCCTACAACCCTGGACTGGCCTGGAGACAACTCAAGGAAAGACATTTAGTAGGTAAGGTCTAATTTCTCCATGGCCGTATAGCTAATGGAATGTTTGGATACTGCACAGTCCATTTTTTCTTCTTTGACAAACCTTTCCCAACAGGAGGCACCATGCAGAAGTAAATTGCTGATATGATCTGTCGGCTGTCTCCAAATCATTGGCACTGCAAAAGGCATGGATTTCCTGTTTCTGTTCAACTACTGGCGAAGATTTGTTGCACAAGTGTTGCAGCATATGTGTGGGTCCCAGCTCTTGTCCTGATCTCCAATTTTGCAGCCAAAATAAAGGTAGTAGGTTTTCTTAATCAAAGCGGTTATACTGTGTTTTTGTGATGCAAAAGTCACTTCATCACAAATGTAGCAGCAGTGATCTACATCATTCAAACAATTGCGAGGTATCTCTCACTTGGGCTAAAAATCAAACACTAAGAAAAAATCAAGCGCTAAGAAGACTGTTCTACAGCGAAAATACTACTGACGCATCATAATCATTTTTAAAAAGTTGTGCAATTTGTTCTGCAGAATGACGTAATTAAGCTGAGTTAGGATTGCGTCATCTGTGACTTCTGGGAATAATATGATGCAATTCATATTGTGTATGATGCAATAGCACCTTCAAATTGCATCATTCATTAATTGTTTTGTCTGAAAAGCAAGTACTGTCCAAACAAAACCATAGATTTATCACAAATCCAGTTGAAGATGTGCATGTAATTTAGTAATTTATGGTTTAAGTTGAGATCCTATCCCATTATAATTAGCATATACTCAGCACTTCCAAAGTCGAGGTCGTATATACTGACCCAGGAGTATAAATTGAAAACTAGAGCCACTAAACAATTTTAAGCATCATTTTTGTTCTTAGCAACCCAAACTTAGTAAAGTGTGACTGACTGACTTTATTTGGAAGCATTTTGGCTTTTGAATATACTGGACTCCTGGCCATTAGAGTCCAGTATGCACTGGTAAGATGTGTGCGGCCATGCAACAAGCCTGGAGCAACAGTCATGCAGAATGCTACACAGTCACTGTTCAGGAGTGGCAGGAGCACTACCCTTGAGCTGCTGACTGCGATGTGCAGTTTGTGCTGGAACTGCAAGTATTTTCAAGTCCTAGGCAAGGCAAATGTATCCCTGTAGTCCTGAGCAAGATTCATTTGTGCTTCCTACTGGTTTAGTTTTGCTTATGCTCCACTCAGGTTTTGGAGATAGCAATCTCTAGGAACAAGCAGGAATGTAGTCTTCACATATGGGTATCGTCGGCAGTATCCGACGGAGCCCATGCGGGAACTCTCCCCAGCGTCCAATAGGAAGCCTTTGGGAGCATCCCACAGCGCCTGTGTGCTGCCTTTCCGCCTTTCCCAACTGTCCCTCTCCAGTTCTTCGTTTTCTGCGGAGCTGACAGGTCGCACATCCTGTCACCGCAGAAAAAATTCCCGTCTATTCTTCTTTTTTGTGGTCGCGTCTGCCTTCCTTCAACGCTACACTGGTACCGCTGGTGGTTCTTTCTTTTTTATTTAAAAAAAAAAAAAAAAAAAAAAACCTTCTGGAGTCTTTTTTCCAGGTATTTTCTCTTCAGGTGCCACGCACCATTTTGGACACTAGGCCCAACTTTTCCTTTAAAATGGAAAAACCCGCTTCGGGTTTTAAAAAGTGTTCCAAGTGTGGCGGTACCATCTCCGTCACTGATACCCATGAGTGGTGCCTCAAATGTTTAGGGCCTGACCACTCTATTTCAGAGTGTGTTGCCTGTGGGATGATGTCGAAGAGGGGCCGGCAAAACCGAGCTGCTAAACTTAGCACCCTTTTTCCATCCGATGCAGCGTCTGTGGCATCGACGTCTTCCAGGGCTTAGTCTTCCTCCCATGGATCTCAGGTAACTAAACATAAATCTGGCTGGTCCTCAAAGGGTAGATCCCCTTCTAAGCATCAAGATGCCTCTGGCGTTGCTCTTGAGGGACTTGTACTGGCAAAATTGCCCTGGCAGGAGGCTTCAGCTTCCAAAGCACTAACGGGACTCCAGGATGTTCTCGAGGCCTCAACCTCGGTAGAACTACTGGTGCCATGCTCTGGGGTACCGGCTGCTTCATCCAGTACTGATACCCAAGCATCGGCAGCGTCGATAGACCAGAGAATCTCCAGGAACAAGCAGGAATGTAGTCTTCACATATAGGTATCGTCGGTACCGACGGAGCCTGTGCGGGAACGCTCCCCAGCGTCCAATTAGAAAGCTTTTGGCTTTTGGCTGCCTTCCTCGACGCTCTACTGGTACCGCTGGTTTTTCTTTCTTTCTTTCTTTTCTTTAAAAAAAAAAAATTTAGTACTTTTTTCCACATGCACGAGCCTTTTTGGACCTTAGGCCCAAAAATTCCTCCAGAATGGAAAAACCCTCTTCGGGTTTCAGAAAGTGCACCAAGTGTGGCGGTACCATCTCCGTCACTGAAACCCATGAATGGTGTCTCAAATGTTTAAATCCTGACCACTCCATCACGGATTGTATTGTAGCAGAACTGAGCTGCTAAGCTCAGTACCCTATTTCCCTCTGATGCAGCCTCGGTGGCATCGACGTCTTCCAGGGCTTCCTCTTCCTCCCGTGGATCTCAGGTAACTACACACAAATCTAGCCGGTCCTCAAAGGGTAGATCTCCTTCTAAGCATCGAGATGCCTCTGGCATTGCCCTTGAGGATTCTGCACCAGCAAAATTGCCCTGGCGGGAGGCTTCGGCTTCCAAAGCATTATCAGGGCTCCAGGACGTTCTCGAGGCCTCAACCTCGGCAGAACTACTGGTGCCATGCTTGGGGGTACCGGCGGTCTTCTCCGGTACCGACATCCAGGCATCGGCAGCGTCGATAGACCAGAGATTCCTGGCTATTGAACGCAGTCTGGCGGCTCTCCTTGCGGCATCGACACCCTCGGAACCACGTCAGACAACAGTTCAGCCGGTACCGGCACCAACTCCGGCATCGGTACCGGTACCGATAGCATAGACATCGACATCGGTGTCCGCATTGCCGGCACCCAGTCATCCGATGCCCTCCGGTACCAATACTCCGGTACCGATTACTCCCGGTACCGACTTTGGTCGGTACGGGTATCGGGCTCTTCAAGAGCATCCGGACAGACGGTACTTCGAGTCCTCAGAAGAATCTGAGGATTCTGACAGTTCTGTCGATGCAGGAATGCTTCTCCCAGAGGAGCCCTCCTCCCCTAAGCGCAGGATGTCTCCTCCAGAGGATATTTCCTTTCAGGACTTTATCAGGGAGGTGGCTTGAGGTCTGTCCATCACTGTGGCTCCTGAATCAGAGCCCAGAGCAAAGGAGTTGGAAATTTTACAATATCCCAAAGCTCCTAAAGAGGCAGCTACTCTACCCATCCATGAGATCTTGCATGATCTCATGCTAAGAATGTGGGAGACGCCTCTTACCACCTCTCCTCACTCTTGTAGACTGGATACTATGTACCGAGTCCCTCCTTGTCCTGGTTTCCAGAAGACTCAGCTTCCTCACCACTCTATTGTGGTGGAATCAGCTATGAGAAGGATCAGGAGTGCAAAGAGACATGCCTCTAATCCTCCATGATGTGAGTGCAGAACTTTGGATGCTTTTGGACGTCGTACTTTCTAAGTTTCCATACTTTCTGCCAGGATCAGTTCATATATTTTATATATGGGAATGTTCCTGAAAGAAATTACTGGGGATCTAGAGGTCTTGAGCCCTCTTCTTCCTGAGGATAAAAGACAAGGTTTTCTCACATTGGTCAAACATGCCCAGGATGTTTCCAAATTTGTTATCCGTGCAGCTTTTGACTGTTTTGAGTGCATTAGCAGAAGCTCTGCCATTGCCATAGGTGCACGAAGAATTGCCTGGCTCCAGGCATCTGAGTTGGAGCTCTGGGTAGAAGACAAACTGGGCAATATTCCTTGTACTGGTGAGAACCTGTTTGGTAAAGATTGGCAAGAAAAGGCCAATGAGTTGGATGCTGACAACTCCACTTTGGATAGGCTATCCAAAGCCACTGCTGATCCTATGAGAAAGAAATCCTTCAAGAAGCCTTTCTTCTCAAAAAAGAAGAGGTTTTATCCCTCTTATTCCCAGCAGGGACATGCCACAGGTCAGCCTACCCGGAAGGGTCAGCAACCACCCAAACAAAAGAAAGCAAAGACTGCTAAGCCTCAACCGTCTCAGCAGTCTCAGCCTCCACAAGGCCTTTGACTTTCATCTAGAGAACTTAACCTTCCTGGAATGGTGGAAGGCTCTGGTCCATTCAGGGCCAGGAAGGCTATGTCACTTTGCCCCCAGGTGGGAGCAGATAACAGCAGAGCAGTGGACACTCTCCATTATAAGAGAGGGGTACAAGCTGCACTTCCTGTGCATGCCCCCTTCCACCATGGTAAGACAGTTCAATTCTCAGACCTCTCTCATCAACCTGTTAGATCAAGAGGTCACTATGCTTCTTGCCCAAGGGGCAATAGAAGAAGTACCCATTCAGCAACAGGGTACGGGGTTTTACTCCCCCCTATTTCCTTATTCCAAAGAAAACAGGGGGATACAGACCTATTTTGGACCTCAGAGAATTGAACAAATTCCTGTTCAAAGAGAAATTCAAGATGATTTCTTTAGGAACTCTGCTGCCATACCTTCAGATTGGCTTTGTTCTCTAGACCTCAAGGATGCGTACACTCATGTTCTCATCCACCCAACTCACAGGAAGTTCCGTCGGTTCTTTTTCCAAGGAAAGCACTACCAATACAGGGTGCTTCCTTTTGGCCTGGCCTCAGCACCAAGAGTGTTCATGAAATGCATGGCTGTGGTAGCAGCATTTCTCCACACTCTAGGGATATTTGTCTTCCCCTACTTAGACGACTGGCTCATTCGAGCCCCATCAGAGTCAGAGGCCAGGACCTCCCTATCTTGCACAATGCGTATCCTTCAGTATTTGGGTCTTGTCATGTAAATGTCCCAAAATCCAGTCTAACTCCTACTCAGTTTCTAGAATTCATAGGAGCTTTGCTGGATACCAAAAGGGCAAGGGCCTATCTCCCCCAGGCCCGTTGCCTTTGCATGGTGCAGTTAGCTTCTCAAGCAGTGCTAAAACCTCATCTCACTGCCCGAGAAATGCTACAACTACTAGGCCACATGGCATCTACTGTGCATGTGGTTCCTTATGCTCGCCTCCATATAAGAGCAGCCCAGTGGACTTTATCCACTCAGTGGACCCAGGCATCAGGGTGCCTGTCAGACAAAATAGCAAACACAAGTCGCCTCATTTTGTCCCGCCAATGGTGGCAGTCCACTCAGAACCTGTTGCTGGGGTCCCCATTTCAACAACCCTTATCCCAGGCAACTCACAACAGATGCTTCACCGATGGGTTGGGGAGCTCATTTACAAGACCTCTCCACCCAAGGCACTTGGACTCCACAGGAGACTCATCTACATATCAATCTCTTGGAGCTCAGAGCAATCTTCCTTGCTCTTCGAGTGTTCCACACCCTGCTCAGCTACAAGACAGTCCTCATTCATACGGACAATCAAGTAGCCATGTTCTATGTGAACAAACAGGGGGGAACAGGCTCTCTGTCGCTTTGCAACGAAGCTTTGCAACTATGGGCCCTCGTCAAAGAGCATCAGATTCATCTCCTGGCAGTATATCTTCCAGGCATACAAAACTCTTGGGCAGACAGACTCAGTCGAGTTCTGCTTCCACACAAATGGTCTCTCCATGTAGACCAGGTGACCAAGATTTTTCAAATTTGGGGAACCCCGGACATAGACCTCTTTGCAAGTCCGTTGAATGCCAAACTTCCCCGGTTCTGTTCCAGAATCCCGGCTCGGGGCTCTCAGGCCAAGGATGCTTTCCTCCTTCACTGGGGCCAAGATTTCCTTTATGCCTTTCCCCCCATTCCCCTAATTCCCAAAACCCTATTCAAGCTTCAGAGAGACAGAGGACGTATGATCCTCATAGCTCCACGTTGGCCTCGGCAAGTGTGGTACCCTCTGCTTCTACATCTCTCTCAAGCTCCCTCCCTAGAGTTAGGGTCTGCTCCAGATCTCCTATCTCAGGAGAACGGAATGTTATGGCATCCCAATCCCCAGTCTCTGCATCTCAGGGCTTGGTTGCTGAAGGCCTAGATCTCCATGATCTTAACCTCCCTCAGCAAATAAAGGATATCCTTTATGCTTCCAGGACGCCTTCCACAAGACGCTCTTATGCTTTCAAGTGGAAAAGGTTTACCATATGGTGTTCGCAGAAGGGTCTTAATCCCCTTGCTATAGCTCTGGAATCATTACTGGAGTATCTCCTTCATTTATCCAATGTAGGACTTAAGACTAACTCAGTGAGAGTCCATTTGAGTGCTATTGCAGCTTCCTTCAAGCCTCTAAATGAACAACCTATTTCCTCCCATTCTCTTATAGCAAGATTTATGAGGGCCTTCTGCTAACTAAGCCTCCCATTAGGCCACCACCTCTGGCATTGGACTTAAACTTGGTTATTGGTCAGCTCATGAAGCCACCTTTCGAACCCTTAGCTACTACCTCCTTGAAATACCTTTCTTGGAAGGTTATCTTTCTCATTGCAATCACATCAGCACGTCGCATCAGTGAGTTGCAAGCACTAGTAGCTGATCCACCTTATACAAGGTTCCATCATGACAAGGTAGTCCTTAGAACTCATCCATATTTTATGCCAAAGGTGGTCTCGCCTTTTCATCTAAACCAAGTGGTCTACCTACCTGTGTTCTTTCCAAGGCCTCATGCATCAAATGCAGAAAGGAATCTTCATACTTTGGACTGTAAAAGAGCTTTAGCCTTTTACTTACAAAGAACACAGCAACATAGAAAGTCCTCTCGTTGCTTTTGATCCTTCTCATTTGGGACTTCCAGTCTCCAAGAGAACATTGTCTAACTGGATTGCTCAGTGTATCTCCTTTGCCTATCAGAGTAAGAACCTTCCTCTGGAGGGCCATGTCACAGCTCACAATGTGAGAGCCATGGCAGCTTTAATGGCTCATCTGCACTCTGTGTCTATCGACAACATCTGTCGAGCAGCCACCTGGGCCTCGGTTCATACCTTCACAGCCCATTACTGCTTGGACAAGGACTCCCGCTGGGATGCCTTGTTTGGTCAGGCTGTTCTCCAACACCTGTTCCATACCTAATCAACTCCTACCCACCATCCCTGGTTGGATGCCAGAGATTCATGGGGGGAAGTGGAGCCCTTTCCCAGGGACACACAACTTCTGGGGTCTCTCCCTGGCATCTAAAGCTAGGTAGTCCCCATATGTGAAGACTATATTCCTGCTTGTTCCTGGAGATAGCATAGTTACTCACCTGTAACAGGTGATCTCCGGGAATAGTAGGAATTTAGTCTTCACAACCCACTCACCTCTCCTAGGAGTTGTAGCTCTCTGTCTCTTTCCCTCTCTCTCTCTTTGTCTCAGCTTTAAAACTCAGCTGGAGAGAAGCAGTTGGGAAAGGCGGGAAGGCAGCACACAGGCGCTGTGGGATGCTCCCAAAAGCTTTCTAATTGGACGCTGGGGAGCGTTTCCGCGCAGGCTCCGTCGGTGCTGACGATACCCATATGTGAAGACTAAATTCCTGCTGTTCCCGGAGATCACCTGTTACAGGTGAGTAACTATGCTTTCTTGGCTATTGAACACAGTTTGGCGGCTCTTCTCACGGCCTCGATGCCCCTGAAACCACTTCAGACAATTCAACCGATACCGGCACCGACTTCGGTACCGGTACCGACTGTATCGACATCGGCAGGTATTCTACCGGGACCGAGTCATGCTTATCCATCCGGTTTCGACAAGTCGGTACCGGACCCCTCCGATGCCGACTTCGATCGGTACCGGTACCGTGCCTTGCACAATCACCCAGATTGGAGATACTTTGAATCCTCGGATGAGTCTGAAGACTCTGAAAGCTCTGCCGATACCAGAGTACTTCTTCCTGAGGATTCTTCTCCTCAGCGTAGGATGTCTCCTCCAGAGGATATGTCCTTTCAGGATTTTATCCGACATGTGGCTCGAAGTCTTTCCATCACAGTGGCTCCTGAAAAAGAGCCTAGGGCAAAGGAATTGGAAATCCTGCAATACCCTAAAGCTCCCAAGGAGGCAGCTACCTTACCTATTCATGAGATCTTGCATGACCTCATGTTAAGGATGTGGGAAACACCTCTAACCACTTCTCACTCTCGAAGGCTCGACACACCATGTATCGAGTTCCTCCTTGTCCTGGGTTTCAGAAGACATAGCTACCACACCATTCCATGGTGGTGGAATCAGCTATGAGAAGGATCAAGAGTGCAAAAAGACATGCATCTAATCCTCCAGGATGTGAGTGTAGGACTCTTGATGCCTTCGGACGTCGAACCTTCCAGGCTTCCGTGCTTTCTGCTAGGATCAGTTCCTATATATTATATATGGGAATGTTCCTTAAGGAGGTCACGGGAGATTTAGAGCTTATGAGCCCTATCCTTCCTGATGATAAGAGGCAGGATTACCTTGCCCTTGTCAAACATGCTCAGGATGTTTCCAAGTTTGTAAATCATGCAGCCTTTGAGTGCATAAGCAGAACCTCTGCTATTGCCATAGGTGCACATAGGATTGCCTGGCTCCAGGGCGTCTGACTTGGAACTTTGGGTACAGGATAAACTGGGGAATATTCCTTGCACAGGAGAGAATCTCTTTGGCAAGAATTGGCAGGAAAAAGCTAATGAGAGAGATGCTGAAAATATCACCTTGGATAGATTGTCTAAATCTACAGCTGATCCTGCAAGGAAAAAATCCTACAAGAAACCATTCTTCAGTAAGAAGAAGAAGTTTTACCCCTCCTATACCCAGCAGAGGCATCGTTTAGGTCAGTCTGCCCAAAAGGGACAGCAGCAGCAACCTAGGCAAAGAAAAACGAAAGCTGCTAAGCCTCAACCGGCTCAGCAGACTCAACCTCCACAGGGGCTTTGACTCCTATCTAGAGAACTTTGCCTTCCTGGCCCTAAACGGCCCAGAGCCTTCCACCATTCCAGGAAGGTTATGTCATTTTGCCCCCAGATGGGGTCAGATAACAGCAGAAAATTGGACTCTGTCCATTGTAAGAGAGAGGTACAAGCTTCATTTCCTCAGCATGCCCCCTCCTACAATGGTAAGACAGTTCAATTCTCAGACCTCTCTCAACGCCCAGTTAGGTCAAGAGATCACTTTGCTTCTTGCCCAGGGGGCAATAGAAGAGGTACCCATTCTCCAACAGGGTACAGGGTTCTACTCCCCCTATTTCCTTATTCCAAAGAAAACAGGAGGACACAGACCCATTTTGGACCTCAGAGAATTGAACAAATTCCTGTGCAAAGAGAAGTTCAAAATGATTTCTCTAGGAACACTGCTGCCATACCTTCAGAGTCAGGATTGGCTTTGTTCTCTAGATCTCAAGGATGCGTACACTCACGTTCTCATCCATCCAACTCATCGAAAGTTCCTTCGCTTTCTATTTCAAGAGAAGCCACTACCATTACAGGGTTCTTCCTTTTGGCCTGGCCTCGGCACCAAGGGTGTTCACAAAATGCATGGCTGTGGTGGCAGCATTTCTTCGCACCCTGGGGATATTCGTCTTCCCTTACTTAGACGACTTGCTCATTCGAGCCCCTTCAGAGCCAGAGGCCAGGATTTCTCTCTCTCTCGCACAATGTGCATCCTTCAGTATTTGGGACTTGTCATAAACTTCCCAAAATCCAACCTTGCTCCCACTCAGTCTCTAGAGTTTATAGGAGCTCTGCTGGATACCAGACAGACAAGGGCCTATCTTCCACAGCCCCGCTGCCTTCGCATTGTGCAGTTAGCTTCCCAAGCAGTGCTAAAGCCGCAGTGCTAAAGCCTCACCTCACTGCTCGGGAAATGTTACAGTTGCTAGGCCACATGGCATCCACCGTGCATGTGATCCCTTATGCTCGCCTCCATATAAGGGCAGCCCAGTGGACTTTATCCACTCAATGGACTCAGGCATCAGGTTGCCTGTCAGACAAAATAACAAACTCAGATCGTCTTATTTTGTCCCTCCAATGGTGGCAGTCACCCCAAAACCTTTTGGTGGGGTCCCCTTTCCAACAACCCCCTCCCCAAGCCACTAACAACAGATGCCTTACAGGTGGGTTGGGGAGCCCACATGCAAGGCCTCTCTACCCAGGGTACCTGGACTCCACAGGAGACCTATCTACACATAAATCTCCTGGAACTCAGAGCAATCTTCCTTGCTCTTCGAGTATTCCACAACCAGCTCAGCTACAAGACAGTCCTAGTTCAAACGGACAATCAGGTAGCCATGTTCTATGTGAACAAGCAGGGCGGAACAGGCTCTCTGTCGCTCTGCAACAAAGCTTTGCGACTATGGGCCTTTGCCAGAGAGCATCAGATTCATCTCCTTGCGGTGTATCTTCCAGGCATTCAAAACTCTTATGTTCTCTTGGGCAGACAGACTCAGTCGAGTTCTGCTTCCACACGAATGGTCTCTCCATGCAGACCAAGTGGCCAAAATTTTTCAAATTTGGGGAACCCCAGACATAGACCTCTTTGCAAGTCCACTGAATGCCAAACTTCCCCAGTTCTGTTCCAGAATTCCGGCTCAGGGTTATCAGGCCAGGGATACTTTCCTCCTCCATTGCGGCCAGGACTTCCTGTATGCCTTTCCACCATTCCCCTAATTCCCAAAACCCTGTTCAAGCTTCAGAGAGACAGAGGTCATATGATTCTCATAACTCCACATTGGCCATGGCAAATGTGGTACCCTCTGCTCCTACATCTCTCTCAAGCTCTGCCTCTGGAGTTAGGATCTGCTCCAGATCTCCTTTCTCAGGAGGACGGGATGCTGTGGCATCCCAATCCCCAGTCTCTCCATCTCGAGGCCTGGTTGCTGAAAGCCTAGAACTTCATGGTCTTAACCTTTCTCAGCAGGTAAAGGATATCCTTTATGCTTCCAGGAAACCTTCCACAAAACGCTCTTATGCTTTCAAGTGGAAAAGGTTTACCATATGGTGCTCGCAGAGAGGTCTTGACCCTCTTGCGATACCTCTGGAATCATTACTGGAGTATCTCCTTCATTTATCTAATGCAGGGCTTAAGACCAATTCAGTGAGAGTTCATTTGAGTGCTATTGCAGCTTCTTTCAAGCCTCTAAATGGACAACCTATTTCCTCTCATCCTCTCAAAGCGAGATTTATGAGAGGCCTTCTTTTAACTAAGCCTCCCATTAAGCCACCACCGGTGGCATGGGACTTATATCTGGTTCTTGGGCAGCTCATGAAGCCGCCTTTTGAACCATTAGCTACTACCTCTTTGAAATTCCTTTCCTGGAAGGTCATCTTTTTTATTGCAATCACTTCAGCACGTCGCATAAGTGAATTGCAAGCATTGGTGGCTGATCCTCCTTATACAAGGTTCCATCATGATAAGGTAGTCCTTAAGACTCATCCACACTTTATGCCAAAGGTAGTATCACCTTTTCATTTAAACCAAGCGGTTTACCTTCCTGTATTTTTCCCAAGGCCTCATGCCTCAAATGCAGAAAGAAATCTTCATACTTTGGACTGTAAAAGGGCTTTTGGCCTTTTACTTGCAAAGGACACAGCAACATAGAAAATCCTCTCAACTCTTTGTTGCTTTTGATCCTGGTCATTTGGGACTTCCAGTCTCCAAAAGAACACTGTCCAGCTGGATTGCACAGTGTTTTTCTTTTGCCTATGAGAGTAAGAACCTTCCTCTTGAAGGCTATGTCACAGCTCACAATGTGAGAGCCATGGCAACCTCTATGGCTCATCTTCACTCTGTGTCTATCGACGACATCTGTCGAGCAGCTACTTGGGCCTCGGTTCATACCTTCACAGCCCATTACTGCTTAGACAAGGACTCCCGCCGGGATGCCTTGTTTGGTCAGGCTGTTCTTCAACACCTGCTCCATACTTAATCAACTCCTACCCACCATCCCTGGTAGGATGCCAGAGATCCATGGGGGGAAGTGGAGCCCTTTCGCAAGGGCACACAACCTCTGCGGTTTCTCCCTGGCATCTGCAGCTAGGGAGTCCCCATATGTGAAGACTACATTCCTGCTTGTTCCTGGAGATAGCATAGTTACTCACCTGTAACAGGCGATCTCCGGGAACAGCAGGAATTTAGTCTTCACAACTCACCCACCTCCCCTAGGAGTTGTATCTCTCTATCTCGCTCTTTCTCTCTTTCCCTCTTTCCCTCTCTCTTTTGTCTCAGCTTTAAACTCAACTGGAGAGGGACAGTTGGGGAAAGGCAGGAAGGCAGCACGCAGACGCTGTGGGATGCTCCCAAAGGCTTCCTATTGGACACTGGGGAGCGTTCCCACGCGTGCTCCGTCGGTGCCGACGATACCCATATGTGAAGACTAAATTCCTGTTGTTCCCGGAGATCACCTGTTACAGGTGAGTAATTATGCTTTACCAAACTGTGAGCAGTCAGAGGTTGAGGCTCCACATAAAGACTAGACAACATAACAAAAGAGAAATCAAGAGGAGAAAAGTGATGGACATTGAGGAAAAACAGTGTAGGATGCTATGGACCTTTTAAAGTGTATGTCATAAGGTACTGTGGGAGTCCCATACAAAATCTTCTGCAAATAAGATTTTCCTTTGGGCATTCTTCCCTCCCCCTCCCCCAAGAACTGTGGGAGGTATATTCAAAGTGATAACAAAGTTTTCAGATCTGCAAACCGCATTAATCCCACTGAGTGAGATATTCAGTGACACATACCTAATTTGTGCCACTGAATGTCCTTTCCTAAGCCATTTCAACACCTCAGTGCTAACTGCTTAGCGTTGGAGGCACCCAAGGTTAGTTGGTTAGTGGCAATATTAAGCCATTAACCAACTAACCAAGACAGGCCAGTTGTTTTTCTGCTAAACTTTAGCCAGTTTAGCTATTCAGCCAGCAGCTGAAGATTGCTGCTGACTGGCTAGCTATATCGCTATCCTGGAAAACCGGATACTTGTTGCCGCTGGCTGGATATAGCCCCGCACTAAATGTCCGGGCATAAAGTGGCAGCCAGACACTTTAATTGCACTGGCTTCTGCCGCTGAACATGCCTTCCTATATTTTCATTCAGCAAAAAGAGACAAAGCCCCAACGTAGCATATAGCAAGTACACCAAGTTTATCCCATACCACAAGGTCTATACCAGTGCATACTGTTCAGGTGCAGCAATGGGTTACACTCCCCCTCCTCCCTCCATTTGATTCAGTCAAAGCCTGGCACTTGATTTCTGAAAGACAATGGGATGCTATACTGATCTGATGATGCATGAGATCAGCAGCTAAGAAATGCCAACCTATGAGTTTCGAAAATGCTTGTTGTTATGGTCGTTGTGTTATAATGTAAACCGCGCTGATGCCAAATAGCGCGGTATATAAGAGATTGTAATAAATAAATAAATAAATAAAATATGGTGGACAGCAGCTGAGGGCTGGGCTTTTGGTCAGGTTTCCTGAGAGGCAGGAAAAAGAGGAGATGTGTGTGGTTGGAGAGAATCGATGTTGAAGGGAGGAGCAGCAGGAGGCCGAGAACAAAGTTTAGGAAAGGTATAGGGATGTGGGATGATGATGAGGCACAAGGGATTGGAGACAAAAGGGTTGAAAGAGTAGGAGAGAGGAAGATGAAATGGGGAGGAGTAGGTGAAAACTGGTGAGAAAAGATGCCAATGAGGGAAGGCTGTTAGTGTAGCTGGGTTTAAAAAAAGATTTGGACAAATTCCTGGAGGAAAGTTCCATAAATCATTATTAAACAGGACCCAGGTAATCCACTGTTTACCCCGGGACATGCATTGTGGAACCTGTGTACCTTTTTTGGAACCTGCCAGGTACTGTGACCTGGATTGGCCACTATTGGAAACAGGATACTGGACTTGATGGACCTTGGTCTGACCTAGTATGGCATTTATGTTCTTATGAGAAGAAATGGAATGTGTCAGAGATAGAGATAAGGGAGAAAGGAGGAGAAGTATGGCGCTCAGGTCCCTGGTGACGGCAGTGATAGGAGGAGTAACCTAACCATTGTTTCAATCTCGCTGCCAAAACCATGTGCCATAAAAAATGTCATACTGAAGCAGACCAAGCATTCTGTCTTTGACAATGGCCAATCAAGGCCTCTAGTTAAGTACCTAATAGATACTAAAGAATAGATCAATTTCTTGCAGTTCATTCCCAGGGATGAGTGGTACAGAACCATTGTATTCTTCTGAAGCTATGCTGTTGATTTTAAGAACTGGGGTAACAAATACTGAGTATATTATTTAAAAAGAATTTTAAGCATGTGTATCAAAATTCCCATTTTCTTGACCCCCTTTTTCCTTCACAAAATTTAAGTTCCCCATCTCCACACCATGTTCATGAAAGTTGTCTCTTCTAGCCAGTCCATTAATGAGTTCAACTTTTCTTGATTGTTTTTTTTTTGGTGCAATTTAATATTTTACTCTGCCTTCATGATATTTTAGATCCTACTTCCAGAAGCCCTAAAGGGTTCTTTGGGATGCAATTCATGCTATTAGTCTGCTTTCTTCTTATATTGGAAGTTGCATACTTTTTATACCCTCCTGCCTCTCCCACTGTAGTTTCTGAAGGACTGTGCCACAATGAAATTGGTGCACTTCTAATATTGTATGTTATGGCTGTCATCTGATAAGGCTTTTCTATTTTTCTTCTTCCCATGTTGTGCTTTGCAGGATAATGCAAGTGTAAAGTCCTCCAGCAGCCTGGAGCCCAACCTCTTCTGTGATGAGGAAATCCCTATAAAGTCCGAGGAGGTAGTGACACACATGTGGAGTGCGCCTTCATTCTGTGCGGAACATGCATATTCATCTGCTTCTAAGAGCTGTGCTCAAGGTATCATCTTCCTCTTTTGATAATGTGGGGGCTGGAGAAGAAAGGGGTGGTATTTCTTATCTTAGACGTGAAGAGTTTTTAAGTGTTCATAACAGTCATTTTCAGCATGTAGAGGTAATTTTATAACAGGGCACCATATATAAGTGCCTGCAGATGTGCCTGCCTAGGAACCCATTTATAAACACAAGTAGCTGCCTATAAAATACTAGCGCACATGGCAGAAAAAAGTGCCTTGATTATATAGGTATGATCACTTAGACCTGCTCATGAGCAGGTATAATTGACTATGCATTCTTTAAACATGTACACCCATAGATTAAGGTATTTTATATTCTCCAGGAATAAGCAGGGGTGACGGCGCCGACAAAGCCTGCGCGGAGCATTTCCCCAGCTTTCAAAGAAAGCCTTTAGGATATGCTACCATGCATGCGTGGTCCCCTTCCCACCCAAGAGTGCCATCCTGCTCAGTCTCCTTTTTTTCCTTGGAGTCCAATGGACGCTCTTCCTGTAAACCCGGGAAAAATCTTCCAAAACATCCTTAAGTGGTTTTTTCCCCCAGGTGCGTACAGGTTCCTCTTCCCATCTCCAGCCAGCGCCGGTTCTGGTGCTGTTCTCAGCTTCTTCCCTCCTTGTTGATCACGGCTTGCCTCAACCGGCATTCATGTCTTGTTTTGCCTGGGGGTTATCGACCCTGGCCGAGTGTCTCCCACCATATTCCCTGGTAGGTTAAAAAAAATGTGACTGCTGCAGTCAAACCATGTCTATTACAGACATGCATGACTGCTGCCTAGGCTACCGGGGCCCAGACCATGGTAGTACCACCTGCGACCTGTGCCAGGCCATGACTCCGAAAACCAGCAAGAAAAGGTCGGAGTTGCAGGAGAGGATGTTCTGAGGTCTGACTTGGCACTGGCTTCCCAGACTCAGAGCTCCAAGCCCAGCACTCCCCGTGAGGCCCGGGCATCCTTGGAGTCCAGTGGCAGTACCTCCAAGGAGACCCTGGACCCAGTGAGAAAAAAGAAAAAATCCTCAAAGACTGTCGAGGTTCCACCGGTGAAACCCGGAAAAATCCCGCGGAGGGACTCCGGCGACTCCGAGTAGCGCCCCACTAAGGTCTCTAAGAAGGAGTCCTTGGCTGGCATAGATCGTGCAAGGTTCCCCGAGGCTGTGGTTCTCGCTAAGGATGCACTCACAAGAGTGCTGGCGTCAGGCCCGAGGTTCTCTGTGCCCATACGTTACGTTTTGGAGGCTTCTGGCCTCAAAACCAGAACGGCGGCCCTCGAACAGAATATTTCTGCTCTTCTGGCTTTGCAGCAGGCATTGATGGCCGATTTGTCTGCATCATCTGCCCCGACAACCAGGCCCCTGCTAGCAGGGTACTCCCTGGGTGTCAAGCCAGGCTCCAAGTGCCACCGACCTCGAGTGAGTCCTTGGCTCAGGTCGAGGTCCTGGTTCCGTTCCTCAGATATCCGTTCCTCCCCAGCCAGTTTCCGGGAATCAGACCCAAGGCCCTCCGGAGAGTCCCAGCTCCTCGGGGCTAGCCTCGAGACACAAGACTTCAGAATCGTCGACACCCTTCGACTCTGAGTGGGAGACTGACATTGATGCCTTCCCAGAAACCTATTGGTACCGAGACGTCCCCTCGGAGCTGTTTCCCCTGGCGTCTATGTGCCATTCTCCCCCCAAAGGATGTGGCCTTCCACGACTTTATTCGAGATATGGCCCGGACCCTATCAGTTCCGAGAGTCAGAGGAGGACCCGCGCACTGAAAAACTGGAAATTCTCCAGTATGAATCCCCACCCAAAGAGACTCTCAGAAGCTTAAGAGCCAGAAGAACTATTTCTTTCTCCCCCCCCCCCCCCCCCGGGCAGAGAGGCTCAGGCCTTCGATGCCCTCAAGCGCAAATGTTACCGGGGTTCTATGCTCTGGTGCCAGATTCAGGTCTATGAACTGTACATAGGCATGTACCTCAAGGCTCTGATCCAGGAGCTTTTCGGCTTCTCGGCTGGACTCACTGGGGAACTTCTCCAGCGGTTCCAGTCCCTGATAGCCTGGATCAAAGACTGCTCTAAGTTCCTTTCCCGAGCCGCCTACAACTGCTTAGAGTCAGCAGCCCAAGTGGTGGCGGCTGGCATCGGCATCTGGAGCCAGGCCTGGCTGCAGACCTCGGACCTCCATCAATGGGTCCAAGAAAAATTGCTTGGCGTCCCCTGTACTGGGGAAAACTTGTTAACATAAGAACATAAGATATGCCATACTGGGTCAGACCAAGGTCCATCAAGCCCAGTATTCTGTTTCCAACAGTGGCCAATCTAGGTCATACGTACCTAGCAGTTTCCCCAAGGGACACAGGTTCCACAATGCTTGTATTGGTTCAAGCATTGATATCCTGGGTCCCTTCTTAATAATGGTTTATGGACCTTTCCTCCAGGAACTTGTCCAAACCTTTTTTAAACCCAGCTACACTAACAGCCTTTACTACATCCTCCGGTAACAAATTCCAGAGTTTGATTACACGTTGAGTGAAAAAATATTTTCTTTTATTAGTCTTAAATAGTTTACCCTGTAGCTTCATTGCATGTCCCCTAGTCTTTCTATATTCTGATAAGGTAAACAATCGATCTACGTTTACCCGTTCCACTCCGTTCATTAATTTATAGACTTCTATCATATCTCCCCTCAGCCGTCTCTTTTCCAGGTTAAAGAGCCCCAACCTTGTTAGCCTTTCTTCATAGGAGTAGCCTTCCATCCCCTTTACCATTTTGGTGGCTCTTCTCTGAACCTTTTCTAAAATCGCTATATCCTTTTTAAGATACGGCGACCAGAATTGCACACAATATTCAAGGTGCGGTCTCACCATGGAACGATATAGAGGCATTATAATATCTTTTGTTTTATTTTCCATTCCTTTCCTTATCATACCTAGCATTCTATTTGCTCTCTTGGCCGCCGCTGCACACTGGGCCGAGGGTTTTAACATGGTATCCACAAGGACGCCTAAATCTTTTTCTTGGGTGGTGGTTCCTAATGTGGAACCTTGCATCGTGTAACCATAGTTTGGGTTGTTCTTCCCTAGGTGCATAACCTTGCACTTCTCCACATTAAATTTCATCTGCCATTTTGATGCCCAGTCTTCCAATTTATCAAGATCCTCTTGCAATTTTCCACAATCCTCCTGGGTTTTAACAACTTTAAATAGTTTTGTGTCATCAGCAAATTTGATAACCTCACTCGTTATTCCACTTTCCAGGTCATTTATGAATATGTCAAAAAGCAGCGGACCCAGCACAGATCCCTGGGGTACACCACTATTCACCTTTCTCCATTGGGAAAATTGGCCATTTAGCCCTACCCTCTGCTTTCTATCTTTTAACCAGTTCCTGATCCACAGTAGTACACTGCCTCCTATCCCATGACTCTTTAGTTTTGCCAAAAGTCTCTCATGAGGGACCTTGTCAAAGGCTTTCTGAAAGTCCAGATACACAATATCAACCGACTCACCTTTGTCCACCTGTTTATTCACTCCTTCAAAAAAACATAACAGATTAGTAAGACAAGATCTTCCTTGTCTAAAGCCATGTTGGCTGTCTCCCATTAGGTCATGACTATCTATATGCTGAGTAATTTTATTCTTTATGATGGTTTCTACCATTTTTCCCGGTACTGATGTCAGGCTCACCGGTCTGTAGTTTCCCGGATTACCCCTCGAACCCTTTTTAAAAATTGGTGTTACATTGGCGATCCTCCAATCCTCAGGTATTAGAGATGATTTTAATGATAGTTCACAGATTACTGATAGCAGGTCTGCAATCTCAAATTTCAGTTCTTTCAACACCCTTGGATGTATACCATCCGGCCCAGGTGATTTGCTACTCTTCAGTTTATCTAATAGTTGTAAGACATCTTCCCGATGTATCGATATTTCCTTCAATTCTTCCACACCTTTAAATACCACTTCAGTCGTGGGTAACATCCCTACATCTTCCTCAGTAAAGACCGAAGCAAAGAATTCATTCAGTCTCTCCGCTATCGCCTTGTCGCCTCTTAGTGCTCCTTTAACCCCTTTATCATCTAATGGACCAACTGACTCTCTCACGGGTTTTTTGCTACGAATGTACTTGAAAAGGTCTTTATTTCGCGTTTTTGCTTCCGCAGCAAGCTTCAGCAAACCCATGGCTGACAAGGCGGCCAAGATAGAGGACGAGGTTGTGACTAGGCAGAGGTTTTCCAAGAAGACCTCAGCCCTCCCCTGCAAAATACCATGAGGGAAAAGTCCCCTTTTCCTGAGGAAAAAGGGGTCCTTCCACCAAAGTCACTACTAGCCCTTCTCAGGCCATCAACAAGAAGGCTCTCAGCCTAAGGGCCAGGGCCACAGACCCAGGAAGTCAAAAGCCCAGAGGCCCCAGGCCCCAACTCCCACCCAATCTGTAGGAAGCTTTTGACTCCCGGGGCATGGCCTCCTCTCCCCCAGGAGACCCTCCCCAGACCACACGGGCTGCCTGGCACTCTTTGCCCAGAGGTGGGCCAGGGTAACCTCCGACCAGTGGGTTCTGCAAGTGGTAAAGAAGGAGTACCTCCTCCGCCTGCAGCAGGTACTGCCAAGGTTCTTCCCAGGAGAGCCTGTGCCACCTCTCCTTCACCAGACCTTGCTGCTTTCAGAGCTCGCAGGACTACTCGGACAGTGGAGCCTGTTTCCAAGCATCTGTGGGGGAAAAGGCTTCTACTCCAGGTACTTTCTTATCCCCAAGAAAACGAGGAGCCTCGGGCCCATACTAGACCTGTGAAACTTGAACAGATTTCTGGTGAGGGAGAAGTTCAGGATATTCTCCCTTGGAACACTGCTGCCTTACCTCCACCAGGGAGACTGTGCTCCTTGGATCCAAAGGATGCAAATACCCAGATCCTGATCCATCCCTCCCACAGGCAAACCGAAGATTCTTGGTGGGGGGAGGGCACTACCAGTACAGTTTTCTGCCCTTCAACCTGGCCTCCTTGCCAAGGGTCTTTACCATGTGCTTGGTGGTGGTAGCCACCCACTTGCGCCTACAAGGGGCTTTCGTCTTCCCTTACGTGGATGACTGGCTTATCAGAGGCGGTACAGCCTCAGAGGTCAGGTAGATCGCAGAGCGTACAATTCCTGCATCACCTGGGGTTCGTCATTAACTACCCCGAATCCCATCTCACCCCAACACAAAGTCTGGAGTTCATAGGGGCGCAGCTGGACACTTTACAGGTGTCCTTCCAAGAGAAAGGACAGAATGCCTCAGGCAACTAGCAGGAGAGGTGCAACGTCACCGGTCGGTACTGGCCTGCCTCCTGCTCCACCTGTTGGGCCACATGGCCCCTCAGTCCATGTCATGCCTTTAGCCTGCTTCCACATGCGGACAGCCCAATGGTGTCTCCCCTCACAGCGAACTCAAGCCACGGGCAGACTGCAGGACAGAGTCAGAGTCACCTGCCAGTTGGCGGAGTTCCTCACCTGGTGGCAAAATTTGTGCCACCTCCAGGTGGGCATAGCATTCCAGGTACCTGCAGCGCAGAGGACCCTGACAAGATACCTCCCTCCTGGGCTGGGGAGTACATTGCGGGGACCACACAAGACAGCTGGTCCCAAGAGGAATCGCTCTTGCAAATCAGTCTCCTGGAACTCAGGGCAATCTTCCTAGCCCTGCAAGTGTTCTGACACCACCTGTGGCACAGACCTGTGTTGATCCAGATGGACAACCAGGTGGAAATGTTTTACATCAACAAGCAGGGGGATACGGGCTCATACTCCCTCTGTCAAGAGGCGTAGCCCTCCTTTCTTTCGCAGTACGAAACATGCTCCTGCAAGCAGTATACTTGCCAGGTCAGGACAACTGTTTAGCTGACAGGCTGAGCAGGGTCCTTCGCCCACACAAGTGATGCTTAAACCCCAGGGTAATGCAGCAACTTGTCCACTGATGGGGCAAAGTAACATAGTAAATGACGGCAGATAAAGACCAGCATGGTCCATCCAGTCTGCCCAGCAATACGGCAAGAGTGCACCTGTCGCTCTGTGCAGGCCACCCCTCCCCATGTCTTTGTTTAGGGGTGGACCCACCACTCCATGTAGGACATCCCTATTGAGAAGTTAGATGGTTCAGTTTATTTTGGTTTTATCCTGTTGCTGTGAAGGGATCCGCTGTGCTTGTCCCATGCTGTTTTGAATTCCGTCACCGTGTTTGCCCCCACCACTTCCATCGGGAGAGCATTCCAAGCATCCACCACCCTTTCAGTGAAAAAATATTTCCTGACATTGCCTTTCAATTTTCCACCTTGCAGCTTCATGTTTTGCCCTCTAGTTCTGCAGCTTCCCCGTCTTTGGAAGAGGTTTGTTTGTTCATTGTTCCTCTTTAAGTATTTAAAGGTCTGAATCATATCTCCCCTATCCCTCCTCTCCTCCAAAGTGTACATATTTAGGTCTTCAAGTCTCTTCTCATAAGGTTTCTTACTCAGGTTCCAAATCATTTTGATCGCCTTCCTCTGAACAGCTTCCAGTCTTTTTACATCTTTTGCAAGATATAGTCTCCAAAACTGAACACAGTATTCCAAGTGAGGCCTCACCAGCGACCTGTACAATGGCATAAGTACCTCTTACTTTCTGCTGGTAATCCCTCTTTGTATGCAGTCCAACATCCTCCTGGTTTTTGCCACCACCTTGTCGCACTGTTTTGCCACCTTGAGATCATCAGAGATAATCACACCAAGGTCTTTCTCCTGAACCATGCACACCAACCTCTCGCCCCCTATTGCGTACATTTCCCTTGGATTTCTGCTACCTAAGTGCATGACACTGCACTTTTTCGCATTAAATCGTAATTGCCAAGCATTAGACCATTCTTCCAGCTTTTGTAGATCTTTCCTCATGTTATCCACTCCCTCGGGGGAGTCCACTCTTGCAAATTTTTGTATCATCTGCAAAAAGAGACTTTTCCATTCAGTCCTTCAGCAATATCACTCACAAATACATTGAACAGTGCCGGGCCCAGGACCAACCCCTGGGGCACCCCATTAATCACCTTCCTTTCATCCGAGTGAGCTCCATGTACCATCACCTTCTGTCTGTCAGTCAGCCAATTTCTAATCCAGTTTACCATCTTGGGACCTCCCCAAGCTACTGAGTTTATTGACAAGCCTCCTATGAGGAACAGTATCAAAGGCTTTGCTGAAATCCAGGTAGATGACATCCATCGCATGCCCCTGATCTAGTTCCTTGGTCACCCAGTCAAAGACCTCAATCAGATTTGTTTGGCAGTACCGTCCTTCAGTAAAACCATGTTGCCTCGGATCTTGCAACCTGTTGGTTTTGAGAAAGTTCACTATTCGCTCTTTCAGGAGTGCCTCCATTACTTTTCCCTCCACCGAGGGTAAGGCTCACGGGTCTATAGTTTGACACTTCTTCCGTCACCACTTTTGTGTAGAGGTACGTCATCAGCCATTCTCCAGTCCTGAGGAACCTCTCCTGTTTCCAAGGATCTGTTGAATACATCCTTTAATGGCCCTGCAAGAACTTCTCTGAGCTCTTTCAGTATCCTGGGATGTATTCCATCCGGTCCCATGGCTTTGTCCACTTTCAGTTTAGCAAGTTGTTCCAACACCTCATCTTCTGTGAATGGTGTGGTATCTACTTCATTCCCATATTTATATTTGGGAGTCACAGCTGGTCCATCTCCAGGATTTTCTTTAGTAAAAACAGAGCAGAAGTATTTGTTTAGCAATTTCACTTTTTCTATGTCACTTTCCACGAGTCCTTTCCCAGCACTTCTGAGTCCTGCAGTTCCAACTCTGATCTTCTTCCTTTCCCGAATATACCTGAAGAAAGTTTTGTCGCCACCCTTAACATCTTTAGCCATCTTTTCCTCTGCCTTTGATTTTGCTATCCTTATTTCTCTTTTTGACTCTTTGAGTTTGATCCTGTATTCATTTCTGTGTTGTTCTGTTTGCAAGCTTTTGAATTTTGCGAAAGCTGTGGTTTTTGCCTTTATTTGAGCAACCACTTCTTTGGAAAACCAAATAGGTTTCCTTCTCCTCTTGTTTTTATTTACTTTTCTTACATATTTATCTGTTGCCCCTTTTATTGCCACCTTTAGTTTAGCCCATTGCAATTCCACTTATCTCCTTTCACCCCATCATCTCCTCCTTTAGGTACTCGGCCATTTTGATTGAAGTCAGTGTTTTTGAAGTTTAGGACTTTGAGCTTGCTATGTTTGGCCTGTACCTTGGCTTTTATCTCAAACCACACCGTGTGATGATCGCTGTTGCTCACAGGGGCACTCACGCAGACATTCGACACGCTATCACCATTGGTGAGCACTAAATCCAGCGTTGAGCTTTCCCTGGTTGGTTCCATGACCGTTTGTCTAAGTAATGAACCTTGGAGAGCATCTACAATTTTTTTGCTTCTTTCCAGATGTGCAGAAGGAGTAATCCAATGCACATCAGGTAGATTAAAGTCACCCAAAATGATTGCTTTCCCCTTTGTGGCTATCTTGGCAATATCTATAATCAATTTGTTATCTATCTCTTCAATTTGAGTCTGAGGTCTATATACTACAGCAGTATGGATGACAGTGTCATTTCCTCTTTCCAACGCAATCCAGAGCGCTTCTTCTTTTCCCCATGTCCTCTGCATTTCAGTAGCTTTAATATTGCTTTTGACATACAAGGCTATTCCTCCTCCTTTTCCATTTTCCCTGTCTCTTCTGAATGAATTATAGCCAGGTATGGCTATATCCCAATCATGCGATTCATTAAACTATGTTTCTGTAATGGCCACAATGTCCAAATCCATTTCAACCATTAGGGCTTCCAAGTCTGGAACTTTCTTGGCTAAGCTTCGAGCATTTGTGCTCATTACTTTCCAGCATTTACCTGGCTTGTGTATATTTTGCATTGATTTTATTCTGCCCACATCTTCCCACTTGTTTTTGATGTGTGGTTTAAAAGTATGGCTGTTTCTGATGTTCTGCTTTTGCAAGGAGTGGCGTGCAAATCTTGACCTTCCACATCCGTCATCCCCTTTTCCTAGTTTAAATGCATATCCACATACTGCCTGAATTTTTCACTTAGGATTCTTTTCCCCGCAACAGAGAGATGTAGTCCATCAGCACAGTATAGTCTCTTGTTGGTCCATCTGTTTCCCCAGTCGCCAATAAATCTGAATCCTCCTTGTGATCAGGTCTGGAGCCATGTATTAAAGCTGTTAATGCGATGCAGCCTTTTGTCTCCTTACCAAGAACAGTTAGAACTTCTGAGAATGCAACAGTGTTAATAATGGGCTTGAGTTTCTCTCCCAGAGATTGGAAATCCTTTTGAACTGTAAAGGCACTGTTTCTAGTCAGGTCATTTGTGCCCAAGTGGATAACAACATCAAGTTTGGAGTGTTCACTTTTTGCGCTAAGTACTTCAACAACTTTGTTTTTATTCCTGCTGGCTGTCGAGCCTGGTAGGCACATGACTATCTTCTCTCCTTTGAACTGTGTTCCCAAGTTGGTGCCTCCGATGATGGAATCTCCAAGTAGTAGTAGTTTTCTGTTTGGTGAGGGTTTCTTCATATTTGGTGCTTTAGCAGTAGATTGGGCATTGTCTGACTCATTTAAGGACCCTTCAGTTTCTTTGGATTGAGGATCCTCATTAGCCAAGGCAGAGAAGGCATTATGCAGGGATATCTCTTGATGTATAGGATGTCTCTGCGTTACAGATCGCAATCTACCAGAACCCACTGTGATCCATTTGTTCCTGGGGTGTTTGATTCTTTGTGGGAGCGGTGGTGGACTTTGTTTAGTTTGTATCCTAGAAGAGGTGCGTTTCATTGCAGCCATTTCCTCCCTCAGTAGAGTCACTTCTTTATGTATGGCAGCTAGGTCTTTCCTTAGTAGAGTCAGTTCGTCATGCATGGCAGCTGACCTGAGGCAAATAGGACAAGCTCTTAGGCTCCAAATGATTCGTCTTGGAATGAAAGTACTGCAGTTATTGCACTGAATACACGACATGTTGGTTAAGCAGTCCCAGAAGAGGAAGAGGAAGAAGAAGAAGAAAGAATGGAGAATATGTGGGCTTTTAACACAAGTAAGAAAGGATAGATGGCACCTATGTGACCACTATAAAGGCAATGTAGCCCCTGGGGTGGGTGGGGTGAAGGGTAGGGTGGGTGGGAACCTAAGTGTCTCTGGCGAGTAGGCTATTCCTGAACTGTGGGCACACACAGATATCTGATGTAAGTCTATACAAGGAAAGCAGTCTAAATGTCCCCAAGCTTAGTCTAAAACCACAATTAAAAGCTATAATAGTAATACCCCCAAAAATCAACAGTTTGAATATATAGTTTTAAGCCAGCAGAGAAGATAGAAAGGTTTGTTCTTAGCTTAATGGATGCTTCTCAGCTACTGCAAATTGGTTCAGACCAGTGTCAGGCCAAGTGTATGATGCTCTAAATCAGCCCCTCCCTGGGGAACAGGGTTTCACCAACCAGGGCAGCAGGTGTAAAAACTTAGTTTGTTATATCTCTCTATGTGCAACACACACAGATATCTGATGTAAGTCTATACAAGGAAAGCAGTCTAAATGTCCCCAAGCTTAGTCTAAAACCACAATTAAAAGCTATAATAGTAATACCCCCAAAAATCAACAGAATATATAGTTTTAAGGGGCAAGAACCATGATGGACCTGTTCACCTCCCCGAACAACGCATAGCTGTCTTGCTTCTGCTGGCACCAGCCGGGGAGAATGGTAACAGATGCCTTCCTGATCTTGTGGTCGGAGGGCCTACTCTATGCATTCCCACCAAGCTCCCTGATCACCCTCTTCAAGGTCCAGAGCGAGGGGGAGTCAGTGATATTAATTGCACCCAGATGGCCCAGGCAACTCTGTTTCCCCCTGTTGCATGACCTGTCAGTGGCACTCCCAGGAAGTGGGCTCCCTTCTTTGCCCCAACCTGGGGTCCCTAATTCTAATGGCGTGGTTGCTGAAAGAGTAGCATTGGCCCCTTTCAAACTTCCAGGGGAAGTCAAGGAGATCCTACTGGCCTCCTGAAAACCCTCTACCAGACGGGCTTACGCCTTTAAGTAAAGAAGATTCTCCATCTGGTGTGCAGAGAAGGAGAATCCCTTCTCCTCACATGCAACTGGTTCTCCAGTACCTACTACACCTGTCGTACATCGGGCTGAAATCCAACTCTGTGAGGGTGCACCTTAGCGCCAAAGCAGCAAACCATTACCCTATCAAAGGGAAACCCCTCTCAAGTCGGTCCCTGATCTCCAGGTTCCTCTGGGGCCATCTATTATCAAAGCCCCTCTCCACCCTCCAGGAGCAGAGTGGGACCTCAACATGGTGCTCTCCCAATTCACTAAGCCGCTCTTCAAGCCTCTAGCCACTTGCCATCTGAGATACTTATCTTGGAAATTGGCCTTCCTGGTGGCCGCCACGTCCGCACGTAGGGTCAGCAAACTCCAGACCCTGATGGCAGAACCACCATATACGAGGTTCTTTAAGAACAGGGTTGTGCTCTGCACACACAACAAATTCCTCCCGAAGGTGGTATCTCCCTTCCACCTAAAACAAGAAGTGGTGCTTCCCACCATCTTTCCTTGGCCCCATGCAGCAAGGAAGAA
Source organism: Ichthyophis bannanicus (assembly GCA_033557465.1). Lineage (NCBI taxonomy): Eukaryota > Metazoa > Chordata > Amphibia > Gymnophiona > Ichthyophiidae > Ichthyophis > Ichthyophis bannanicus. The sequence goes on along the minus strand of CM066037.1, from coordinate 449,843,431 downwards.
CTAATACTTCACACTCTAGATTGCAAGTGTTCCCTGTCCTGCAGCGGATGCAGGCCCATTGCAAAGCTCCTCAGCTTTTTGTGTCTTATGACCCCAGGATACTGGGGCTCCCCATGACCAAACAAACTCTGTCCACTTTGGGTGGCAGACTGTATTGTCCTTGCCTACGAGTGAGCTGGCCTCACCCTTGTGCTCTCTCCCTTGAGCATTGGATCACAGTGCATTGCGTGAGGGCAATGGCCACGTTGGTGGCCAACCTGTGCTCATTGCCATTTACGGAGATCTGCAAGGTCGCCACATGGTCTTCAGTTCATACGTTCGGAGCTCACTACTGCCTGGAGAGTGAGTCCTGCTGGGACAGTGCCTTTGGCCAGTCAGTACTCTGTAATATTCTCGGGATGTAGGCAACTCTTGCCCTCCGATCTTCAGGCTACCGGAGTGATAGTGTTGCTGGACTCTAGGGTCTGCAGAGTCTCTCAATGGGGACTCACCTTCTGCAACTCATGGCTATCCAGTTGGTCGCTGTTGGTCCTGTCGTCATTCGGTCCTCGGCAGCTTGGAGCTAGGGAGTCCCATATGTGAGGACTGACTTCCTGCTTGTTCCTGAAGAAAACGTAGTTGCTCACCTGTAACAGGGGTTCTCCAGGAACAGCAGGAATCAGTCCTAACAACCCTCCCTCCTCCCCTGGAAGTTTCCTCCCTACCTTGTGTGTGTTCTTTTTTACTGCTGTCCTAGCTATGTCATCTGACTGAGCAAGATGGCACCCTTGGGCAGGAAGGGGACCATGCATGTGTGGTAGCATATCCAAAAGGCTTTATTTGAAAGCTGTGGAAATACTCTGCGCGGGCTCCATCTGTGCTGACATCACCCATATGTGAAGATTGATTCCTGTTGTTCCTGGAGAACACCTGTTACAGGTTAGTAACTACGCTAATGATGCACATATGAGGAAACTAGGCCGGCGCTCCTGCCAAGACCGTACCTCTGGTTAAGCAAAGTACACACCTTCATGCTAATGCACATATATTTTTTTTCAATGAACTTTCTCTCTGAAATTAAATTAAAATTTCCCGTCTTGTCTTCAACAAACATTCCAAAAATTCAAATTTCCTGCTTCAAACACATTAATTCGCTTTGAGAACCACTGTATATAAGAACAGGCATTCACTGCATAACCACTTCACCCTGAAGAAAGCTACAGAAAACTGCAAAGATCACATGCTCTTACATTGGTTGGTATTTTATAAGAGGTCATTTACACATGAGTATGATTTTATAAAATTATCTTCATAAAGTACAAATGATATAAAAAGAGAAATTAAACTTACCTGTGAATTGTTGTTCTTTGAGGAACTCCAGTTCAGTCCCGCACCTCTGGGTATTGTACCTCCTTCCGCAGCTTGGAGACTGGGCCTGTCAGAATCTTGAAGCCACCTCATATATACAGCTGGCACCTCCCACCAGCCCCCAGTGACCTATTGACAAAGCAGAATTAAAGGAGCAATAAATAAGTAACACAATTGTTGACCAAATACCTTAACCACATACCTAAACCAACAGTTCCACCACACTAACAGAGGAGACTGTTCCCCCCATTGCCGGAGAAGATAGAGAGAAATAAAGAGACTGCGCAACAGTGCGCAATCAAAACAAAGGAAGAAATAGGCGGCTAGAACTAAATTGAGCCACAGTAGGCTTAACTCTATCCCACACTTATACAGTATTTATCGCAAATAAACATACTGTGAATCGCCAATCCAGGTAGGATCCGGGACTGAGCTGGAGTTCCTCAAGGAACAACAATTAGCAGGTAAGTCTAATTTCTCTTTCCTTATCGTCCCTCCAGTTCAGTCCCGCACCTCTGGGATGTAGAAGAGCAGTAACTTAATGGGAGGGACTTGACAAATCAGCACGCAATACTGCCGATCCGAAGCAGGCATCCCTTGCCACCTGAATGTCCAGACAATAATGCTTACTGAAAGTATGCAAAGAAGACCACGTAGCTGCCCTGCAAATCTCCACTGGAGGAACCAAAGTATACTCTGCCCAAGAAGTAGCTTGAGCCCTGGTAGAATGCACCTGCAAACCTACAGGAACCTGACGACCCTGTAACATATAAGCTGAAGAAATCGCTTCACGGATCCATCTAGAAATGGAAGCCTTTGCCACCGCTTCACCCTTGCGCAGCCCTCCAAAGAGTACAAACAAGCGATCAGATCTGCGAAAAGGTTCCGACGCTTTAAGATAACGCAGAAGAACCGTTTTTACATCTAGAGATCGCAGCACACGGTCAGAGACGTTATCCTCCGCCGCCTGTAAAACAGGTAAAGACACTGGCTGACCTACATGAAAAGCTGAAACTACCTTCGGCAGAAAGGACGGAACCGTACGCAAAACCACCTTATCTCGAAAAAAGGTAAGAAAAGGTTCTCGACAAGAGAGCCTGCAATTCTGAGATTTGACGAGCAGAACAGATGGCTACGGGAAAAACCACCTTCAACGTCAAATCTTTCAATGAGGCTTGACCTAAAGACTCAAAAGGCGCCTTTGTCAATGCCCCCAAGACCAAGTTGAGATCCCAGGGAGGAATCACCACTCTTCTCGGTGGACGAAGATGAAATACTGCCCGCAAGAAATGTAAGACATCTGGGTGAGAGCCTAAGGGAACACCCTGAATCTTACCACAATAACAAGCAATACCCGCCAGCTGGACTCTTAACAGACTAGCTGCTAAACCCTTATCAAAACCATCTTGCAAAAAAGCCAACACTTGCGGAATAGAAGCTGATGCCGGTCGTCGCTTTCTTGCCTCGCACCAAGTCTCAAAGATGCGCCAAACGTGCACACAGGCTAGAGAAGTCATCCTCTTCCTGGCTGAAAGCAATGTGAAGATTACTGCCCCGGAATAGCCCTTCTTCATTAGCCTCGCCCTTTCAATGGCCAAGCCGTAAGCAAGAATCGATCTACTTGTGGCATTCGCAGCGGCCCCTGAAGAAGAAGATCATCCTGTACCGGAGACACCAGGGACGACCCTCCAGGATCCGCACTAAGCCGGCATACCACGGACGTCGCGGCCAATCAGCAGCTATTAAGAGAACGCTCCCCCGATGAGATTCGATGCGCTGAACTACTCGGCCTATGAGAGCCCAAGGAGGAAAAACATAGAGCAGCCCCTCCATGGGCCACTGCTGCAGCAAGGCATCCAGACATTTGGACATCGTTTCTTGCCTTCTGCTGTAAAAGCGACTCACCTTCTGCTGTAAAAGTGACTCACCTTGGCAGACCCCCAGGTAGCCATCAGATCCATAATGGGTAGACCCCACATGCGGATTATCTGAGCAAAAACCTCCGCATGAAGCTCCCTCTCTCCAGGATCCACGCGCACCCGACTGAGATAGTCCGTAGTCACATTGTCTACTCCTTCAATGTGCGCCGCCGATATAGCTTGACGTCGAGGTTCCACCCAATTGAACAAGTCTGCCGCTTCCCTCTCTAGCGCCGCACTGCCTGTACCGCCCTGCTGGTTGACGTATGCAACCGTGGAGGCATTGTCCGACAAGACTCGGACTGATTGGCCTAGGAGATTGGTTTCGAACTCCCTGAGTGCCAGCGCTATCGCCCTCAACTCCAGACGATTGATTGACCATTGAGCTTCCTGAGCGCTCCAGCCTCCCTGTGCGAACAATCCCCTGCAATGAGCTCCCCAGCCTGACAGGCTGGCGTTGATTAGGACTGGAACCCACTGTGGGTGCTCGAGAGGCATGCCTGCGGCTAAATTTTCTGGATGGAGCCACCACAGAAGGGCCTTCCTGACTCCTGCTGGGAAGGACAGATGTGTTGTCAAGGAGGAGTCCCGATGAGACCAGCGATGAAGTAAGGACTTCTGTAATGACCATATATGCGCCCTTGCCCAAGGCACTACCTCCAGAGTGGCTGCCATCGTCCCCAGCACCTGAAGATACTGCCAGGCTGTTGGTGCAGTGCATTTCAGAAACCCACGCACCAAATGACAAAGTTTCTGGGCCCAGTGTTCCGGTAGAAACACCGATCCCACTCGAGTGTCGAACCAAACTCCCAAATATTCCAGAACCTGAGAGGGCATCAATTGGCTCTTGGCCACATTGACTACCCAGCCGAGGCTTTCCAGAAGCTGTACCACTCTGGCAGTAGCCTGTACATTTTCTGCTCTGGACTTCGCTCGGATGAGCCAATCGTCTAGATAAGGGTGTACTAACAGCCCTTCCTTGCGCAATGCCGCCGCAACCTCTACTATCATCTTGATGAATGATCGAGGCGCTGTAGCGAGACCGAACAGTAATGCCTGAAACTGAAAATGTCCTTGAGGCAGCGCAAAGCGCAGGGAGCGCTGATGGGCTGCTCTGATTGGAATGTGCAGATACGCTTCGGTGAGGTTGAGAGATGTTAGGAACTCTCTTTTTCGCACTGCCACGATGACAGACCGCAATGCTTCCATGCGAAAATGAGGTACCCGAAGACACCGGTTTACTCCCTTGAGATCCAGAATAGGATGAAATATTCCGTCTCTCTTGGGAACTACGAAATAAATGGAGTAGCGACCGCAGCAGGGTTGGTCTGGCGGCACTGGAACTACTGCTCTCAGCTGCAATAACCGAGTGAGTGTCTCCGCTGTTGCCAACTCTCTGCTCTGCCCCCTGCATGGAGACCGAACGAAGGAATCGACTTTTGGTTGGGTGAGTTCGAGAGCATACCCCTCGCAAATGATCTCCAACAACCAACTGTCTGACGTTATCTGGACCCAGGCTGGAAGAAACTCCCGCAACCGTCATCCTACGGGCTGAACTGCAGCCTGGGCCGTCCTTGCTTCATTGGGACTTCTTGAAACCTGAGGGCAAGGGATTCACGAAATCTCTGCCTGCTCCTCGAAATCCTCTGAATGCTTGCCCCCGAGAGGGAAACCTTCCCCTTTGGAAACTACCCAGCTGGGAGGTTTGAAAATGACGAAAATCGCATGCCTGCCCTCACGAAGGAACTGATGCCCGACTGGGCCTTGGCTTATCCTCCGGCAAATGACCTCCCTTGGATTCCCCCAAGTCCTTGACCAACTTGTCCAAATTTTCACCAAACAAGAACTTCCCCTTGAACGGAAGCTTGCTTAGTCGAGACTTTGAGGAACTATCAGCTGCCCAATTCTGTAATCAAAGATAATGTCGAGCTGCCACGAGGGAAGCCATGCTATTGGACAGCCCTCTAATTAGGTCATAATGCAGGTTTGCCAGGTAAGCCGCTCCGGATTCTAGCCTAATAACGTCTGCCACCTGTTCCTGCGCCTTTTCTGCAGGAAGCTGTAGGCGCTGCGACCATCGTAGACACGCTCTTGCTACCCAAGCCCCACAGATTGATGCTTGAAGGGATAAGGCATTAACTTCGAAGGCCTGCTTTAACAAAGAATCCACTTTGCGGTCCTGTCCATCCTTCAGAGCCACACTGCACTCTACTGGAATTGTGGTCTTCTTGGTGAGGGCTGACACCGTGGCATCTACATGGGGAGATCGAAAGGACTCCCGCTCCCGATTGGACAAGGGATAAAGCCGTGTCATGGACCGGACCCCCCTTAACCCCGACTCTGGAAGGTCCCACTCATCCTGAATCATCTGCCTGACCACACGGTGGACTGGAAAAACCACCTGTGTCTTGCGAACTGCCTGAATGATAGGATCCTCCACCGACTCCTCGTCCGTCGGCTGATCCACTGCAAGATGAAGAGCCTGAAGGGATTCCATTATCAAAGCCGGCAGCTCTTCTCTACGAAATACTCTAATAATCCGAGCCTGGTCCTCAGGCTCTGGAATCTCACCTTCCTCTAGGTCCTCTGCTGCTGTATCTGGCTCGTCTAAATCATCGCTGTCTAGCCAGTCCAATAAGGCCGGTTGTTCCTCTACAGACCGAGCTCTTTTCGCTGGTTTCCCTAAGGAAGCCATACCCTTTTCTGCCAAAGGCCCAGCTCCTCCGACTCCTAGGCCTGAGAGATCCGCAGCGACCCCTTGCTGACGCAAACAATAGGCTTGATGTAGCAAAAGAACAAAGTCTGGAGAGAAACCAGACAGAGTCCCACCCCCTACAATAGGAGGCATTAAAGGAAGTGGAACTGACTGAGTTGCCCCTTGCGGAGAGACGGAAGTCTCTAACAGAGCACTCACCTCCACTGCGGCCTGAGCCCCTTGCGTACTTGATGAACCTTCCTTGGGCTTTTCCTGAAGTTCCTGCTCCATGCTAAGCGCTTCCGCAGCATAGTCACGGCACACTCTGTCAGATAATACAGTCCCTCGCCGGATGCCGCAAACAAGGCACTGTGGACGTGGAGTCATGAGCTTTCCCAGCCCAAAATGCCTAGAAACAAAAAACAGTAGAGCAGAAGGTTGGGGGTTTTTTTTGGTTTTTTTTTAACAAAATAGCTACCAAAACTAATCAAACATCCTCAAAAATGCGAAAAACGCAGAAACCGGGCCCTGAAAGAGAAAAAATTAAAGCTGAAAAGGAAACTTGAGGCCGCACCAGAAGCGTGAGAAAAAACTCAGGAACTAGGCCACACAGCGGTTATAAACGAAAAAGTTACCTCGGCCCATGCACGCAGAAGCAGGCTGCGTTTGCTTGTTCCCCCAGACAATTGTGACTGCCCGCGCTCACCTCTGGGGCACCGGATACCAAGAGAACTTCCGGGAAAGACAAGCTGACTGCCAGAGAAGATGCTAAATCTGTCCAGTCAGCTGCGGCAGTGCGGATCAACTCCCGGCGGCTGCTCCCACGTTCCAGACATGCTCGGGAGACGGCCGTTAAGATAAAACTCTGGCAACACTTCAGCTGCCCTCCAACCAGCCTAGGAGGGGAGAGAAGGCAGAAAAAAACATCCGGTAGCAGGACAGAAGGGAAAAGCCTCCCCTGATGCTCCTGATTAAACCCGGTAATCTGTATTAATATTTTTATTTTATTTTTTTTTAAAAACAATTTTAGCTAACCCAAACAAACCAAAAAATACCCAAATGGGAAAAAATAATTAAGTTAATAACTAACTAAGATCCCTAACTGCAAAGCTCCTTATTTATCACTCCAGTGAGCCCAGCACCTAGGCTCACTACCCCCTCACGCTGCTTGGAGACTGAGCACACTGGGGGCTGGTGGGAGATGCCAGCCATATATATGAGGTGGCTTCAAGATTCTGACATGCCCAGTCTCCAAGCTGCGGAAGGAGGTACACTATCCAGAGGTGCGGGACTGAACTGGAGGGACGATAAGGAATATTCTATTAGCAAACATGGGCATCAGAAGCACATGGGCCATGGCCCCACCAAACATTTTGTGCAAGCTTCTGCCTCCTTCTATCTGCCCATGCCTGCAGAGTGGTAGGAGCTTGTTTTGTCGTTTTTATGATCAGCACTATAAAGGAGTCGAAAGCTGAGAGCAACTATTTTCTTTATCCTGTGAGAAACAGGACGTAGATGATCTATACTTTCAACTTCTGCACAGAGCCAGCTGAGGATGGGCAGAACACTAGAGCGGTAAAAAATAACCTCCCACCACTCTGCAGGAAATCTAGAGATACTAGACAGGTATAAACAGAAGGCTGATACTGAGGATAGGCATAGGGGGCTGGGGGCTGACATTGGGGAGGGGTAGGTGAGAGAAGCAGGCTGGTATTTCGAGATGGGTTTGATGCAGAGGTGGTAAAAGCGGGTAGCGGATGGCAGATGCTGGGGGCAAGTAGCAGAAGGGATATTAGGCCTTTGAAGGAGAAGGCTTAGAGCTAAAACAGGACTGGGGCTTAGAGTTGGGGCAGGAATTGGAGGCAGGGAGCTGATAAAGGAGGCAGGTGGGAGGAGACATACAGGGGCAAGGGCTGGGGCTAATGCAAGGCTATGGATGGCAGAAGGGGGCTCATGCTGGAGACATGAGGGAGGCTGGGAATGGTAGAAAGGGCAGATGTCAAGGGATGGGATGGGAGAAGGCTAGGAGCTGAAGTAGTAGTAGGGCTAGGGTTTAGAGAAGGGAGCTCAGAGCTAGCATGAGGGCTGAGGATGCGGAGACAGGACAGATGCCAAGAGGTGGTGGTAGGAAAAAGAGTTCTAATGCTGGGCCTGGGAGAAGGGGGATGAAGCTTGGAAATGAGTCTGATGCTGGAGATCGGTGAAAAGAGTTGAGGATGTGAGAAGGAAGAAAAAAACAGATACTTTGTGGGGAGGAGGGAAAGCAAAGGCATATGCAAAGGAAGATGAAGATGGAGGATCCAAGGAATGGATATTGGAGCAGGACATCAAGCGCATCAAGCACTGAGGGAACTGGTGTCCGCAAAGTATCCCTTACAATGAGGACCACTCATTCTCAGCACCAGAGGAGCTGCAGCAGACTCCAAAGGTCCAAGATCTGGTTTACAGTATAGCCCAAATGTCTTAGGAAGATGTAGCCGCTCCTACTGTAACCTCAATGCCTTTGTCATTGGTAGCTTATGATGACAAATGACGAAAACTGGAAACAGCACAAGCACTGCCAAGTTAAATGCAAGGCATTGATAAGGCAGGCAAAGAGAGAATTTGAGAAGAAGCTTGCTGTGGAAGTAAAAACGCGTAATAAAGACTTTTTCAAATACATTCGTAGCACAAAAACTGTGAGAAAGTCAGTTGGACCATTAGATGATAGAGGGGTAAAAGGGGCACTTAAAGGGGACAAGGCCATAGCAGAGAGACTGAATGCATTCTTTGCTTCAGTCTTTACTGAGGAAGATGTAGGGATGCTACCCATGACTGAAGTGGTATTTAAAGGTGATACTGCGGAAGAATTGAAAGAAATATCAATACACCGGGAAGATGTATTAGAACTATTTGATAAACTGAAGAGTAGCAAATCACCTGGACCAGATGGTATATATCCAAGGGTGTTGAAAGAACTGAAATATGAGATTGCAGACCTGCTATTAGTAATCTGTGAACTATCATTAAAATCATCTGTAATACCTGAAGATTGAAGGATGGCCAGTGTAACGCCAATTTTTAAAAAAGGTTCTAGGAGTGATCTCGAAAACTACAGACCGGTAAGCCTGACATCAGTACTGGGGAAAAATGGTAGAAACCATAATAAAGAACAAAATTACTGAACATGTAGATAGTCATGGCTTAATGGGAGACAGCCAATATGGCTTTAGACAAGGAAGATCTTGTCTTACTAATCTGTTATGTTTTTTTGAAGGTGTGAATAAATAGATACACTATATTAATCGACTCACAAACTTTGTCTATCTGGACTTTCAGAAAGCCTTTGACAAGGTCCCTCATCAGAGACTTTTGGCAAAACTAAAAAGTCATGGGATAGGAGGCAGTGTACTATTGTGGATCAGTTACTGGTTAAAAGATATAAAGCATAGGATAGGGCTAAATGGCCAATTTTCCCAATGGAAAAAGGTGAATAGTGGAGTACCCCAGGGATCTGTGCTGGGTCCGCTGCTTTTTGACATATTCATAAATGACCTGGAAAAGGGAATAACGAGTGAGGTTATCAAATTTGTAGATGAGACAAAATTATTTAAAGTTGAGAGGATTGTGGGAAATTGCAAGAGGATCTTGATAAATTGGAGACTGGGCATCCAATAGGCAGATGAAGTTTAATGTGGGCAAGTGTAAAGTCATGCACCTAGGAAAGAACAACCAAAACTATGGTTACACGATGCAAGGTTCCACATTGGGAACCACCACCCAGGAAAAAAGATTTAGGTGTTATCGTGGATAACATGTTAAAACCCTCTGCCCTGTGTGCAGCGGCGGCCAATAGAGCAAATAGAATGCTAGGTATCATAAGGAAAGGAATGGAAAATAAAACAAAGGATATTATAATGCCTCTGTATCTTTCCATGGTGTGACCACACCTTGAATATTGTGTGCAATTCTGGTCTCTGTATCTTAAAAAGGATATAGTAGTATTAGAAAAGGTACAGAGAAGAGCCACCAAAATAGTCAAGGGGATGGACGGATACTCCTATGAAGAGAGGCTAAAAAGGTTAGGGCTTTTCAACCCGGAAAAGAGACGGCTGAGGGGAGATATGATAGAGGTCTATAAATTAATGAATGGAATGGAACGGGTAAACGTAGATCAGTTGTTTACGTCATCAGAATATAAAAAGACTAGGGGACATGCAATGAAGCTACAGGGTAACCTATTTAAGACTAATAAGATAAAATATTTTTTCACTCAACGTGTAATCAAACTCTGGAATTTGTTACCGGAGGATGTAGTAAAAGCTGTTAGTGTAGCTGGGTTTAAAAAAGGTTTGGACAAGTTCCTGGAGGGCGCGAGGAGAGTAGCCATCACGTCGGGGGTGAGAGCAGGAGCTCCCCCTTCCTCCTATGAGCCGCCAATCAGCAGCCAGCAGTGAACGGCACAAAATCTGCCGTTGCAGAGGGCACGCCCGCGCCTGAGGGCCTCGCCAGAGGGCCCTTTGGCGTGGCCCTTAGGCGTTGGTCTGTGGCGTCTGCTGCTGGAAGGTACATGGCTTTGGCTGGACTGTCCGTGCTTATGTACTGTGGTAACTATTCAGTGTTTATCTCCTTATCTTGCCTGTATGACTGTCTCCACTCTTTAATCTGTCCTATCATATAAATGGCGTTCTTTTCCTATTTTCCTGAATGATATAGTATTGTAAACCGCTCTAATGCCTTTTGGCCTGAGCGGTATATCAAATCTCAATAAACATAAACATAAAAGGGACCCAGGATATTACTGCTTGACCCGATACAAGCATTGAGGAACTTCTGTCTTTTGGGGAAATTGCTAGGTTCTTATGACCTAGATTGGCCACTGTTGGAAACAGGATATTGGGATTGATGGACCTTGGTCTGACCCAGTATGGCATATCTTATGTTCTTATGGATGACTATATACAAATGTACAAGTATTGAAGCTTTATAAGGGTACCTGGAGGTCCAGTAGCTTATTCCAGAGTGATAGTGCGTAGAGTTGGAAGGCATGTCCACTGGCTTGTTGATTGAGTTTAGTCTTGGCATGTGGAATGGTCAAAGTGCTCTTTGTAGAGGTGCGCCTTGATCTGTTTGGCTGGGGGATTTACTGCAGTGTGCGGAAGTGTGTGTGTGTGTGGGGGGGGGGGTTTCAGAGTGGATGGTTTTGTGAGTTAGGATGATGGATTTGTATGTTATGCGGCTCGGTAGTGGTAGCCAGTGTTAAACACTGTTACGTAAATTACCCCAGTTGTAGCATAGGAAGATTATAAATGGCAGCAGATAAAGACCAGTTGGCCCATCCACTCTGCATTTAATGGTATCCAGTTAGTTTGCCAGATTTTAAAAATTTATGAACTGACCATCAAATAATAAGGTCTTTATCTGTCTAATGAATGCATTTTAAGAAAGAATCTCCTTAAAACCTAAAGCATTTTTGTTACATGTAAAATAGTGAGTGCTAGCCATTAAGCATAGCAGATGTCAGCAGTAATTTTCATAAAGCAGCCTCGTGAAAGTAATCCAAAGTTCTCAGTTCTACAAACTAGTTTTTATCACCATAAGTCTGCTTTTAAGGAGAAGGCAAAACCAAATATGCCTGGATTTTGTAACACTTCATTTTTTGACCTTTAAAACTGATCCACTCTCTATCAGATTTAGATCATTTTTAACAAGATATATGCCAAGCCTGTGCCTGACCCTTCACCTTAGTTGGTCCACTAGCAAGCACATTATCATGATTCTGGATAGATGGCTTTAACCACTGCCTTAGCACTTTGCAGCCCAGAATCGAAAAACATTAGTCAACCAATGGGATGCTCCATAAATTAGGAATTCCTGTAACAGAAAATCTTCATAGAGAATGCACATCCCTGTACTAAACTCCTTCTACCCATACTCCACTGAGCTAATCGAGGACATATTAAGAGGGCTCTACTCCACCACCTCCCCGGCTGATCCATGCTCCTCTCACTGGATCAAGTCAGCCTGCTCTGAATTAAATACTTATATCTCAAAAATCATTTACCTCTCCTCCAAAGGTCTGATACCAACACCACTAAAAACTACTACCATCAGACCTCTACTAAAGAATCCCAAGATGGACCCAAATGACTTAAACTCCTATAGGCCCATATCTAGCCTTCCTCTCCTGGCTAAGATTGCAGAGAAGATGGTTCAGCAGCAAATCCAAGACCACATTGATGCCTCTTTGGATCATCAACAGCATGGATTCCGCCAACAACACGGTGTTGAAACTGCTTGCCTCCCTTATAGACAATCTAGTCATGTGCATGAACAAAATGAAACAGGGATTCATTCTAATTTTCCTAGATATTGCATTGGCCTTTGACACAGTCAGTCACAGCCTCCTATTTACTCAACTACAACTGAAAGACATACAGAACTTATAGAATGGTGTAGATCATATTTAGCAGATCGCCAACAATTGGTATGCATAGTTGCGCAAACATCATCAGAGTACCAGCAAACCCAAGGTGTACCGCAGGGCTCTTCCTTATTCACCTTCCTTTTCAATATATACGTCCAACCGATTTACATGATAATCCAATCCTACGGCATACTTTACCACATCTATCCTGACAATGTATTGCTCTGCACCCCATTCTCCACGGACAGTCCCAATTACACCAGAATTACACATTGCTTTAATGCAGTCTCGGACTGGCTGGGAACACAACTTGAGTGAACTGTAAGAAGACAGAAGTTTTATTTATCACAAAGGATCCAACCTTGATACCACCATCTGCCTTACAGGTAAAAGATGCAGAGCTGAAGACGAAACAAAAGGTGCTGTATCTAGGTATCACTTTCGACCTGCACCTGAGTATGGGATCACATATAAACAATATCACTAAGGCAGTATACCTCAAAATACGGACCCTCCGTCACCTTCGGCCCTTGCTAGAAGCCGCCGACTTCCGCACTGTATTCCAAGCTCTTATCTCTCACTTCCATTATGCAAACATCATTCTACATGGCCTCACAGACTGCACACTCCATCCCCTACAAATGGCCATGAACACTACAGCACGAACCCTATACGGAGCTGCCAGATATGAATATGTGACACCTATCCCAATACAACTTTATTAGTTCCCTATAGCTAGCCACCTTAAGTTCAAAGCCCTCCTAATGACATACAAAATCCTGCACCACCTCTCTGCAAGCTCCCTGGAAGAACTCATACACTGGATGTCGGACAATAGAGTTAGGAGGACTATAATGGCAAACACTCACCATCCCTGCATCAGCAAGAAAAAGCTCCCAAACTGCCAGGAACCGAGCCTTCACTCTATATGCGCCATCTCTCTGGAACTCTCTCTCTCTGCCCCAATCCGCGCCATGTTTGACCCAACGTAAAGAAGATGAGAGAGTAGCTAGACGATTTAAAGCTTTCAACAAAGACACATTCATAAACGAAATCACTCCACAACTCCAACAGGAATATGACACCCTTGATCTAAACATAGAAAAGTGGAACACAATAATATCTAACACAGCATCAGCCCCAACGAGCACAAAACCACAAGCACGCAAGAGGTCCAACACTCCCTGATACTCAAATGAAATCAGAGACGCAAAGCGAACACTCAGAAGACTGGAAAGAAAATGGAGGAGGAACAAGTCACATAACTCCCTGTCCCAATACAGAGTCAAGCAACTGGAATATAACAATCTAATAAATGAGCGTAGACAGCAACACCACACCAACCTAATCATGAAATCTGCTAACAGATCAAGAGAACTCTTTAGCATTGTCCAGAAACTCACCAAGGACGACACGCAACAATGCACCCACCATCTTGACCCACAGGAATTTGCAGACTACATAAAGTCAAAAAACACCATCCAGACATGCTCTATCACACCACTGACAGACGACCAAAAGATAAAAGAGCAGCAACAAACATGGGAGGAATTCAGCATACCAACTAAGCAGCAAGTAGAGGACATAATAGCTGGACTCAACACAACAACCTCACCGTCAGATCCATGCCCAGTGGCGTGGCTCAAAGCTACAAAAAGCCAGCTTCTCTCATCACATTCAAAAAATCGTCAAGGAGTCACTCCAACAAGGATATATGCCGCATCCCCTAAAGCATGCCATGATACGACCGATACTCAAAAGTGGAAACCTTAGCCCAGGGGTCCTCAAACTACGGCCCGTGGGCCACATGCGGCCCGCCGAGGACATTTATCCGGCCCGTCGGGTGTTTTTGCCACCGCTGCCTGTCCTCAGGGGCGGCTCTACCATGAGGCGAAGTGAGGCTGCTGCAGTTGCTGGTTGTGTGGCAGGCTTTCCCTTCATGCCTAGAGGCGCTTTGCCTTTCTTTGGTGTTCCGGTGGCCTGATTGGTCTTGTGAGGGTGATCAGGGAGGGGCTTCGTTTCCCGCTCACCTCCCCGATGCCGATCGGGACTGTTGCAGTTGCTGGTTGTGTGGCGGGATTTCCCTTCGCGCCTAGAGCAATGTTCCCTCTAATTTTCTGTAGGCTGTGTGCGCATAAAATATCAGCTGTGCAGCTTTTGAAGGAAGTTTCAATTTTTTTGCGCCACATAACGACACTCGGAGTTATATACTTTAAAATTTGACTACACGTCAGAATGCAGTATGTACACCACATTGATTTTAATCAAATTAAATGAAAATAGACGATTACTAAATGAAGCGGAAAGTTTCTAGTAATTACAATCACAACTTTTAAATTTTAAGACATCTATGTTGCTTTCTATCAGAATCAGAACCGTAATTTTTGTGCGCTCTGTTGTAAAGTTTGTGCACTCGCTCGGTGAGGTGTGTGCGCGCGCACAGCTTAGAGGGAACAGTGGCCTAGAGGTACTTTGACTTTCTTTGCTGTTCCGGTGGCCCAATTGGTCTTGCGAGGGTGATCGGGGAGGGGCTCCACTTCCTGCTCACCTCCCCGATGCCGACCATAAAAAAGGTAGGGGGTATTAGAATGCCTTCTTGTCTATGGCAGAATGAGAACTTTTCTGATGCGTATTCATGTCCTGGAGGAGGTACTGTATAAACTTGGATTCAATATGTGAAGGGCATTGCTGAAATTGGGTGTGGACATCCAAGGTCTTGGGAAAGCCCCAAACATGCCTCTATTTAGCCTTGGATGTTTTCGCGCTGGTGAAATCCTTAGAACTGCTTTATAAAATGGCTCCAGGGATGCCTCTATGCTTTGAACATCTGTATGTCCATTTTCAAAGCAAGAATAGTGTTCCTAAAATACTCCCCCCCCCTCCGATATTTATCATCTTGATTCAAAACATCTCATTCGAGTTTATTTCAGAAGTAAAATTACAATTAGGCCATACTTCTCCCTAAAGAAGGACTCTAGCTTCCTCTTTCCTATAGAATTTATTAGTTGACTGGAGAGCAAAAGTGGGCAACAAAGAAGAAGGCAAAGTGGTTGGAAAATTTGGACTTGGTAACAGAAATGAAGCTAGAGAAGGACTGATAGAATTCTGCAAGACGAAAGATCTATTCATCTCAAATACCTTCTTCCAGTAACACAAGTGGCAACTGTACACATAGACTTTCCCCAATGGATTGCACAAATATCAAACTGACTACATCTGTGGAAGTCAATGTTGGAAAAGCTCAATAACATTAACAAAGATAAAACCTGGAGCCAACTATGGTACAGATCACCAAAATAAGATATGTGCAGTGTGCATAGGAATTTGTTCATAGTTTTTTTTTTTTAACTATAGTCCGGCCCTCCAATGGTCTGGGGGACAGTGAACTGGCCCCCTGTTTTAAAAGTTTGAGGACCCCTGCCTTAGCCCCTCCGAACCAAAATCATACCGTCCCATATCCAGCCTACCATTCCTTGCGAAAATCATTGAAAAGACAGTGCAATTGCAACTTCAGGACCATATTGACGCAAATGCCCCACTAGACATCCATCAGCATGGATTTAAGCCCCAACACTGAGTGGAAGCACTACTCACTTCCTTCTTTGACAATCTCCTAAGAGGCATGGATAACATAAAGAACGGATTCCTGCTAGTATTCATGGACATTTCGTCAGCCTTCGACACTATATCCCACATCAAGCTACTGCAACGCCTACAGCAGATAGGATTATGCAAAGATACTCTGAAGTGGTTTACATCCTACTTGGAAGATCGAAAACAAGTCAAATGCGACCAAAAGAAATCACTGCAGTTCCCCGTCATGCAGGGAATACCACAAGGTTCAGCCATATCATCAATGCTCTTTGATATCTACATCCAGCCCATATGCAACATCTTCAGGCGCCACAAACTCCACTACCACATATATGCTGACGACATCATGGTGTATGCTCCAATCAACCTACTAGCACTAAATACTACAGCAATAACCAAATGCATTGAAGACATGAATGCTTGGCTCATAGCCAACAACCTAATGGTCAACTACGATAAAACTGAGCCAATGTTCGTCACGAGGAACCCCACCTTCGTACCCCATTCTAGACAAACATATAGTAGTCAAAGAAGAAGTTAAGCACCTGGGCATCACATTGGACAGAGCTCTGAACCTGAAATCCCACATCACCAAAACCACAAACAAGGCCTTTCAATGTTTCAGAACCATCAGAAAAATCAAACCAATACTCCGCCAGGACCACTTCCGCACAGTATGCCAAGCACTCATCACACCACTGCTTGATTATGGGAACTCACTATATCAAGGCCTCCCTCAGCAGACATTACACCCACTCCAGATGGTGCAAAACACAACAGCACGCATCATTACAGACACTCCAAGGGCCGAGCACATCAGCCCCTCCTACAACTACACTGGCTCCCAATGGCGGCAAGAGCAAAATATAAAACACTCATGATCATCTTCAAAATCATTCATAAACTTTCAGCGGATGTACTCAAAAACATCATAACAAGGGATATCAGCAATAGACCAAGAAGGACCAATGATGACAACGCGATCTCCAGCCCAATTGGGGCTGTGGGAGGAGGGGCAGCAGCCTCTAAAAGAACACCGCCGTCAGGCGGGCCCGCACCTGACGGGCCCGCGCCTGAGGGCCCTTTGGCGTGGCCCTTAGGCGAGGCACGAATCCAATGAGACACAGACCATAACCCCGAATAACTAACCTGCAACAAGAAACTGTAAGACTCCATGCAGTTAATAACCTTAAAGGGCTATTATTATTGCTGTATTAGTCTGCTAACACTTTTCAGCAGTTTCTTATTACTGTTTTCCAACAGCTGTAACTTACTGTAGCCAATAGCCTATATTTTGTTGCTAATGCAGTCTTAAGTTACTGTTACCAGCAGCCACACTCAATTGTTTACAATAGCCTCTATTCATTGTTGCCCGTAGTCTCTATTACTGTTACTAGGAGCCTCTACTATTGTTGCCAGTAGTCTCTATTACTTTTACTAGGAGCCTCCACTATTGTTGCACTAGACCCAATCACTGTGGCCACTAGCCTACTATTACCGCCACCAACAGTTTCACAACTTCGTGAAAAGCAGCCTCACTGTCAATTTGGCTTTTTACCTGCCGCCTCCTGTTGCCCGACTGCAGGTGCAGATAAATCCCAAGATTATCTTGCTCTCAACCCTCTATGCTAAAATCCACGATAACCCACCACTACTCTATGCTTGCTGCTTACCTCATGCTACTGGCACTCATACAGAGCACCCTAGCCCTCGTCTCCAATCATAACACCATCCCGATATTAAAAAACTCATGGAGATGGTGGTCAAGACCTCCCTACCACCAAACATTCCCTTCTGGACGCCCAGCAAGTCCACATCTAATCTATGTTGCCCTTCAACAAATAAGCCCTCCCCAAGGTGAACACAGTACCCACCCTCTCACCCTGAAGTGTGCACTCATAAATGCACGATCGATCAGGAATAAATGGCCAGCCATATCAGAACTACTATCAAACCATGACCTTGACATTCTCCTCATCACCGAAACATGGTTATCCACATCTGACACAGTCATCCTACACAAGCTGGTCCCTCCCAACTTCAACATTCACCCTTGCCACAGAACTGACAAAAGAGGGGGAGGAGCACTCATCCTAACGAAACAAGAATTACAATACCAGATTACCACAGCCAGCAGTACTACAAACCTGGATTCCATCACTATATCAAGTAAACACAGCAACATCAGTTTGTTCTATAGAGCCCCATCTTCTTCCCCAGAGGATTTAGCCACCATCATTGACATTGCTGGAAACCCCCAGAATCTTCATGCTCAAAACTGGTTGATGGGAGACTTCAACCTCCCAGCTCTTCACGACACTCACGCTGAGGCCTTCACAGAAGCGCTTATTCAATTAGGTTACGTCCAACTAGTGAATGTCCACACACACATAAAAGGAAACAAGCTTGACCTGATATTTGCCCCAAAAGATACAACTGTTGCCATGCCTAATCAGGACCTTTCTGTAATCCCTGTACCTTGGTCCGACCACAGTCTAATAAAGTTCCAGATACCATCACCCTGCCTAAAAGATAGTTCCATGGTCCCAAAAGAATCTACTAAGTCACACGAAAAACGGTTTCGGCAATTCAATAAGGAAGATATCATCGACAAAATCCATCTTCTCCAAAACCACCCAGCTAATTGCCTTGAGGATATGATTGCCGTATGGAATTCAAACCTCGACGCCTCCATTGAGCGAACTTTCACAAGGAAAACATTGAGAAGAAGGATGAATGCACCCTGGTTCTCCCCCGAACTCCGAACATCACTTATTAAACTCAGAAAGCTCGAAAGAGGATGGCGCCGTTCTCCATCAGATGATAAGCGTGAATTATACATTCTCCACCTGAAAAGACACCGAGACGAAGTCACAAAACGAATGAAACAATATCATGCTGAGAAGCTGCAACGATCACTAAACAAACCGCACGAGCTATTCAGCCTAGTTAAGACCTTAGCAAAGGAACCCTCTCCACCACATCCAAACCTTCCTGACCCGCAAGAATATGCTAACTACCTTCAGACTAAGGTAAACCAGTCTTACACATCTACTATTGCTAGCTCTCCCCCAACAACTCCATTGTATACCACATTAGTATCTACAAATGTATGCAAACCTACAATCTCCATGTTTTCTGCTCCATCAGATAGAAACCTTCAATCATTTCCTCCATAAACACCATTACAGCTCCCAACGACTCTTGTCCAGCATTCTGGATAAAATCCCTGTGGACAGAACTTAGTCCCTTCCTCTCCAAACTCATCGGGCTTTCTTTCGCAACCGGGTCATTCCCCAAAAAGCTGAAACAGACAGCAATAAGACCGCTGTTAAAAAACAGTAAGCTAGACCCAGCAAAGATGGAATCATACAGGCCAATATCAAGCATCCCTCTACTGGCTAAGATCATCGAGAAGGTTGTACATCATCAACTTCAACAGCATATTGAGATCAGTGCACCCCTTGACCCCTGCCAACACAGCTTCCGAGAATCTCATGGGGTCGAAACGTTGCTAACCACACTAATTAACACCCTAACCATCGGGATGGATAATATCAAACAAGGTTTTGCACTGATTTTCCTGGACATCGCTGCAGCCTTTGACACTTTCTGTCATGAAGTGCTCCTCTCCCGTCTCAGCGAGAAGGGAGTACAAGGAAAGGTCCTCTCATGGTGTACGTCCTACTTGTCTGATCGATGGCAACATGTCCGTTCCGGTCCCTGTACCTCAACACCTTTCCTCCAAGAAAAAGGCGTTCCACAGGGATCTTCGTTGTCGGCCCTGCTATTCAATATCTACATGCAGCCTTTATGTAATCTCATCCGCTCATTCAACGTAAACTGCCTAAATTATGCCGACGATGTTCTGCTCTGCACGCCTTTCCTACTAGACAAACCAGACCTTTCACCCCTAACCACATGTTTCGATGCAGTTGCAGATTGGTTACATTCACAGAAACTGAGGATAAACTTTAATAAAACAGAGGTCCTCTTCCTCACAAGAGACTCAACTTTCATACCACCCAGCTCTATCAAAGTCAGGGACGCTGAACTCATAAGCAAGCCTATAATTCGGTACTTCGGAGTAATACTTGACCAACAGCTCAATATGAAGGCCCATATAAGTAATATGGTCAAATCCGTATACAATAAAATAAGATCTCTTCGTCACTTGAGACAGCTGCTTGATCCTAAGGATTTTCGTACTGTGTATCAAGCTCTTGCCACCCCTCATTTTGACTACGCAAATGCCATACTACATGGCCTCCCAAAGAACACAATAAACCCTCTGTAACTAGCCATGAACTCAGCTGCTAGAATTTTACTTGGAGCACCTAGGAGGGACCATATAACCCCCATCCTCAAAAACCTACACTGGCTCCCAATCCAAAGTAGGATTACCTTTAAAGTATTGACGATGACCCATAAAGCTATTAACAAATGCTCCTCTACCTCACTAACTGACCTCATTCAGCCTACTCCACCTAACAGGGCAAGAAGATCAGTAGCCATCAACACCCTGATACTCCCAAGGCAGATCACGAAATGCTCACAAACATCCAGGAGCAGAGCATTTGCACTGTATGCACCCACATGCTGGAACGCCCTACCTCCGGCCATCAGGGCTATTAAGGACCTCTACCAATTTAGGAAAGCAATTAAACACCACCTTTTCCTGCAGCACTACGCGGAACAAGATCACCTTTTACACCTTGACACGCCCAGTAGCACACACAAACAAAACCTAAGCAACATCCATGCAGAATTGAAACCGGGTACTCTAGACCCTGCTCCACCCGACTAATAGCATTTCCCCCACCCGAACCGACTGCAATTCCCAGATAAGCCAACATGTAAAGAGTTAACTTCTCCTCAACATAAGTTATGTGTAAAGTAGCTATTCTGTTAAAATTGTATATTCCTGTTTATATTGTAAGTTAAAATTGTACATTTCTGTTATATTGTAAGTTCAGTGTAGATTGTCTTCACTGAACAGTTATTGTTACATGTAAACCGCGCTGATGCTGAATAGCACGGTATATAAGAAATAAAATAAATAAATAAATTATCGGCACACCTACAGGCTATCACAAGACTAAACAAACAACTTCAAAAAGAGCTCCATCACTGCTGGCGTCAACACTGTGGAACCCCCTCCCAACGAGCCTAAGGGCATTAGATGACATCACAGACTTCCGCAAAGCCCTCAAAACCCAGCTATTTATAGAAACATATGAGCACACAGACAACAGTAATACAACTACCTCCGCCAACTAGACACCCACACTTACGAGATCACTGTAAATCACTGTTAATCACCCTCCTGTTAAATGTAACCCTTCAATTGTACTGTCTAAATGTTGTTAAATACCCTAATGTTAAATGTACAGCCTAAATGTTGTTAAGTATCCTAATGTTAAATGTAACCCACCAATTGTGATGTGATGTGACCACCTTGATTGAAGGATAAGGTGGTATACAAATTTGTCTAAATAATTAAATAAATAAATAAATCTATCTTCAGGAAAGCAATACAGGCACATCTTTTCCAACTATACTATGAACATGTAACATTGCCCATGCTGGATCCACCCCCTTGCCATAGCCCAGACCCACCTACACATCATAGTCCTCCAATCATCTTGTAAATAGTTCACCCAGGTTCTACCCAAGTTGACTCCCCTTTTCTATTATTAAAGGTTAATGTTCACTGTGATCTAAAAGGCTACTGTTTACTGTAATTCCTGTAAGTTCTGTTTATTTGTTATGAAAACCTGTTCTATGTAATGAGTGGATATTTGTTCTCTGTAAACCGTGCTGATTTAAAATAGTACGGTATATAAAACATAGTAACATAGTATATGATGGCAGATAAAGACCAGCATGGTCCATCTAGTCTGCCCAGCAAGGCAGCAACAGTAGGTGCACATGCCGCTCTGTGCAGGTCACCTCTCCCCATGCCTTTGTTTAGGGGGTGTACCCACCACTGCGTATAGGTCACCCCTGTTTGTTCAGATATAAGTGATAGTTATGCTTATTTTGATTTTATCCTTTGCTATAAAGGGATCCACTATGTCTGTCCCATGCCAGTTTGAATTCTGTCACTGTGTTTGCCCCCACCACTTCCATCGGGAGGGCATTCCAAGCATCCATCACCCTTTCAGTGAAAAATTATTTGCTGACATTGCCTTTCAATTTACCCTCTTGCAGCTTCATGTTATGCCATCTAGTTTTACAGTTTCCCCATCTTTGGAAGAGGTTTGTTTCTTCATTATTTCTCTAAGTATTTAAAGGTCTGAATCATATCTCCCCTGCCCCCCTCCTCCAGGGTGTACAAATTTAGGTCTTCAAGTCTCTTCTCATAAGTCTTCTGACTCAGGCTCCAAATCATTTTGGTTGCCTTCCTCTGAACTGCTTCCAGTCTTTTTATATCCTTTGCGAGATACGGTCTCCAAAACTGAACACAATATTCCAAGTGAGGCCTCACCAACAACTTGTACAGTGGCATTAGTACTTCTTCCTTTCTGCTGGTAATTCCTCTCTGTATGCAACCGAGCATCCTTCTGGCTTTTGCCATCGCCTTGTCACACTGTTTCGCCACCTTGAGATCATCAAGGAGTGGAGGAGTAGCCTAGTGGTTGGGGCAAGGTACTTCAGGCCGGAAGGTCGGGGGTTCAAATCCCACTAGAGGACAGCAACCGTGGGCCGGAAGGACTGGGGTTTCTAGTCCCACAGGTGCTCCTTGTGGTCTTGGGCAAGCCACTTAACCCTCCATAGCCCATGTTCCCTGTAAAATAGTTATCTCCAAGTTATAATACCCTGTTCAATGTAATTTCAGTTCAGTGTAAACCGCACTGATGCAGAATAGCGCGGTATATAAGAGAATGTAAATAAATAAAAAATAAATAAATAAAATCAGAAACAGTCACACTGAGGTCTTTCTCCTGGTCCGTGCACATCAATCTCTGTCCCACTGTCGCATACAGTTCCCTTGGATTTCTGCTTTCCAAGTGCATGACACTGCACTTTTTCACATTGGTCTAATGCTCGGCAGTTAAGATTTATTCTTCCAGCTTTTGTAGATCTATCCTTATGTTCCCGACTCCCCACTTCCTCAAGGGAGTCCACGCTGTTACAAATTTTGGTGTCATCTGAAAAAAGACAGGCTTTTCCATTCAGCCCTTCAGCAATATCACTCACGAATATATTGAACCGTACCGGTCCCAAGACCAAACCCTGGCGCACACCGCTAATCGCCTTCCTTTCATCTGAGTGAGTTCCATTTACCATCACCCGCTGTTGTCAGTCAGTCAACCAATTTCTGATCCAGTTCATCATCTTGGGACCCATCCCCAAGCTGTTGCGTTTACTGATAAGCCTCCTATGAGGAACAGTATCAAAGGCTTTGCTGAAATCTAGGTAGATTACATCCATCTCACGCCCTTGATGTAGTTCTCTGGTCACCCAGTCAAAGAACTCAATCAGATTTGTTTGGCAAGATCGTCCTTTGGTAAAACCATGTTGCCTCAGATCATGCAATCTGTTTGTTTCGAGGAAGTCCACTATTCACTCTTTCAGGAGTCCCTCCATTACTTTTCCCGCCACCGAGGTAAGGCTTACTGGCCTGTAGTTTGTCACTTCTTCCCAATTACCACTTTTGTGGAGAGGTACCACATCAGCCCTTCTCCAGTCCTGTGGAACTTCTCCTGTCTCCAAGGATCTATTAAAAACATCCTTTGAAGGCCCTGCAAGAACTTCTCTGAGCTCTTTCAGTATCCTGGGGTGTATCCCATCTGGTCCCATAGACTTGTCTACTTTCAGTTTTGCAAGCTGTTCTAACACATCATCTTCTGTGAATGGTGTATCTACTCCATTCCCATTTGTATGTTTGTCAATCACAGGTGGTCCTTCTCCAGGATTTTCCCAAATAAATAAATAAATTCAGAATAAGAAAGATAAGATGGTGATTTTGAAGCGCATTACAGTAAAAATATTTCTGTTCATAAAAATAAAATATGTTGTGCATTCATTTCTCGAACCATATCAGACTTTCATTAAATTAACCTTTCAATGAGTAATATGTATCTCTGTCATCATGCACCACTGTTGCAGTGGGTGCTTTTGGCTGTTGTTACCAGTGAGAATTTAAGAACATTCACCAACATATTCTTCTCATTTATTTCACTGATAAATTTGGTTAAAAGTATGATATAAATTACATGTAATACAGAGTGTAGGCATTGGTTTAAGTTCTCTTGAAAAGCCTGTCTGTTTGGGTAACAATCTCTTCTTTCTATCCTAAAGGTACAGGAACCCCTAGGAAGCAACCACGAAAGACACCATTGGTTCCTCGCAGTCTGGAGCCTCCTGTCCTTGAGCTTTCTCCTGGAGCTAAGGCCCAAT
Source organism: Ichthyophis bannanicus (assembly GCA_033557465.1). Lineage (NCBI taxonomy): Eukaryota > Metazoa > Chordata > Amphibia > Gymnophiona > Ichthyophiidae > Ichthyophis > Ichthyophis bannanicus. The sequence goes on along the minus strand of CM066037.1, from coordinate 449,819,064 downwards.
TGGAACAGCTCATGATGGTCGGGGACTTGTTAGAGGTTTCTTTAGATGAGACACAGCACATCTGGCGAATTTTACAAGCCACTCACCCTCCATCTGAGGACAAGTTCCTACATGTTATGGAGGTATTACATTACTCTTTGTGCTAGTATAACAGTTGATCAAAGTAGTATTCTATTGTAACATTGTGATCTGTGGTTTGCATTGATTTTATCTAGCACACAACCTGCAGCCATAAAGCCTCCCTTTTACAGCATGATTTATAAATACATTTTCCCCGGAAGACCTGTTTTAAGGGAATTAGTCTACTTGAAATTCGCATTGCAGTTTGCTACAAGTGATTATAGCCACAAAAGGAGAGCATCGCCGAACATTTTATATTTACTCTCTGATATAAAGAAACTTATTGCACTCTATTTCTTAAAAAAGTGATGACCCTTATTGAAGAAACTTTGTTTTATGGTCTAATTTGCCAGCTACACCCTTAGATTCTTGTATTTTTAATCCTCTGTTTCAAAATCAAACATTTTTATCAGAATTATTTTAGTTGCAAATAAAATCTTGTTGCACTTAGCTGCATTTCATCATGGAGAAAGTATTTATTCTTAGCTAGCTGCTCCATTCCAGGTCCACCAATCTTAATCCTCTGGTCTGACATAGAGCTGTGTTTTAAATATCTGCTTCAGGAACAAAAATTGCACAACAGTTCTCTTAATAGTACTACCTATATACGTTTAGGAGTATTGCTCATTTTTAAACAGTTTTTCGGAAGTGGGGCACAGCCAATGAGCTGATGATACATAACATCAATTGAGAAGTTTCCAAGAGCTGTGAATTACAACCAAATGGCCAGTGTTTTTGAAATGTTGAGTAATTCTCTTGCTTTGTAGTTAAGACTTAACTGTTTTTAGACTATTACAAGTGATTATTGATCATATCAGACCTTTGAACTGGGATAGAAACTTTAATTGAAGTTGGTATAGTTGGGCTTCTTTCCTACTTTTTCAAAATAATGTATTCTAACTTTATTTAGGCTTTTCTGCACCCATCGATTGTGTACAACCTGATTTTGGTGACGACATGTGCTGTATTTATGTATCTCCAGGAACAAGCAGGAATGAGTCTTCACATATGGGTATCGTCGGTACCGACGGAGCCTGCGCGGGAACGCTCCCCAGAGTCCTGAAAGAAAGCTTTTGGGAGCATCCCACAGCGCCTGCGCGCTGCCTTCCCGCCTTTCCTAACTGCCTCTCTCCAGTTCTTCTTTTCCGCGGAGCCAGCAGGTCGTGTTTCCTGTCACCGCTGAAGAATTTCTTATTTTCTTTTATTTTTCTTTAGTCGCATGTCTGCCTTCTCGATTCCGCACCGGTACTACCGGTTCTTTTTCTTTTTTAAAAAAAAAAACAACTTCTACTTTTTTCAGTGCATTTTTCTTCTGGGGCCTTAGGCCTACAGAGATATTTTTCCCTCATGGAAAAACCCGCCTCCAGGTTTAAAAAATGCACAAAGTGCAGTAGCACTATTTCTGTCACCGACACCCATGACTGGTGTCTAAAATGATTAGGTCCTGACCACTCCATTGCGGATTGTGAGTCCTGTTCCATGATGTCCAAAAGAGGGTTACAGAATCGGGCAGCTAAGCTCAGTACCCTGTTTCCCTCCGATGCAGCTTCCGTGGCATCGACGTCTTCCAGGGCTTCTTCATCCCATGGATCTCAGGTAACCAAACTTAAATCTGGCCGGTCCTCAAAGAGTTCATCTCCCTCTAAGTATCGAGATGCCCCCGGGCTTACTTTTGAGGATACCACACCGGCAAAATTACCCCAGCGGGAGGCTCCGGCTTCCAAAGCACTACCTATGGGGTTCACAGGTTGACATCGATGGCTCGGCCTCGACCGATCACCTGTTACAATGTTCTGGGGTACCGGCAGTTTCTACCGGTACAGATATCCAGACATTGGTGGCGTCAATGGATCAGAATATTCTGACCATGCAGCGTGCCATCACGGCATTCATTCAAGCTGCAACGCCTACGGTACCACAACAAACCCCGTTGTCGGTACCCGTACCGATTCCGATTCCGGTTCCGATACCAGTACCGCTTGCATCGACATCGACATCGACGGCAGCGGTACGCTATCCAGTGATGCCTATCAGTAGCGGCCCGGTACCGATTACTTCCGATGTCGATACCATCTTACCAATACATGAGATTCTTTATGAACACATGTTGGGCATATGGGAGACTCCTCTTTCCACCTCCCCTCATTCCAGAAGGTTGGACACCATGTATCGTGTTCCTCCTTGTCCTGGGTTTCATAAGACTCAGCTTCCTCAGCACTCCATTGTGGTAGAGTCTGCTATGAAAAAGATCAAGAGTACAAAAAGGCACTCCTCTGCTCCTCCAGGAAGAGAATGCAGAACCCTAGATGCCTTTGGCAGGAAAATCTTCCAGGCCAGTATGCTTGTAGCCAGAATCAACTCCTATAGTCTCTATATGGGGATGTTTCTAAAAGAAGTTACAGATCATCTGCAAACCTTATCTCCTTTTATGTCAGAAGATAAGGGAGAAGAATATATCACCTGGCTTAAACATGCACAGGATGTATCCAAATTTTTCAACCGTGCAGCCTTTGACTCTTTTGAGGGAGTCAGTAGAGCCTCGGCTATTGCCATAGGTGCACGCAGAGTTGCTTGGTTGCAAGCCTCTGATTTGGAATCCTGGGTACAGGATGGTCTAGGTAACCTTCCCTGTACAGGCGAAAACCTGTTTGGCAAAGATTGGCAAGCAAAGGCCAACCAGATGGATGCTGAAAATTCTGCTTTAGATAGACTTTCAAAGTCTACTACTGCTCCTTTCAAAAAGAGGTTGTTCAAAAAGGGATCTTTCCCAAAGAAAGGGAAATTTTCTTCTTATGGTTAGGCCTCTTCTCAAGGTCGTTTTGCTACAAAGAGACAGCAACAACCAAAACAGGCCAAAACCCAGGCTGCGAGGACTGCTACGGCCCAACAGCCTCAGCCTCCTCAGGGCCTTTGACTTTCCACTAGAGAACTTAACCTTTCTGGCTCTAGAACATCCAGAGCCCCTCACCATCCCAGGAAGGTTAGCTCACTCTGCTCCCAGATGGGAACAAATCACAGCAGAGCAGTGGACCCTCTCCATCATAAGGGAAGGGTACAAACTTCGTTTCTTAAACCTTCCTCCTCACACCATGGTGAAACAGTTCAATTCTCCAACATCTCTCTTCACCCTTCTAGGTCAGGAGATTGCTACCCTTCTTGCCCAAGGGGCAATAGAAGAAATACCCCTTCTTCAACAGGGCTCAGGGTTCTACTCCCCCTATTTTCTCATCCCAAAGAAAACAGGGGGCTACAGACCCACATTAGATCTTAGAGAATTGAACAAGTTTCTATGCAAGGAGAAATTCAAGATGACTTCTCTCGGAACTCTCCTTCCATACCTCCAGAGTCAGGACTGGCTTTGTTCTCTAGATCGCAAGGATGCGTACACCCATGTTCTCATCCATCCAACACACAGAAGATTCCTTCGCTTCCTGTACCAGGGAAAGCACTACCAATACAAAGTGCTTCCTTTCGGTCTGGCCTCTGCTCCAAGAGTGTTCACAAAATGCATGGCAGTAGTAGCTGCATTCCTACGCACTCTAGGAATATTCGTATTCCCATATCTGGACGACTGGCTCATCCGAGCTCCATCCCAGTCAGAGGCCCAGACTTCTCTAGCCTGCACAAGGCGTGTTCTTCAGTATCTGGGACTGGTAATCAACATTCCAAAATCCCATCTTACCCCTACTCAATCTCTAGAGTTCATAGGGGCCTTACTGGGTGCCACAACTGCAAGGGCCTATCTTCCCCAGGCCCGTTGCCTACGCTTGGTGCAGTTAGCCTCCCAGATTCAGTTAAAATCCCATTTAACTGCTCGAGAGATGTTGCAACTTTTAGGCCACATGGCATCCACGGTGCATGTGGTTCCCTATGCTCGCCTTCACATGAGAGCAGCTCAGTGGACCCTATCCACCCAATGGACCCAGGCATCAGGTTGCCTGTCAGACAAAATAGCAACCTCCAGTCGCCTATTTTCGTCCCTCCACTGGTGGAAGTCCACTCAGAATCTGTTGCTGGGGTCCCCCTTCCAACAGGTGTTACCCCAAGCAACCCTTACAACAGATGCCTTCCCAAAGGGTTGGGGGGCTCATCTACAAGATCTCTCGACCCAGGGCATCTGGTCTCCACAGGAGACATATCTTCATATCAACCTCTTAGAGCTCAGAGCAATCTTTCTGGCTCTCAGAGTCTTCCACACCCTGCTCAGCTACAAGACAGTCCTCATCCACACAGACAACCAGGTAGCTATGTTCTACGTGAACAAGCAGGGAGGAACTGGCTCTCTGTCGCTTTGCAACGAAGCTCTGAGATTGTGGGCCTTCGCCAGAGAGCATCAAATCCATCTCATGGCAGTATATCTTCCAGGAGTTCAAAACTCTTGGGCAGACAGACTCAGTCGAGTTCTGCTTCCGCATGAATGGTCCCTCCATGGGGACCAGATAGCCAGAATTTTTCGGATTTGGGGTACCCCAGACATAGACCTGTTTGCAAGTCCGTGGAATGCCAAACTTCCCCGGTTCTGTTCCAGGATTCCATGTCAGGGAGTTCAGGCCAGGGATGCCTTCCTCCTTCATTGGGGGCAAGATATGCCTTTCCACCTATTCCCCTAATCCCCAAGACTCTGTTCAAGCTTCAGAGAGACAAAGGGACTATGATCCTCATAGCACCACTTTGGCCACGCCAAGTGTGGTACCCTCTACTTCTGCATCTCTCTCAAGCTCCCTCCCTAGACCTGGGGTCTGCTCCAGATCTCCTCTCCCAGGAGGAGGGAACCTTGTGGCACCCAAATCCTCAGTCTCTTCATCTCAGGGCCTGGTTGCTGAAGGCCTAGACCTCAAGAATTACAACTTTCTCAGCAAGTGAAGGATATCCTTCATGCTTCCAGAAAGCCTTCCACCAGACGTTCATATGCTTTTAAACGGAAGAGGTTTTCCATTTGGTGTGCAGGGAAGGGTCTCAACCCTATTGCAATACCTTTGCATTCTTTACTAGACTATTTGCTGCATTTATCCCATGCAGGCCTTTAAACAAATTCAATCAGAGTCCATTTGAGTGCTATTGCAGCATCCCTTAAGCCTCTCAATGGACAACCTATTTCCTCTCATCCTCTTATAGCAAGATTCATGAGAGGCCTTCTTTTGACTAAACCTCCCATTAGACCACCTCCAGTGGCCTGGGACTTGAATCTGGTTCTTGGCCAGCTTATGAAGCCACCCTTTGAACCCTTAACCACTACCTCCTTAAAATTCCTTTCTTGGAAGGTTATTTTTCTCATTGCAGTCACCTCAGCTCGCCGTATCAGTGAGTTGCAAGCTTTAGTGGCTAATCCTCCTTATACAAGGTTCCATCATGACAAGGTAGTCCTTAGAACTAATCCACACTTTATGCATAAAGTGGTCTCACCTTTTCATCTGAACCAGGAGGTCTTTTTACCTGTCTTTTTCCCAGGACCTCATGCATCAAGTGCAGAGAGGAATACCCTGGATTGTAAAAGAGCACTTGCTTTCTACTTACACAGGACACAGCAACATAGGAAGTCCTCTCAACTTTTTGTTGCTTTTGATCCTTCTCATTTAGGACTTCCAGTCTCTAAGAGAACTCTGTCCAATTGGATGGCTCAGTGTATTTCCTTTGCCTACCAAAGTAAGAACCTTTCTCTGGAGGGCCATGTCACAGCTCACAATGTGAGGGCCCTGGCAACCTCTATGGCTCATCTAAACTCTGTGTCCATCGACCAAATCTGTCAAGCGGCCACTTGGGCATCGGTTCATACCTTCACAGCCCATTACTGCATGGACAAGGACTCCCGCCAGGATGCCTTGTTTGGTCAGGCTGTTCTCAAACACCTGTTCCATACCTAATCAACTCCTACCCTCCATCCCTGAACTGGATGCCTGAGATTCATGGGTAGAGGTAGAGCCCTTCCCAGGGACTCACAATCTGGGTGATCTCCCAGGCATCTCTAGCTGGGGAGTCCCCATATGTGAAGACTCGTTCCTGGAGATAGCACAGTTACTTACCTGTAATAGGTGATCTCTGGGAACAGCAGGAATAAGTCTTCACAACCCACCCACCTCCCTTAGGAGTTGTATCTCTCTATCTATCTTTCCTTTCCTCTCTCTCTCTCTCTTTGTCTCAGCTTTAAAACTCGAACTGGAGAGAGGCAGTTAGGAAAGGCGGGAAGGCAGCGCGCAGGCGCTGTGGGATGCTCCCAAAAGCTTTCTTTCAGGACGCTGGGGAGCGTTCCCCCGCAGGCTCCGTCGGTACCGACGATACCCATATGTGAAGACTTATTCCTGCTTTTCCCAGAGATCATCTGTTACAGGTAAGTAACTGTGCTTTATTCATTTACTTAATATACTGCCCCCCCCCCCATAACATCAGGGTGGTTTACAATTTTCCAAAAACAAAGGAAAATGAGTCCAAAGCCCCAAAGATGAAGGATGAACTACAAATTTCAATAGGAAAGAGAGAAGGAAGATTCATACAGAAACAATCAAAAACAGTAAAACTGAAAAAGGGATCAGGAGACAGAGGGGGGGGGGGGGGTCAAAAGCAGAGGGAAAGAGGTGGGCCTTCATAAGTGAACGAAACGTGGGGTAGGATTCTCCTAGGCGGTGTGCAGTAGGAAGGGAATTCCACAGAGAGGGACTGAGGTAGAAGAAGGCTGAGAAGGTGAAGTGTGGTGAAGAAAAAGGATATTGTTAGCATATTAATATGACAACAGTCCTGATTGTTGAAATTAGTAAAGCTAGAGGAGCAAGAAAGATATTAAACAAAAGTGGAGCCAGGACAGAGCATTGGGGAATACCATAAGAGAAAGCGTTCGGGGCAGAGGTAGCAAAACCGGAGGTGACTGCAAAAGACCTAGAGTATAGAAAAGAATGAAACCAGTGATAGACATTACCCCAGAGGCCCGCATCCCATAATCTAGAGAGCAAAAGTGAGTGATCTACAAGATCAAAGGCTGCAGATAGATCCAGAGATACCACCACGATCATGTGAGGAATATCATCTGAAAACTGAGCTAGCTTAAACCATATCTGTTGAATTTTATGCTCTAGGAAAGTGTTTATTTCGTAGGCTGTCCTGACATACCCCAAACCAGTCTGGTTTTTAGGATATCCACAATGAATATACATGAAACAGATGCATGAAATAGATTGTAGGTATGCTGAAAACCAGACTGTCTAGGAGGTACATCAGGACCAATTTGGGAAACACTGCTCTAGGGTTTGCCTATATTCTGGCTGCTTAAGCTACTTTTCCACTGTTGAGCTGATAGAAGTTACTCCTGTGTGCTTAATCCTCCTGTCTTGGTTAGTTACTTAAGCCTACTGTCTTGATTTGTAGGAGTTACTCTCTGCATATCTGACATATGTTGGGTATTTTTCTTTCATTTGTTCATGGGTTTTGCTCAGATCTGGATTATTATTACTTTCATCTTTAATAAAAAAAAGCCCATAAAGGTTATAAATCTTTCACTGCTTTTTATGCTGTGTTGCAGCCTACAGAGAAGTGAACACCCATGAACAGTTCTTGCCAGGTGGTACAGCTATTGGCATTTTCCTCTTCATCAATACTGTAATACTTCAGTCGATACTGTAATCAGTATCTGATCTTATTTTGGAAATTTAAGGGACACAATTAAGTTAGATGGACGTCTCTGTAAGATATACCCATTTAAATGAGTTAGAAGATGATAGGAATCTTCTGGCTGCTGTGTACAAGCTAAGTGTTCAAAACCTCTTCAAAAATGAAGCCAATAAGTAGGTTCCTTCTACATGCATTCACAAACCACCAGTGGACCTTGACTTTTATATGCTGGAAACTCATCCTCTCTATTAAAATGTCATTGGTTTCTCTGACCTTGAACTGAATGCATACTTGTTATCCTGCTAGAGGTTATATTGGGTATGCTTTGTAGATTGCTGCTGGAAAACAAATACTTGGAGCTGTATACTGAAGCTGTATTTGTTTTAAAGAAGGGGTTCTCAACCCCATCCTTGGGACACACCTAGCCAGTCAGTTTTTCAGGATAACTATAGTGAAATACACATGAGAGAGATCTGCATGCACCACTTCCATTGTATGCATATCTATCTCTTGTATAGTCATTGTGGTTATCCTGACACCTGACTGGGCTAGGTGTGTCCCAAGAGCTTGGTCGAGAACCTCCTGTTTTTAAAGTGATAATTATAAATGAGGGCAAAAACAAGCTATAATAGGGCATATATCAGACATCTGCAATAAGATTCAGTATACATGGTTTGTAGATATGCCTATATCTGTAATACTGTTCTTATTCTGTTCTTGAAGGATGATAGCTTGGAGGAGAAGCCACTGAAAATTAAAACAAAGGACTCTTCTGAGAAGAAACGTAAACGGAAGCTAGAAAAGGCAGAACACCTTTTTGGAGAAGGAAAGCAAAAGTCCAAGGAGTTGAAGAAGCTTGACAAACCCAAAAAGAAAAAGCTGAAATTGAATGTGGACAAAACAAAAGAGCTGAACAAACTTGCCAAGAAGCTAGCCAAAGAGGAGGAGAAAAAGAAGAAGAAAGAGAAAGCAGCAGCAGCAGCCGCAAAAGCAGAGCTGGCAAGAGAGAGCAGTGAGAAAAAGAGAGAGAAGAAAGTACTCGATATCCCATCTAAGTACGACTGGTCAGGGGCAGAAGAGTCTGATGATGAGAATGCAGTGTGCGCTGCACAGAATTGTCAGCGGCCTTGTAAAGACAAGGTGAGTTCAAGGCACAAAACTGATTAAACCCTAAGTAGGTCTGTTTGCTAAACTACACAAAATAAGAGATCATTAATGGGATACTAACTTTTTTAATAGGGCCTGAAATCTCCTCTTACCTCTTTTCCTTGTAGATAGTTTGGAACTGGTCTTTTCTGGACAATGGTACCATGAGTTGTCATTTACTGGCTTCTATTGTCACTCAATGTATGTACCCTCAATGTATGTACCCAATGTAGAGTGTCACTATTGTGTGATAGCAGAGAGTCCCTTCTCCAAAGGTCTGTGAGCCCAGGTCTTCCATATTGCTATGAACAGCACTGCCACTGAGCTAGCAAGGTGACCCAATGGGACTTTGTTTTGAAATTTGAGTGACAGTTAATGACTTTCTGCATTTTCCTGTCATGTTTTCAGAAGAGACCTATTGACTAGTCAGTAATTTTATTTTATCCCCTCACTAAATCGTATGGTAGCGAAATACATTTTTCCCATTCTTCTGTGTCCTCAATCTTGTAACCCAAGATTTGTTTCTTCATCTGGGGGGTACCCTAAAGTTGTCATGAGCAGAGCAGAGTTTTCTCCTCCTTGGCTGAGAGAATGATAGAATTCCATTCTAGAAATAATTCTAGGCTCCAGCAAGGAGGTTTATTATGGAGTATAATCATTGCAGTGCCAGGATTTGCTGATTCCCTGTGATTAATCCTTTTTGAGGTGTAACAAATGACATATAGAGGACCAACTGATAGTTATTTAAAGGTGACAAATGCCCATGGAGGGCACTCTGACAACATGCTCTTGGACAGTGCCCAAGTTTAATCATCCAGAAGTCAAGCTCTTTTCTTATTGCTTTTGGTTCTTTATTAAGAATTTCAAAATTTTACAATCCAACTAGTGCAATTGCACATAAGAAAAGAAAACCAAAAAGAAAAACACATGTTCACTAGTAGGAAAAATCCCACTTCAAGGAGAGAGCAAATACAGCATATCAAATGGATATACATAAACATATATGTCCCCAAAACCTTCCTAGACCAAATACCCTCCCAATATGCCTAACCCCTCAAAGATTATGATGTACAATACATTTTTCCAGATAGGTTGGATCCATGAAAATATAATTATTACCCTGACGTGTAATCAAACACAGGGGAATTTCAAGAAAAATGCACCCGTAGCCACAGTTGTAGGGCATTGGTGGGCTTGAGTGGCCCGAGACACATTTGTAAAGACTATCTTTTCCACAAAAAAAGGTGACTCTCTTTGGGGAAAAAATGCCTTTAACACCATAGATTTATCCTTTAGAGCAATGATAGTTACCAGGAAGATGGCTCTGGAAGAAATTATATTCACGGAGTCCTCAAGGAACTCTGTTAAATTAGTTACAGAGGGTATTTGACGATTATTCATTGCACCCTCCTTGTCATTCACCTTCTTGACTTTGAGGAAAAAGTTATAGAATCAAAATTAGGGAGCCCAAGAATCTCGTTCAAAAATTTCAGCTATAAAATCTCTGCAGACAAAAGATGTGTAATTGGAGCATTAGAAGTCCTAAACACTTAGAGATATTTCGTAATGCCTCCAACTTATACAGCAGACTATCCTTCACATGAGCGACCCCAGCAGTGTGGAGAGACTATTGATGCAACCATTTTCCCCAAAGATTGTTCCAAATCACCAACTTGATTATCCACCTGCTGGAACATCTGAACTGATTGCTTAGAAAATTCACATAGCTCAGACACTGTCCCCTTAAGCATTGACTCTGTCAGAGTTTACCACCTTCCAGGCATCCAATAAAGTAACTTCTAAGAGGTAAGAAGAGCTGTATCCTGAGCAACCAGGGGTGAAACAACTTGAGATAAAAAAGATAAAGGCAACAAATCACTTCCCAAAATTTGAGAATCAGCCCCAAGTGTAACAGGAGAAAATGTCAGAGTCCTGGTTGGGGGGCGGTGTGCGAGCCTATCGGGTGTGCTCAATGAAGCTCCAGCAAGAGAGGAGTCAGCAGCAAAAGACCATTCCTGAACCAAATGCTTATCCATGGGGCCCTTCACCTGCGGTGTTGAGGCAGTAATTGATGGATTCTTCCCTTTCCTTTTCCCTTTTGGCATACTATAAGTCAAAATACTCACAAAGAGACAGCCCCCCTGATGCTCTGAGACTCCGAAGTGCTCCAAAGAGCCTCCAAAGGGGTGCGACCTGCCCCTTCAGGCATATGGCCGCATTCTATGGCAGGGCCTTCCTTTTAAAGGCTCAGACGTTGCTGCAAGATGATGTCTCCAAACATGGCAGATGTTCCAGCCTGGTCAGCCAGTCGCATCAGACAGGGAAAGCCTGTGCATGTTCCTCTCACAGCCTCTGCTTCTGGCTTTAATCGGAGAGAGAAAGAACCTCTGAAAGTTTAAGAAGAAAACATACATACACTCATAAATTGAGAAGATTGCACTTTAGCTCCAAATGTGGATAAATAGGGCATCATATCAGCAATCCAGAAAATGGGCATTGGATTAATTATATAGCATTATATGGCATACACAGCAATGAGGTTGCTAATATTTCAGGAGTGTAAAATATCAAATATCTCAAAACAGCTTTTTAATTTCACTATCAAGTCACTTGGAACCTACAGCAACATATTTTCTCCAGGACAAAGCAGGAAGTCAGTCCTCACATATGGATGACGTCGGCTTCGACGGAGCACCCGTGCAGAGCATTTCCCCAGCTTTCAAAGAAAGCCTTTGAGAATTGCAGCGCGCATGCGCGGTCCCCTTCCCGCCCAAGGGTGCCATCTTGCTCAGTCTTCTTTTTTCCGCGGAGCCCGACGGACGTAGTTCTTTTTTCCCCTAGGAAAAAGTTGATTTCCCTATTTTTTCTCTTTTTTTCTTCGGTTCGACGCCGGATCCTTTTCCCGCCTTGGCCCGATACGCCGGTATCTAGTCCACTCTCTCTTTTTCGGTTTTTGTCCTTTGTGACTAGCGTTCGCGCCATTTTTCTTTTTTCACTGGCAGCCCGGTCTTTTGACCTCGCAGGGGCCCTTTTTCCCCGGATGGCTACCAGCGGGTTTAAAAAGTGTGATCGGTGTAAGAAACTTATGTCTCTTACCGACACACATGACTGCTGCCTCCGCTGCCTCGGACCCGATCATGACCCGATGATCTGTGGTCCGTGTGGCAAAATGTCCTCGAAGGCATTGAGGAGTCGGCAGCACCAGAAGGATAGGATCTTCTCTGACTCCGCGTCCGGACGGGCCCGGACCTCGTCAGAGGCCTTGACATCTTGGGACTCCGGCCCCGAGCAGCGTCGGGGTTCCTCTGAGCGGCGGTCTCCTTCGCGGGAACATCGCAGGAAGAAGAAACCCGCGAGGGTGGCGTCAGTGGACGCTCCTGGCTCCTCGAGGGCCAGGTCGCATAGCCCCGATAGCCGTCCCGGGTCTTCGGAGTCGGAGAGACCTGCCAAACATCCTCATATCGAGATGGAGTCTCCTGGACACGTGAGTGCTGTAGTCCTCGTGGACTCCTCCAGGGGAGCCGACGTCAGGCCCGATGCCGTCGGGGCCCGAGTCGGGGGCTGCTGGGTCTCCTGAGCTCGGACTCAGGTTGACGGCCTTGGAGAGCAGCCTCGCTGCCTTCATGGAACAGCAGCGGGCATTGATCGCCGGTCTCACCGGTGCATCTGCCCCGACCACTGGGACCTCGACGTCCAAGTCAACCCCGGAGGCCGAGCCGATCCTCGAGTCCATGCCGATCCTCGAGTCCATGCGGGCTCGAGTCAATCCTCGGCCACGGTCTCCCTCGGCCTCCCGTTCGGGACCGAGGTCGTCGACGCCGGTACCCTCAGCGTCGGGGCGAATGGCATCGGTGCCCGCCCGACCGGAGCCGCTCGATTTTTCCTCTGAGGAGTCGGGCTGGGAGACGGAGGACGAAGAGTCACCCGACACTTATCGGACTCGGTGTGTCCCATCGGACTCGCCGGAGTCCAAACCTCGGAGACGATCCCCACCGGAGGATACCCGGTTCTCGGACTTCGTGCGGGATATGGCCAAGGCCTTGGCCTTCTCCGCGGATCCCGAGGAGGAGCCGAGGAGCTCGAGGCCCTCCAGTATGACTCTCCCCCGAAGGAGGCCTTTACTGTACCGGTTCCTCCGATGCTGGAGCGGCTGCTCTTCCGCATGTGGGAAACCCCACCCTCGACGCCGGTGTTAAGCAAGCGGGTCGATTCCATCTATAGAGTCCGCAAGAGCCCTGGGTTCCAAAATGCACAATTACCGCACCACTCCATGGTTGTGGCATCGACCATGCATCGACTGAAAAGTCAGAAGATGCACTCCTCGGTGCCTCCTGGCCGGGAGGCCCGGAACCTGGATGCCCTCGGTAAGAAGTGCTTCCAGGGCTCTATGCTTGCTTACCGTGTCCAGATTTACCCAGCTCTACATGGGCATGTATCTCCGAGACCTGGCAAAGGAGATTGCCGGGTTCTCTGCTGGTCTCTCCGAGGAACCTTTGCAGCGGTTTCAAGCCTTGTCCACTGGTATTCGAGAGTGCTCGAAGTTTATCTCTCGAGCAGCCTACGATGGCTTTGAGGCTTCGGCCCGAGTAGCCGAGGCCGGCATCGGTGCCCGCCGACAGGCTTGGCTACAGTCATCCGACCTCGAGCCATGGGTGCAGGACAAGTTGCTCGATGTCCCCTGCCGAGGTGAAAACCTCTTTGGCAAGCCCATGGCTCAAAAGGCTGACGAACTCGAGACCGAGACTCTGACCAGGACTAGGCTGTCCAGAAAAACCTCTGCCCCTTCTCAGAAGAAGAAGGGCTCAGGAAAAAAGACCTTTTACCCGAGGAAGTCGTCTGCCTATAAACCATACCCTCATTATCAAGCCTCTTCAGCTCCCCAACAGGGTCAACAGGCCAAGGGGCAGGGTCATGGGCCCCGTAGGCAGAAGGCCCCCAAGCCACCAACACTGGCCCCTGCTCAGCAGGGTGGGGGATTTTGACTCAGCAAGCATAGCCTCTTCTCCTCAGCTGGCTCACATCAGCACAGGAGGCTGGCTGGCCCAATTTGCCCACAGGTGGTCAGCCTTCACATCAGATACCTGGGTGCTCCATATAGTCCAAAAGGGCTATCTTCTCCATTTTCACCAGGTGCCTCCCTCCTATTTTCCAGGGGAGCCTCCAAGACTCCCTCTGCACAGGGACCTACTCCTTCAGGAGTTAGCAAGTCTGCTAAAGGAACAGGCTGTGGAACCGGTGCCCCACCACCTAAGAGGTCACGGCTTTTATTCCAGGTACTTTTTAGTACCAAAAAGAACAGGAGGCCTCAGACCCATCCTAGACTTGCGCAACCTCAACAAGTTCCTGGAGAGGGAAAAGTTCAAGATTCTTACCCTTGGAATCCTGCTTCCCTACCTCCAGCAGGGAGATTGGCTATGATCCTTAGATCTAAAGGATGCTTATACTCACATTCTTATTCATCCAGACCACAGTCAGTATCTCAGATTTGTTGTGGGGGGAAACCACTACCAGTACAGAGTACGTCCCTTTGGCCTAACCTCCGCTCCCATGGTGTTCACCAAGTGCCTGGCAGTGGTGGCGGCCTACCTGAGGCTTCAAGGTCTTTTTGTGTTTCCATACCTGGACGACTGGCTCATAAGGGGCCAATCTTCCCAGGAGGCCAGTCAAGCCACCCTTCGCACTGTGGCTCTGCTTCAGCACTTGGGGTTTGTCATAAACTTCGCAAAGTCCACTTTGCTCCCGTCCCAGAACTTGGAATTCATAGGAGCAAGGCTAGACACTCTTCAGGCGAGGGCTTTTCTGCCAGTGGACAGGGCCCTCCGGTTGATGGATGTAGCCAGGCAGTTTCACAGCAATTCCCTGGTCTCCGCCAGGCAATTCCTGAGACTTCTCGGCCATATGGCTTCCACGGTTCATGTCATCCCCAATGCCCGCCTGCACATGCGGCCTGCTCAGTGGAGCCTTCGGACTCAGTGGCATCAGGCCACAGGGAGCCTTGCAGACTCGGTGAGAGTATCCACCCTGCTCGTCTCCTCTCTACAGTGGTGGCTTCATCTTCCGAATCTGGTACTCGGAGTGGATTTTCAATCCCCTCCGCATTCTCGAGTGCTGACGACAGATGCTTCTCTTCTAGGTTGGGGAGCACATTGCCAAGGGGCATGTACTCAGGGTCTCTGGACTCCTTGGGAGGCTGCTCAGCAGATAAACTTCCTGGAGCTACGGGCAATATGCCTAGCTCTGAGAGCCTTCTCCCACCTCACGTCTCACCAGTCTGTACTACGTGAACAAACAGGGAGGCACAGGCTCCTTCCTTCTCTGTCAGGAGGCACAACGGCTGTGCTCTTGGGCCGTCAATCACGGAATCCTCCTCAAGGCTGTCTACCTCCCCGGTCAAGAAAATTACCTGGCGGACAGGCTGAGCAGGATCCTGCAACCACACAAATGGAGATTGAATCCATTCGTGGTTCAGCGGATCTTTCTCAGGTTGGGGCCTCCCCACCATGGATCTCTTCGCCAGCCCTCTGAACCGGCAACTCCCGAGATTCTGTTCCAGACAACCGCATCCTCTCAGAGTAGCAGCGGATGCCTTTCTGATTCCGTGGTCCCAAGGCCTACTATATGCGTTTCCTCCCACGCCACTAGTGTCTCGGAAACTGTTCAAGGTCCTCAAGGACAGGGCCTCAATGATTCTGATCGCCCCCAGGTGGCCGAGGCAGCCGTGGTTCCCAGTTGCAACTGGCGGTGGACACTCCCCTGCCTCTGGGAATTCAACACGATCTCCTGTCTCAGGACCAGGGGTCTCTCTTGCACCCCAACCTACAATCCCTTCATCTGATGGCCTGGCTGCTGAAAGGGTAGTCCTGGCTCCCCTACTCCTGCCTAGAGAGGTGGAAGACGTCGTCTTAGCCTCTAGGCGGCAATCCACCAGGAAATCCTACGCTCTTAAGTGGCGTAGATTCTCCACATGGTATGCTCAGCACAGCGAGAATCCCTTCTCGTGCTTGGTAGCGGTAGTATTGCAATATTTGCTTTACCTCTCCAATCTAGGCCTTAAGTCCAACTCTGTCAGGGTTCACCTAAGTGCCCTCTCAGCGCACCACTCGCCGGTGGATGGGAGGCCTCTTTCCAACCACCCTTTGGTGGCTTGTTTTCTCAGAGGCCTCCTCCTGCTTAAGCCTCCTTTGCGTCCACCAGCCCCTGAGTGGGATCTGAATGTGGTCTTACAGCGGCTTACTTGTCCGCCATTTGAACCTATGGCTACCTGCCCTCTCCGTTTTCTATCCTGGAAGCCTTGTTTCTGGTAGCTCTTACCTCTGCTAGGCGAGTGAGTGAGCTTCAGGCCCTAGTGTCTGATCCCCCTTAAACTAGGTTCTACAGGAATAGGGTAGTCTTACGGACTCACCCGAAGTTTCTTCCTAAGGTTGTCTCCCCTTTTCACCTCAATCAGGAGGTGGTTCTTCCGACCTTCTTTCCCAGGCCGCATGCCAACCGGGCTGAGATGGTCCTGCATACCCTGGACTGTAGGAGGGCGTTATCCTTCTACCTCGACCGTACGCGGGAGCACCGGAGGGCTGTTCAGCTCTTCGTTTCTTTTGACCCCAATAAGTTGGGGCTACCTGTCTCCAAGTGTACTTTGTCCGTATGGGTCGCTGACTGTATCACCTGGGCTTATGGGGCAGCTGGCCTCTCGTTGGAGGGTCGAGTCACGGCTCATCGTGTCAGGGCGAAGGCTGCATCAGTGGCTCATCTCCGCTCTGTTCCGTTGGCAGACATCTGCCGGGCCGCTACTTGGTCTTCAAGCCAGACTTTTGCGGCCCATTACTGCCTTGAGAGGGAGTCCCGCAGGGACAGTGCTTTCGGACAGGCAGTACTCCATAATCTCTTTGGGGTTTAGGCAACTCCTACCCTCCGGCCCTGGTGTTGGGCTACCGGTCGGGGGCGTTCTCAGAGAAGATTCCTTCCTTACGTACTGACGAGCTAGAGGGAGCTCATTTTTTCGGCTTGCGGTCTCCGGTAGCCTTAAGCTGGGGAGTCCCATATGTGAGGACTGACTTCCTGCTTGGTCCTGGAGAAAGAGTAGTTACTCACCTGTAACAGGTGTTCTCCAGGAGCAGCAGGAATCAGTCCTCACAACCCTCCCTCCTCCCCTTGGAGTTGCAGTCATATGATTTATTTTGCTAATTTTTTGCTGTCTTTTAGCTATGTCTTCAGACTGAGCAAGATGGCACCCTTGGGCGGGAAGGGGACCGCGCATGCGCGCTGCAATTCCCAAAGGCTTTCTTTGAAAGCTGGGGAAATGCTCCGCACGGGGGCTCCGTCAGCGCCGACGTCACCCATATGTGAGGACTGATTCCTCCTGCTCCTGGAGAACACCTGTTACAGGTGAGTAACTACTCTTTCTTATGTAATGCTGATTTCCATTTATGTATTCCTATAATAGTCTTTTTACAGATTTTATATTTTATAGCAGTGGTTCTTAACCTTGTTGGAGGTACTGAACCCCACCAGTTTCATATGCACATTCACCGAACCCTTCTTTATTGAAAAATAAAATATGATTTTTTTTCAAATTCATGACATAAGTATATGTTTTACTGGTTCACAAAATGAATCGTTCATTAACATCACTGTGTTCAAAGAACAAAACCAATACAATGCATGAACTCGCAACAAATTACATACATAACTTTTCACAAAGACATGACCTTTTTTAATACTACCACACCGAAATGGTTTTAATTTTTAACCTTATGTATTCCAATAATGAACTTATTGTATTTATGCTATTTATTATTTTTTACATTTTAACACACACCCATCACCTAATTTCCATCAGGCTACACCGCTACAATAATAATGAATATTTACTGCAAATCAGTGTGACTTCTGCTGTTGCCTTTGAGAGACCAGTTCAGAAATGCGTGGCTTCACCTTGGCAAGTGCCACTCTCATGTCATTTTCAGAGCAAAGTCTGTTCCTTTTCTTCGTTTTTATGTCCAGCATCCTCGAAAAGGATTGCTCGCAAAGATATGTTGTAACAAATGGTATAAAAATTTCCAGGCTTTCCTAGCAATAACAGGATACGTTACCATTTGTCGACACCAAAACGTTGAGAGCGTTGTTGTTCTGAAGAGTTGCTGTTGAACCTGGCTCTGCTGAATTTCAATGATTTCATCGAGGTATTCATCATTGACATCTGCTGTCTCAACACCAAACGTGAATGGCTGTCTCACCCATGCTGGATATGACTCTCTTGTAGGGAAGTATCCGTCGAGACTTTTGCAAGCTCATCTAAGTGCGTGGCAATTGCTTGCTTCAGTTCCGTGGGTACAGAAATGTCTCCGATTCCAGATACATCTTCGATCTTACTTACACAGTCGTCCAGCAGGGGAAAGTTTGCGAAGTTATCGTTCTCTGTTCGTCGTTTCCATAACGGTAGCTTTTTTTGAAAAGCCTTCAGGTTTTCTTCCACTTCGATGATGTTGACTCCACCACCCTGCATCTGCTGATTGAGATGATTGAGAGATGCAAATATATCAGCCATGTACGCTAAAATGAGAATGAACTTAGAATTTTTGAAGCAATCTGCATGACGATATTGGTGCTCTTGCAAAAACAGGGCTAATTCCACACGCATGGCAAAAACACATTTCAGCACCTGTCCCCAGAATAACCACCGAACGTTAGACTGGTACAGAAGTACCTTGAATTCAGAGCCCATTTCTTTACACAGCTCACTGAAGATGCGGTGCCTCAGTGCACTATTTCGCACATAGTTCACACATTCCACTACAATTTTTAATACTTCTGTCATTTCTGGAGGCAAGGTATTTGTTGCCAACGCATGCCTGTGCAGAATACAATGCTTAACAATGATGTGTGGTGCATCGGCTTTCACTAGCGCACCAACACCAGACTGACTTCCCAACATGACTGGAGCTCCGTCCGTACATACTGCAGAAACCATATCCCACGAAAGATTGTTGTCTCTGAAGAAGTCATCCACAAGTTTCTTCACATCGGCTGCCTTAGTTGTTGTTGTAAGAGGCTTACAAAATAAAAAATCTTCCTTTATCATGTCGTCTTTGACATAGCGCACAAATACAGCAAGCTGACTTAGATTAGAAACGTCTGTGGTCTCGTCGAGTTGGAGGCTGAATTTTGCCGGGCTTGAAATCAGATCTGCAACTACTTGAGCCAAGATGTCTTTGCTCATGTCCTCTATTCTGTCGCTGATGGTGTCATTTGAAAGAGGAATTTGGGTTAATTTAACTTCGGCCGCTTTTCCCAGCATCAGATTCGCCATCTTCAACACAGTTGGTTTTATGAGTGTTTCACCAGTGGTGTGTGGTTTGCCCTGCTTTGCGATCAGGTAAGCAACTTCGTACGATGCTGTGAGGATCGGTTTGTTGATGGGTACAAAGCTGAGAGCAGGCAGAGTAGCCTTTTCATCGAATCTGGCTCTCTTCACCTTGAATTCAGCAAGCGTTGTGTTCTTGTATTCCCCATCTCCATGCAGGTTAAGGAAGTGTTCCTTTAGTTTTGCCGGTACTAGACTAGAATTGCTTAACTTGGCATTGCAAATCATGCAGATAGGACGCTGACTCCCATCATGTTCTGTTATATATGCGAATCCATGTTGTACATATTCGTCCGACCACTTTCTTTTTTGCTCGACATAGTTAGTATGGATTAAAATATTAAGAAAGAAATCACATGACATACCATCACGACAGTCACAAGTCGACTACTGAGTGCACCAAATTCCCTGCTGCACAGATTGGCCAAGCAATGTAGCGTGATCACCTGCAGCCAATGATGGCCAAGCGGGGCGTGTCATCACGAATCATATGAGTCGGGTGCGTGTCTTGTGTCTTGACCTCTGCTGAACCCCTGAGACTTACTCACCGAACCTCTAGGGTTTGATCGAACCCAGGTTAAGAACCACTGCTTTATAAGATGATAGTAATTTGTTGTGACTATCCATTGGGGTTTTGTTTTTGGAAGCAGATTGCCAGGCCTTTCTTCCGCACAGTTAACAGCAACACTGGCATTAACAGCATCGCAGAAATGTAATCCTCTACCATCAACACTGTTCCATATTGCTACCCTGATGGAATGCAAAAGTTGACAACAAATAAGAAGGCAAAATGGTTGGAAAATATGGGCTTGGCAATAGCAACAAAGGTGGATGAAGACTGATAGAATTCTGCAAGACCATCAATCTATTCATCTCAAACACCACCTTCTAGTAACACAAGCAGCAATTTGTACACATGGACGTTGCCCAATGGACTATACAAAAATTAAATTGACTACATCTATAGAAGTCCGCGATGGAATAGCTCAATAACATCAACACAGAGAAAACATGGAGCTAATTGTGGTACAGATCACTAGCTACTAGTATGCAAACGCAGGCTAAAGCTGAAAAAGAGCAAGCCACTCATGAATGTAGCAGAGTATGATCTTGGAAATATATATACAGAATTTAAAGACTCCCTTTGGGTACAAATGATAGAGCACCAGAAGAGTTATGGGATGACATCAATTAAGCTGTGCTTGAAGAAAATGAAAACTATCTGCAAAAGGTGAAAAAGCAAAAATGGCCAAAATGGATGACCGAAGAGACTCTGAAAATTGCTTAGAAATATGTGTGCTGTGTATTACCCCTGTTCTCTCTATCTATGCCCCAAATTTTCTGTCTTGATTTTTTTGACAAATCCCAAACTTGTAATCAAACCGCTGCTGATCGCTGGAAGTAGCGGTATATAAGTATTTACTAAATAAATAAATAAATAAATGCAGAAAAGTTAAAACTAGAGGAGAACGAGGTGTAATCATGGAACTAGACAGAAATTTTCAACATTCAGCAAGACAAAACAAGATTAACCTTTAGAGCTACAAGAGTTGGAGAAAATTCCATCCTCGTATTGGAATGCTAAAAGATGCTCGGGATCCATGTTAAATGATGCTGACAAGATCAAGAAAAGGTGGAAAGAATATACATTCATCATCCCATAAATTTCAGTGGACCAACAGCCTTTTCAACCTGTACCTTATGGTCAGGGGCCATTGGTAATGTAGGAAAAAGTTGAAATAACATTGAAAGCTTTATTAAAAAACAAAACACCAGCTATTGATAGAATACCCATTGAAGCATTACAGCAATCATATACAGCAGTTACAATAGCTATAAGGCTCTATCAGGGTATTTGGAAAACATCATCTTGGCTGACTGGAAAAGATCTGTGTTTATACCAATACTGAAGAAAGGTGATCCAACTGACTGTGGAAATTAATCATACAATCGCTCTGATCCTACATGCCAGCAAGATTCTACAAAACATTATTCAGTGAATTCTACAACCATAGCTGGAACAAGACTTGCCCGAAATGCAAGCAGGATTCAGGAAAGGGCAGGAACAAGAGACATCATTGAGGATGTGAGATGGACCCTTGAAAAGAATATCAATTATCTACATTTGTTTTCATTGACAACAGCAAGGCCTTTGATTTCATAAATCATGAAAAATTCTGGCCACGTTAAGAAGCAGGAGTATACCAGAATACTTGTTAGTTCTCATGCACTACCTTTGCATTGGTCAAGAAGCAACAGTTTGAATGGAATAAGAAGAAATAGAATGGTTTAAAAAAAGACAAAGGTGTAGGAGAAGTTCGCATGTTTTCCCCATACCTGTTCAGTTTGCAAGCAGAACAAATTCAGTTTAACGAGATTGCATGAAACGAAATGTGAAGAGCGGAATACTCAGCAACCTTCACTGTGCTGACAATACCGCAATGCTGTCTGAAAGTGAAGACTATCTAAAACATCTGCTTATCAAGATCAAGGAACGTAGTCTTAAAGTGGGCCTGCATTTTAAAATGAGGTGTATGGGATCACAAAAAGAGGAACACAGAAAAGAATATCAGATAAAGCTGAAAGAGGCAAAGGTAGAAACCAGGATGGCAAAAGCACAAGTGGAAGAGAAAATGACTACAAACGTGAAGTGAAGTAACAAGACTTTTTTTCAGGTATAGTGGGGAAAGGAGGGAATTCAGAGGTGGAATTGCAAGACTCAGATGCTAAAGACCGATTTGTGGAAAGCAATGAGGAAAAAGTATAATTGCTAAACAAATATTTTTGTTTCGTGTTCACAAAAGAAATTCCTGGGGAAGGGCCACGCAAGACTGACAAAGATAACAAGGGGAATGGAGTAGATATAAAATCATTCACGGAGAGGTCACGTGACATGGTGGGCTAGGGAAGTCGTGCTTTCTCTTGCTCCAGGACCCTCTTCCCTTCCCCGGCTTTAATTGAGGAACCTGACAAAGCCACAAACCTCCAAGAAAGCTTAATATATAACGGAGGTCAGCTGGGGCAATTTAGGAAGCCAGCTTACAACCAGAGTATGGCAACAAAAACCCCGCAGTGAGAGAAGCCCTGAGTGGCCGACTCAAAAATGGCAGACAGACAGCCCGATAGCCCTCGAATAGATAGTCCTGGGACAGTGGTCAAAGAAATAACCTGAGCGGTGGTATAGGCGCTAGAGGAGCGATTAAGTGGTCTGGCCACACAGATGGCAAACGTGGTGCAATCGGTGTCTGAGTTTATGGGTCGCGTTGAGCAGGCAGAACAGTGATTTGGGTCCCTGGAGGATGAACAGATCCGTACTCAAAGCCAGCTGAAACAGATAGAAGATCAACTCCAACACCATACTGATAAACTTGACGATTTGGAAAAACGCGGGAGAAGGAAAAACTTATGGTTTATCGATTGTTGAAGAGAAGATCACCGAGAAAGCACTGAAGGGCTTCTTGGAGGCTTGGATCCCTTTTAACTTGCAACTCAAGGAGGGAATTGGGAGCATTATAATTGAACGAGCTCACCGACTGGGACAACGATGTCCCTTGGAAAACAGACCACACACTGTTATTTCACAGTTCTTAAATGCTCATCAAAAGGACTGCATCTTACAGGCAGCTCACATGCAGCGGTGCAGGGATCAGACCACACATGGTTTACTAGTTTTCCAGGACTATTCAGTGGGAGTCTCTGCGTGGCAACGGGAGTACAGAGAGGCCTGCAGTATCTTGGTGGAACACAGGGTCTGATTTGTTTTGGCCTACCTGGCACGTCTCCGACTGGAACATCGTGGTCAGCAGGTACCTTTTTCCATCCCAGTAGAGGCAATGGCGTTTTGCTATGAACAATGGCCTTCTCAAAACTCTGCCGCCAAGTGATAACCCTCATGAGAAGAGCTAGATCTGGCCTTTGGCTAGAGAGAGGGAGAGCTGTGAGAGTGCTCAGAGATCAAAGGGCGATCGTCCCTTTAAGCGGCGTGCTCCAGCACTCACGTCGCCACCGGAGATCAAAGGGCGATCGGCCCTTTAAGCGGTGTGCTCCAGCACACATGCCACCACCAGAGATCAAAGGGCGATCGGCCCTTTAAGCGGTGTGCTCCAGAACACAAGCCACCACCAGAGATCAAAGGGCGATCAGCCCTTTAAGTGGCGTGCTGCAGCACTCATGCCGCCACCGGAGATCAAAGGGCGATCGGCCCTTTAAGCGGTGTGCTCCAGCGGGCGCGCACCGGAGGGCCTCGCCAAAGGGCCCTTTGGCGTGGCCCTTTGGCACGGGCCCGGGGGCGCTCTGGTGTGGTCCATCTATCCTTCTCCTCCAATTCATCGCAGCCCCCTGGATCTGAGTAAGCACGATCGCTCCTCCACCCATTTCCTGCTTAGATCTGCTACCCATTGCCTGCATTGAACTGTTATCCATTGCCCATTTATAACTGCTACCATTGCCCGCATATAACTGCTACCATTGCCCGCATATAACTGCTACCATTGCCTGCATAGAACTGTTATCCATTGTTGCTTAGAACTGCCACCATTGCCCGCATTGACCTGCCACCATTGCCCGCATTGACCTGCCACCATTGCCCGCATTGACCTGCCACCATTGCCCGCATTGACCTGCCACCATTGCCCGCATTGAACTGCTACCATTGCCCGCTTAGAACTGCTACCATTGCCCGCATAGAACTGTTATCCATTGTTGCTCAGAACTGCCACCATTGCCCGCCTAGAACTGCTACCATTGCCCGCCTAGAACTGCTACCATTGCCTGCCTAGAACTGCTACCATTGTCTGCATAGAATTGCTACCCATTGTTTGCATAGAACTGTTATCCATTATTGCTTAGAACTTACCCATTGTTTGCATAGAACTGCTACCCATTGCCCGCATTGAACTGCTACCCTTTGTTTGCTCAGACCTTGCTGCCCACTACCATGGCCCCACATCTCATTGTCCTTCTCTTCCTCCCCAACTGCCTCGCCTCCTATCAACATCCTCCCCCTTCTTCCACCTTACACTCCTCACTTCTCCCTCCACTCTGCCCCCTAGCCTAGCACCTGCTCTTGAGCTTCTTCACACCATCCCCCGCATTCAACCAGCCCCCTCTCTCTTAGGCAACCCCATCCTCGCTTTCCGCTGTACTATCTTCACTTTACCTCGCTCTCTAATACTCATTCTCCTTCTCTCATCAGGTAAATCAACCCCAACCCTGGCCCCCCCCCCCCCCCCGATTTCTCTCCCACGCTAAAGAAAGTTCCTCACGTACCCTATCTAATTTCATCCACATCCCGCTCCTCCCTCCTTCCGCCCTCCCCCATTCATCCCACAATCTCTCAACCATAGATATCAACTCCAACCCTACCCCCAAATATAATTCCTCACATAACCTATCTGATACCATCAATTTTTCCCTCACTTCCCCTCCCTCATGTCCCTCTTGGAGGGCACATACACCCAGACATATCCACCCACACCCTACTCCCTCTAAATCTCGGTACTACCCTGGAAATAGACCCCCACACTACTCTGATAAGAAATCTCCCTCTAAATCTTGGTACTACCCTAGAAATAGACCCCCATGCTACTCTGACAGGAAATCCACACGTAACTTATCTAACCTTATCCACATCCCTCTCCTTCCCCCCTCCGCTCTCCCGTTTACTTGCGCCCTATGGAACGCATGCTCAGTCATTAAAAAAACTACTTTTATTCACGATCTCTTCATCTCTGATCCCCTACACCTTCTTGCCCTGACCAAGACCTGGCTCCCCCCAGATGACACCGCATCCATTGCCTCTCTCTGCTATGGGGGCTACCAATTCTCCCATACACCTCGATCTACTGCTCGCGGTGGTGGCGTTGGCCTCCTACTCTCCCCCTCCTGCCAATTCCAACCCCTCCTGCCACCCCAATCACACTCCCCCCCCCCTCTCCTTTGAAGTCCACTCCATTCGCCTCCTCACACCACTTCCCCTCCGTGTAGCTATTATTTATCGCCCACCCGACAACTCCAAATCAACCTTCCTCACCGACTTCGACTCCTGGCTTTCTGCCTTTATGGATCCCTCCTCCCCCACTCTTATTCTTGGCAATTTCATCATTCACATCGACAACCCCTCCGACCCCCATGCCTCAAAGTTCCTCGCTCTTACCTCCTCGTTCGACCTCCAACTTTGCTCCACTGCCCCCACACACCTACACAGCCACTGCCTTAACCTAATACTCTTCTCCAATTCCTCTCCTTCAAACTTCCGCAAATCAATCCTTCCCTCATCTGACCATCACCTACTAACATTTACTCTTCAGCTCCCACCATCCCAACCTCATCCTGTCTCCTCCAACCTATTTAGAAACCTGCATAATATTAATCCCCTGACTCTCTCCTCCACCATTTCTCCATCTCTTTCCTCCATTTTATACTCCGAGTCTATCAACGAAGCATTATCCTCATACAATGCTACACTATCCTCAGCCCTTGACACTCTTGCCCCCTCCCACCTCACGCCTTGTAAAACGATCTACTCCCCAACCCTGGCTTTCACCCACAATCCGTTACCTACACATCTGTGCCCATTCTGCCGAACGAGCCTGGTCCAAATCCCACTCCCCGGAAGACCTTCTACACTTCAAATTCATGCTTGGCTCCTTCCAGTCAGCCCTAGCACTTGCCAAACAAGATTACTACATCCATCTGACTAATTCCCTTGCCTCTGATCCTTGCCGTCTCTTTAGCACCCTCAATTCTCTCCTCAAGGTCCCCCCGCCCCTGATCCCGCCCTCCCTCCCTGCCCAAACCCTTGCCGACTACTTCCATGACAAAATCCTCAAAATTACCCTTCAATTCCCTACCCCCTCATCTACCTCCCCTCCCAATCCCATTTCTCCTCCCCCCATTTCTCCTCCCCCATCCATACTCTCCCTGCCACCCTCTCCTCTTTTCCCCGATCCCTGAAGAGGAAACCGCACTTCTTCTTTCCTCCTCCAAACCCACCACCTGTTCATCAGACCCTACCCCTACCCATCTCCTACGTTCCATCTCCCTCACCATTGTCCCCTCCATCACTCATATCCTCAACCTTTCACTCTCCACTGCAGCTGTCCCCGCTGACTTCAAACATGCTGTTGTCACACCCCTCCTCAAGAAACCCTCACTTGATCCCACATGCCCTTCTAACTATCGACCCATCTCCCTTCTTCCCTTCATATCTAAACTGTTAGAACGAGCAGTCCACCGTCGCTGCCTCAACTTCCTCACCTCCCAGGCCCTCCTGGACCCACTACAATCAGGCTTCCGCGCCCTACACTCCACTGAAACTGCACTCACAAAAGTCACCAATGACCTGTTCCTGGCTAAATCTAAGGGTCTCTAGTCTATCCTCATCCTTCTTGACCTTTCTGCTGCCTTTGACACCGTTGACCACGACCTTCTCCTCACTACCCTCTGCTCGCTTGGCTTCAAGGACTCTATACTATCTTGGTTCTCCTCCTACCTCTCCCATTGCTCATTCAGTGTATGCTCTGGCGGCTTCTCCTCCTCACCTACCCCGCTCCATGTAGGTGTACCCCAGGGATCTGTCTGGGGCCCCCCTCCTTTTCTCTCTCTATACCCAAGACCTTGGCGCGCTTATCTCTTCCCATGGCTTTCAGTACCATCTCTATGCCGATGACTCCCAAATCTACCTCTCTACACCTTATATTTCTCCGGCAACCCAGTCCAAGATCTCTGCTTGTCTTTCGGACATCGCTACCTGGATGTCTCACTGCCAATTGAAGCTGAGCCATGGCCAAGACTGAACTCCTTGTCTTTCCACCCAACTCCTCCCCCCCTCCACTTCCCCCTCTCAGTCCATGTGGATGGATCTACTATCCTTCCTGTTCCCTTGGCCCGCAATCTAGGGGTTATCTTTGACGCCTCTCTCTCCTTCTTTGCTCATATCCAGCTTGTAGCTAAGACCTGCCGCTTTTTCCTCTACAACATCAGCAAGATCCGCCCCTTCCTCTCTGAACATACTACCAAAACGCTTATCCACTCCCTAATAATCTCTCGCCTCAATTACTGCAACCTACTCCTCGCTGGTCTCCCCGTGAGCCACCTCCTTCCCCTTCAATCTATACAAAATCATGCTGCTCGACTAATCTTCTGCCAGCCTCGCCATGCCCACATTACTCCTCTCCTCAAGTTACTTCACTGGCTCCCTATCCAGTTCAAGCTTCTCCTGCTGACCTATAAGTGCATTCATTCTATGGCCCCTCAGTACCTCATATCTCTTATCTCTTCCTACGTCCCCTCTCGAAATTTGCTCTCTGCTAACAAATCGCTTCTTTCAATGCCTTTCAGCCGCACCGTGAACTCCCGACTGCGCTCCTTTTACCTTGCTGCGCCACACGCCTGGAACAGCCTTCCTGTGTCTGTGCGCCAGGCGCCCTCCCTGGCCCTCTTCAAATCCAGGTGGAAGACCCACCTCTTCACCGTTGCATTCAGATCCTGACTTCCATCCTCATCCTACCCTAACCCCTATTAACGTTTATGACCAAACTTTAGACCAAGCTGTACCAAACTACCACACCGTACCTTCCGCAGAACTGACTAATGCTCTGTATTATTCTAACTAGATTGTAAGCTCCAATGAGCATGACTCTGACGGGCAGGGACTCTCTCTTGTATGTTAGCCACCTCTTGTAGGCTAGCTGTGCAGCGCTGCGTGCATAGCGCTTTATAAGTGCTAAATAGTAGTAGTAGTACTTTGGGGGATAATGTAATTGAGTATGGTCTAGAATGGCTGAATGAGGGCAGCCCAACAGACTGATAAATATATGGACCTGATATGACTTGGTACAACTATGGACAAAATAGTAATGAGGACATGCCCAAAGGTGCTTCCTAGATTCCAAGCTCTAAGATGTTTTGTTCTTTGTGCCTCTTTTTTGCTACTTTTCTTAATTTTCTCTTACATCGTTTTGTTATAAGGCACAGGAGTCAAGGATAATCGAATGCAGAGATTTATGATGTTTTCTGTCCTTCCTTTCAACCTATAAGGTATGGGGGTATGTGTTATCCTCAACCTTACCCATCTTATGTCCTGGCAATAGGAAGGCCTTAGACTCGGTGGAGACTGGGCTGCCTGGTCATCCTGCCCTGACTCTTCCTTAATTCATTACTTGCTAACTTAGATGGTGGGGTTGGGATAGCAACCTTGACTTGCAGATGGGAGGGAGGAGATGGAAGTGGCACGGTTTGCACCGACTACAATGTGAATTGGGAGGCGATTGAGGGGTTTAGATGGATAGTCATTTATCACTCTTGTCCATCTGGGCATGAGGGTAGGATAGTGTGAATGGTGGGGAGAGGTGCAATTAGGAAGAAAAGGGGGGAGCAGTGTCCAAGGTGTTTGGAATGGGGAGGGGAGGGGGTCCTATATGTCACGGGCTTTATGGAGGGGACCTATATGAAGAAATTGAAGGAGGAAAGGGGGGAGTATGATAGGCGGGATTCAGAAGGGGGGACAGGGGTATGGGTATCTACAAATGGAAGGGGGTGTAATCTATGGGTCGCTAGGGATACTAAGTATTGGATTGGGGGGGACCCATGGAGACAGGTGTGTATGGTTTCAATAAGATACGATTGGGTTTTGGCACAGATGGAAAGAATATATGAGCGGGGAGTTGGATTTGGGGGTGCAGGCCCTAGGGTTGGAGGGTTTGTGTCTGGTATATACAGTTGATTGCTTACACTCTGGTGGATTCTCAATGTGGGAAAATGGGTAAGGACCTAAAGTTTGCATCTTGAAATGTGTGTGGAATTGGAACCCCTGTCAAAAGATACAAGATGTTGCAGCAGCTGCGAGCTCACCATATTGACATTGCACTGCTGCAGGAAACGCACCAGGCGGCAGAAGAGCATGATAAGTTACGTCTGTGGTGGGTTAGGGATGTGTATGGTGCGTCCACTATTGGGGAAAAAGCATGGTGTGGCAATACTGATAGCCAGGGGCTCTGGGTGGATGGAAGTAGGTCCAGATGGCCGCTATGTGTTTGTGCAGGATATGCTTTGCAGCCAACCCATGGTGATGGGCTCTATATATGCTCCTAATGTGTGCAATGCAGGATTTTATCAGTGCTTGACCCGGTGTATAGCAGAGTTCGCAGATTGCCTGCTGATACTGGGAGGCGATTTCAGTTGTGCACTTGATGCGGCTATTGATAGATCCCAGGGCGATGGGTCTCACGATTCACTTAGTGCACGTCTGTTGCTCGGTCTGTGTGATGGATATGGATTAATGGATATATGGAGAACCTTGCACCCTGGATATCGGGACTATACCCACATGTCACAGGCATGATTATTTCTTTGTCTCAAGGGGTATGTTCGACTGCATAACTCGTGCAGACATTGGCCCTGTCGTTGTCTCAGACGACACAATGATTACCCTGGAAGTGAGATGGAAGGATCAAGGCGGGCATGGGCTGTGGAGGTACCCATTGGAGGTGGTGGAAGATGCCCGCTTTGGGCCATATATTAGAGCTAAGTGGGCAGACTATGAGCTCAATAACAGACAACACATGAATAAGCCTACCCTATTCTGGGAGGCTGGTAAAGCAGTGATGTGAGGTGTGATAATAAATTACATCCAATGCAAGTGTAAGTGGTTGAATAGCAGGATCCTGCAGCTGGAGCAGGAAATGGGGGTGGCCAGGCATAGGTTATGCTTCCCTTTCGAGCGCTGAAGCTAGGACTCAACTCCTGAACATTCAAACAGAACTAAATATGCTCATTCACCAGCGGGCTAAGAAATCCTTAATGTTTTACTGGCATAGACTCTACCGATATGGGAATAGAGCAGGCAAGTTGCTGTCCTCATTGATTCGAACTGGGGCAGGCCCGAGTCAAGTGGTTGTATTCTGAGACATTAATGGTTCTCTGCAGTCGACGACAGCAGGGGTGGATAAAGTGTTCTGCAAATTTTACCAGCGGCTATACTGGGCAGAAGCAGTGGCTGGGGATGCCGGGATGGTGTACCTCCAAGCATGCAACCTCCCGAAGCTGACGGAGACCCATCTGGCCGTTTTGAATAGCCCCATCTCCCCACAGGATGTTCAGAAGGGTATCAAGGGTCTTAAGGGGGGCCATGCACTGAGATCTGATGGCCTCCGGGTGAATTTCATAAGTTGATTGGAGATAAGGTCATAATTCCTATGGCCGAGCACTACGCAGATTTAGTCGGGTGAGCCTGTTTCGCCTTTGAGTCGAATAAGGCATTAATCACGGTACTCCAAGCCAGGGAAGGATCCTTTTACTGTCCCGTCTCATTGTTGAAAACCCAGTCAGAATCGTGGATAGCAAGGAAGGTATGTTCTTTATTGATTACTGAAAAGCCTATGGCCCGAAACAGGCCGTGTTTCGTTGCCTTCTTCAGGGGCAGGCTTTAAACACTGTTTAAGCCTCTATGGTGTTATATTCACCATCGGGGACAGAAAAATCGGTGCACTTTACCTGTAGGCACAGTAATTTTCCTTCCGACCAATATTTGCAAGGATCAGCGCCAAACAGTATAAACCCGTAAAAATCACACATCATATTACAGAACCCTGCCAACAATTTCAAAGCCGGCAGGGTTCTGTAATATGATGTGTGATTTTTACGGGTTTATACTGTTTGGCGCTGATCCTTGCAAATATTGGTCAGAAGGAAAATTACTGTGCCTACAGGTAAAGTGCACCGATTTTTCTGTCCCCGATGGTGAATATAACACCATAGAGGCTTAAACAGTGTTTAAAACCTGCCCCTGAAGAAGGCAATGAAACACGGCCTGTGTCGGGCCATAGGCTTTTCAGTAATCAATTAAGAACATACCTTCCTTGCTATCCACGATTCTGACTGGGTTTGCATCTAGCACGTGGTATTGTGCTTGTTTGTTGGTACCAGTCTCATTGTTGAACATGGATATTAAGCTCCTGGTGAAAATCATGGCGGATTATCTAACGATATATTTGCCAGACCTGGTGTACCCAAACTAGGTAGGGTTCGTGAGAGGCAGGAGTGTGACATACAGTGTAAGCTGGGTCTTAGCCTCTATGTGTGCTAGTATTGGTGGGGGGCGATTATCCATGCTGATTAGCTTTGATGCTGAAAAAGCATTTGATCACGTAAGCTAGCATTTCATGTACCAAGTACTCGAGACAATTGGCTTCCAGGGCCTGTTCATGGATAGCATACGATTACTCTATTCGAACCCAAGAGAAGCGATCATGGTTAATGGGAACTTGTCTTCCGATTTCCCAATCTGCTGAGGTACACGACAGTGATGTCTCCTCTCCCCATTGCTTTTCGTCTTAACGCTGGAACCCCTAATGAACCGCATTCGGGCGACCAAGGCCCTACATGGGATCACGGTAGGGATGGAGGAGTTTCGTGTTGCGGCCTTTGCTGATGATCTTTTAATACATCTGGTCTTTATCTGCCGTAATTTACTACGTCCTAAAAACTGGCAAAAATCAATGCTTTCATCTTTGATGGATAAGAAATAGAAATTGAAGGCAGCTTTGACCTGCTTGGATCAATAATCAATAATGAAATGGCAAGCAGTCAAGAAATACAACACATCGTTCTTGGCTGAATGGCTATGAAGGACCTAGACAAAACTTTCAGGTGCAGAGATATATCTCTGCGTACAAAGATTAGACTTATCCAAGCCATGGTATTTTCAATAATATCATATGGATGAAAAAGTTGGATGGTGAAGGGAAAAAACCAGGAAGAAAAATTGATGGCTTTGAATACTGTATATACCATGGACTGTCCAAAGAACCTGTGGATTTGTTCCCTCCATTTTTGTATCCCCTCACATTTCAGTGTTATGCTATGACTGAGGCTCCCTACCCCCCAGAGGCCTCAGTCATTTTATTATGATAGGGTCAATGTCTAGAGAGTATGACTCCCTTTGCCCAGAGAGGGCATATACAGCCATTATAAAATTTAATCTTTTAAGAACTCTTGCATGAATGTATAAGCTGCAGGTCAGAATAGAACAGGAAGGAAGTAAATCTGTTTTTGGTGTAGGCTTTATAGAATTTCCTAATTATAATATGATCTGCATTTCAGCAGCTTTGACAAGCTATTTTTCTATGTTGAAATATCAACTCAAAACTCTGGTGGAAGAGTTTCAGACTTGCCCTTAACTTTTTTTTTTCCTAGATAACTCCTTTTTTTTCTTTTTCAATAACATGCTGTAATGATCACGCTGTAAAAATCATAAGGTCCTATTACTGAGGTTAGATAAGTTTATTCTTGATCAGTTGATGATAGTTTGATGTCCATTTATGCAACAGAATGCTATTAAATTATTGTGTGTTCTATACAAGTCACCTTTGTTTAAAAAAGATACCCAAGGTGGTGTGTAACAAATAACAAGTAGGGAAGGAATGCAAATCATGGCTCATGATCTGCATTCTATATGTGTGCGCGCGCATGCATGTCTCCATTTTGTATGTTTGATTTTTTTTGTCTCTCTCTTTCTCTCTGTGGGCCGGTGTGGGTGTGTGTAGTTCTCTGTGTTGGTTCTCTGTGTCTGTGTAATTTGGAGAGGTGATTAGAGGGGAGCACTGTTTGAAAGTACAATTCCGTAATTGCTGCATTACTATGAATCATTGTGTATTACAGCTATTGAAACTGCTTTTCAAGTAGAAATGCATTGGGGCATTCTTGGGGTAGCTTCCTTTCCCTTCCATTTCTAACCACATGCAGCAGCATGCATGGAATAGAAACCACTGAAATGTGACATTTCAAATAGTTCAGTGGACTACAAGGAAAAAAACTGAGGAAGTTTTAAAATGAAACATCAAGAAGTTATTTATTTAAAAGAAATGTGATAGAGCCCAGTTACTTATATCCTTATATTATCTGGTAACCTGTCATGCTTATTCTTTTAGCAGTGATCTTTGTTCTTATTACTGTTCGTGTCTCTCTTGCAGAGATCTTTACTAAAATGGTCTGGCTTTTGTTTGTTGCAGGTAGATTGGGTGCAGTGTGATGGCGGGTGTGATGAGTGGTTTCATCAAATTTGCGTTGGCGTCTCTGCAGAAATGGCAGAAAATGAGGACTACATATGTATAAACTGTACCAGGAAACAAGTACATACTGCAAACATCCCTGGCCAAGCCCCTCTCCCCTTTACACCGAACTTTCAGCTACCATTGAAGGACCTTAAGGAAATCAGCTAGCAGTAGCTCAGTTTTGGTAGGACCTTTTGAAATGGACATATGAGAAGTTATTCAGAGAGAAGGCATTCTTGAGCCGATGTACCCATTCTAAAAGATACACTCCTATGTATGAGTACCTCTGTGGAGAAAATCCCTTAATGACCAGCTTCTTCAGTATCCCTGGATTACATCAGAGCTGCAGTTTCCAGTCTCATTTGTGCAGAGGGTGTCCTGTTAACCTATGAAGCCAGTATTTTAAATGGAGTATTTTAAGCATCCAACATGACATGCGGTACCCAGAGATGAGAGTGAGCATGAAAATGGCTGTTAGATTAGGCACTTTGGGCTGTAGTAGTACATGAGTGACTTGGAGAGAGAAGTGGCTAGGAAAAAGATGATAGGTTTGGCCTCAGCATTGTGCACCATGGATTGGAAATTCGAAAGTGGTCAAGTTGAAATACAGTTGTCACTTTGGTAGCAATGTCCTGTGACAAGCAGCTAACGCTACACAGTATATGTATAAAATAAATTTAATTTTTGCTGTATAGCAATGGAAAAGGAGCTTGAAAATCTTCTGGATCAATATCAGTTAATAGCAGCTACCAGAACAGCAGTAGCAGCACCATGTTCATGAGAGGGCAAAATTGGGTTCCTAAAATATTTACAAATTTGAAAATATTGTTCACCTCTCTGATACTCTTACCCCTTAGTAAAATGATGCCTCCTTCCTTGAGGCTGTTTAGTCACTTGCTAGATGTAGCTCTCTTGGTAAATTTACAGTTTTATTATGAAGTGAAAACAATTTGCAATAGGAATAGGAATGCCACATCTAGTAGAGTGTTTGCCCACCCTAGGCAGACCTTCAGCCATGTGTCCTTGTGCCTCCGGGTGGGTCATGGCTTTACCATCCCTGATCTCATAGTTAAGCATCTCCCACTTCCTTCCACCCCCTCAGAATTTTCGAGCGTACCTCCATGTAACTGTGACTGTGTCAATACTTAAAAAAAAAAAAGAATATGCCCCAGAGCCTTGTGCTGAAGCCAGTCCCACCCCCATGGCAGCAGGACTTGTACATGGGAGAGGATGAGACCAGCTGAGGCTTCCTGCATGTTTCAGCAGGAGACTCCATAGCATTTTGGTACTGACACAGCTACAGCTACAAGGAGCCAATACTGACGGTTTGAGGGGGCGGACTATGCAGGAAGGAGGGCAGGAAGAAAGGAAGCGCTCCATCTTGCAATGTTGGGGTAGCGTTGTCAGAGTTGGCTACAGCCTTCTACTGCTCTTTCTTCACTGCTGTGCCACACTCAGACTTGGTGCAGTTGCTGAGTACTGCAGTTGCCACCTGTAAAATTGTGCCACCCTAGGCAACTGCCTAGCTTACCTAGTGGACAGGCAGGCCCTGACATCTGTACTCATGTAATTGGGAGAGGACTGTGGTAGGGGAATAAAGTAGGTTAGCAGTGACATTAATGTGTGTACATGCATGGGCATCGGAGCAGGATCGAAATGGAAAATGCCATGCTTCAACTGTTCATGTTGAAGAAATATGCAGAGGAGGTGGTGGACAAGGGAGCATGTTAGTTCTTACCCCAAACAAGACTAGCATGCTCTTTTCCTCCACCTCCTACATATAGTGTTTCAGTATGAAAACTTGGAGCATGGTGTTCCATTTCTGCCTTTCTTTGTACCTTTGCATATATTAACTCAATGTGTGCCTGCAATGCACATGTAGTCGAGAAAATAGAACCTGTTATGGTTTTGTTTCATGGGGTTTCTGTTGAAAGCATATAAAATGCACATTTTATCTGAACTGGAGAATATTAGAAAAGGAGTCATTAGCCCTGTGGGTTTATTCTAGTGAAGGTTGGAAAGAGAACAGTTTTACAATCACATCTTATGAGTGTATACCAAAAGAACATACATGAACCGAAAGAATGGAATATGGTTGTATCTCTTGAGCTTAAAACTTTGATAGAACCGTTTTTCAGGAGTGTCTCCAAGGATGCTCATCTCTGGGAAGCGCAATGCCAGCGATACTAGCTTATGGTTTATGGATACTGTTCTAAATGCCTTTTCTGCTTTTGCTCGGGAAGACGGAGGTCATTGATGTTCTTGGGTAATGGCAACAATTGATGAAATGGTGTTTTAGTAAATCATTTTTTAAAGCAGACTTGTTTTTACTTTTTTCTAAATGTCTGACTACTGACTGTTTGACTAGATTATTTTTCTTTGTTTTTATACTTACCGCTGTTCCAACAGTGCAGAGACTGAGGTGTACAAATGGATGCCTCCCTGGCACTAGGTTTGACTCCATTCCTTCCTTGTAGTACAAGGACTTAATCTGTATTTCCTCCTACCAACGGGACCAAACCTGCCAGGTGTTTGTGGTTCATCAGTTGCCCACATTTAGTGTGCTGCTTCCTGCGTATGGTTTGTGTCCCCTCCATTGTGGATTTGGTTTGTTTTTGCAGTATGTGCTAATTATATGTATATGAATGTTCAAAGCCGGCTGATATTGTCTCTATTTTCCTTTTGTCTCACCATTGCTCTGTAAACCTACACGTTGTATGTAGAGCATAGTCTTGCTAGGAGATGAGTTGGGGTTTAAAATAATATTATAGCAAAACTGAGTTGTGTGTCGTGTCACCTCTTTTGAGTAGAATGCTTAATTTATAGAATAATTATCTAACCTTTTTTGCATTTATATATATATATAATATTTTTTTAATAGAAATTAAGTGGTATTTGACAGCTGTTTAGCTGTTTGATACTATCCAAACCTACCTTTAGCTAGTGTTAACCAGCAATTGGGTAATTCAGTTGAATAAGTAATCACTACTCCAATAAATAGATTCTTGAATGAATCCACTCAAAATACAAGCAAGCTTTTCAAATTATTTAAAAAAGGAGAGAAATGATCTCACTATATGTGCCATGACAAGCACTACTTAGTAATATGCTGTATCAGATGAGACATCATTGATCCAAAAAACTCCTTTTATAGAGACGTGAATTCATTCACTTTAAATCATTATTTAATTACTGTATTATTATTCTGAGTAAAACAGTCCAATTAGAATAACTCAAATTATGCTCAACTACAATTCATATTTAAAAATTGAGATCAAATTTATATGGAATAATTCCAATAAAGTGCAATTTAGGCTTCCTATCAAAGTGAACACTGCTACACGTTATTCCAATCCTTAACGCCTCCATTTTTTTTTTCAAATATACAAATTGTTTTGGAGCTTCAAACACTTTCCACTTCTTTATGCTCATCTCAATGACCTCAGTCCAGTGCCTGACAGAGTCATTACCAAATACGTGCTGCATCAGGGGTGTCCCCTCTTCATTCTTGAGAACTGAATTTCTAAAAATCATTAAAAGTATCCAAAAAAAAGAGATGGAAACTTCTGTTTGAAAATGACCAATCACAAACGTCTTTGTATGACAAAACCAACCAATGGGCCAGGAGTTAGTCATTCAATTCTGCTGATATCAAATCCTTATCTTCCACATACAAATAAAAGGAAAGCTTTCCACTCGATGCAGTTATTGAGGCCATGCGGTTCCAAGGTGTTTAATTTAAAAATCCATCACTACTTGCATTGCAACAATATCATACCATAATCACCACCTTGTTCATTTTGTTTTATACAATCGATTGCCATGCAGCGAAAACACAAAAAAATCATGCCCTGTCTTCATACAATGCTGCACCTTAAGGGGCCTCTTTAGTTTTATTCAAATAGGACTTATGCTCCGTTAATTGCACTTTTAATTTTCAGGTGGTTTTACCAGTATACATTTTATTACAAGGGCACCAAATTGCATAAATGATTTGTAGAATTACAAGAAGTTCTGTGAAACAGTTTGTATACCTACCTGTCCATCAAACAGATTAGCAAATTCATTACTCTGAATAATAATATTGCATAATTGGAAGTAGCCATATTTAAAAGGACTGTGCTCTTCAATATTATGATTTTCACCTCCTGGTAGCATGGCAGAGCAGAATAAGTCTTTTAAATTCTTTCCTCTGTTATAGGCAAAGATAGGTCTTTTAGATTCCAAAACGGAATGAACTCTTAAAACTCCCCATTGTTTTCTAATCACCGATGCCAGCCTTGACAATAAAAGGGAGTACTGGAAAATACAAGATTCCATATCTTTTTTTTTCATTAGTGGAAACAATTGGATCAAGCAAATTTTTCCAAGAAATGCCATACTGGATCAAACCAAAGGTCCATAGAGTCCATTATCCTGTTTCCAACAGTGGCCAGGTCACAAGTACCTGTTAGGTTCCCAAAAGGTCGAAAGATTCCATGTTTCTTATCTCAGAGGTAAGCAGTGATTTTCCCCAGTCCATTTTAATAATGGTTTATGGACTTTTCTTCAGGAACTTGTCCAAACCGCTTTTAAATCCAGCTACACTAACAGGTTTTGCTACATTCTCTGGAAATGAATTCCAGAGCCCAAATCTGACCTTTTGTAGTAAATTTATATTTCAGCTCTAGCGCTTTAGACTTATACTCAACATTAATAGAGCAAAATCTTTGATAGTGGAGAAACTACTAATATGGAAGATTATTCTTCAAACCAACTGGATGAAAACTATTATATTTCAATAAGGTATTAAGATTTTGCATAAATTGTGTCAAAATCATTCTTTCTTCACACAACATAGCATCTGAAAATTCTTCCAATCATATAGCATTTAAAGCTGTTATTGGAGGTCAGCCCATAAAAAAAAGTTTTTAACTGTATCTTAGAACCCGCCCACAACATAAAAATATCTATATAACGATGCCAGGTAGTAATATATTTTGAAAAAAGAGAGTTACTAATCAATTCTTTTTAAATTTTTGCAGAAACGGATTAGCCAATGAAGGAGAAAAAGTGGCTTCCATGGCTGTACCAGAAATTTTCCAGTAGTATCATCCTTTAAATATAACACAGTTCTTTTTCAAAGCAATCAATGCTAAAGCCAATAGAAATTCAGTAGGTACCTTATGTGGTTTAGGGCATCTTTCCAGTACCTCCTTGATTATTTCCAAAACTTCATCTTGAGGTATGGACGTGTACAAAGGTCTAACATCTAAAGTTACCATGCAAGTATCGTTGTTTGCAAAACTGAAATCTCTTCATAACTGTAAACAAGTTGAGAAGTGCACTCTTGCAGTGTGACACAATGGTGCATTTTCCCATTTGCCGAATCAGGCATTCAGTGGGGGGGTCCATCTCTGTGTATGTCATAGAAAGTGTCAGAGTGCATGCATGTGTGTGTGCCAGTGAGTGCATGCATTTATTTATTTCTCTCTGTCACAGGGACGTTTGCGGGCTACAAGCATACATGAATGTGCACAAGCCATGGGGACTGTTGAGGGCTACATATACATACATGTGTGTGCTGAGAAGCGTTAGGAGCTGCATGTGAGTGTGTATGCATGTGTGAGTCTTGAGTGTCAGGGGCTGCATGCATAAGTGTGTATGCTGGGCTGTGTATGCTCATATCTGTGAGGGGCTGTGTATGCATATAAAAAGAGCCCACTTAACAGTGCGACAATGGACATGTTTCTCCTTCATTTGCAAAATCATACATTCCTCTGTGGACTGACATGAATGAGCCCTCATATATGGGTGACGGAACCCATCTGGGAACGCTCCCCAGCTACTATTGGGAGGTTCCATCATGCCTGCACGCCTCCTTCCTCCCCCTGCTGCTGCGGTGCCATCATAAAATAGTCTTAGTTTTTCTGCAGAGCTCAACTGAGGTGTTCCGGTCATTTTCTGCTTGGTAATTGATTTTTCTCCCATGCAGGAGTTCCACGCTTCCAGGATTTTCAGCTAATCGCCTGCCATTGCGGTTTCTCTTTTCCTTTTTATTTTTCTATTTTCTGTTGTTTCATTTTCTTTTTCTGCAATACCTCTGCCCTCTTAGATGCTGGTGCACTGACTGGGCCTCACTTTTTCAAAATCAAGCCATTTGATTCCACTGCGGCTATCTTCTTAGATGACATGTCTCAGAGACCACCAGTGGGTTCAAAAAGTGTTCCCAGTGTGCTAGGACTGTATTTGCCATGGATACTCTCAGTTGGGCCTTCAGTGCCTGGGACCGAATCATCAGCCCTCTTCTTGTAATTTGTGTTTGCAGATGACAAAAAGAGGACTCAAAGGTCAAGAGAAGCAGCGCGAAATTACTTTTTGGCACTCAGAAATCCAATCCATCATCTTCAGCATCAACTGTAACAGTCTCTATGGCTTCCAAGGCTGCATCAGTTGCTGGCAGTGCATCGACATCGAAGCGTTCTCGAGTCCACTCGGAGCCAAATGCCTTGGAGCATCGACCATCGATTGATCGATCTCTGCCCGAAGATGAGACATTCTACTTCATCTTCGTCTTCATCAACATCAAAGGGTGATCAAACTAAGCACTAAGTGACGACTCTGGTGCATTGGTGTTGGAGCCCGAGGCATGGCATCAAGAGCGATGAGGGTCCATGTGAGCACCCCTCAAAGTTGCCCCGATGGGAGGAGAATTCATCCTCCAGAACATCGGAGGGGAACAGACAGCCTGCCGAGACCCTTGTACAGATACTGGGTACATCAGTCAAAATTGCTGAGGCCCCACAGCCTTCAGAATTGGCAGTTGTGGAGAAGTGCCTTCTGCAAGCTCTCAGGGAACACATCATGGTGCTCATGGTGGTGCAGCATGCTGGGATCTTGACATGGGCTGTGTTGACATCAACCACTGTATAGCCGATCCTCATGATGCACACCTTGCTTGCGAGAGTTGCATCAACATTGGAGCATCGAAGGGCCCCAACACCGGTGCCTGTCCTGCCGATATCCCTCTCTAACATTTTGGGGTCCAATGCATCCTTGAAATCTAGAAGAGCATTGGTGCATCATCGCTTCCAAAGTTGTTCCTAATCCCCTCTATTCAGGGGAATGATCCAGGCAGAAGTGCTTCAGCTTCCTCTCTGATTCTGATTCAGATGACAGGGTAACCGACATGTCATCTGAAGACATGTCAGAGGACAAGTCTCCTGAACTTCCATCGGATCCTTCTCCATCTCTTGAGCAGCATAAGTCCCTTCCTGAGGATATGACCTTCTAGGATTTTGTAAGGGACATGGCCAAAGCCATACCATTTTCTTTGGAGACTGAGGATGAGCCCAGGGCAGAAGAGTTTGGAGATCCTGCAGTACTCCTCTAACCCTAAGGAAGTGGTGACAGTGCCTGTGCACCACATCCTGTGAAGAGTGCAGACGAGAATATGGGGAAAACCCCTCACTGTGCTTCCAGTTAGTAGAAGGCTCAACTCATGTACAGAGTTCAGAAGGCTCCTGGATTCGAGAAGTCTCAGCCCTTAAAAGGTCTTAAAATTCCAAGTCTCATTCCTCAGTATCCCCGGGGAGAGAGGCTCCGACATTGGACTCTTTCAGGAGAAGGTATTTTCAGAGTTCCATGCTCATAGCCTGCATGGCTTCTTACCAGCTGTACATGGGCATGGTTGAAGAACAAAATGTGCAACCTCACTGAGTTTTCTGTTTCTCCCTCTAGAGAAATTGGAACAGTATTATTCCCTAGTGGTTTCACAGCAAGGACTGCTTGAAGTTCATGCTCCAGATGACCTATGACATCTTCAAAATGGCATTGAGAGCTTCTGCCTTGGGTATTGGTGCTTGGAGACTTACCTGGCTCCAATCCTCAGATCCGGAACAATTAGTGCAGAACAAGCTTGCTGATGTGGAGAGAATCTCTTCGGAGAACAGGTTGAAGAGAAGGCTGGCTTAATTGAAAAGCAGCATGTCACCCTTCGTAATCGCTCAAGGCATTCGTCTGAGCTGGCCTCCTAGTGCAGGAGGTACCAAGGAAGGGGACAGAAAAAAGACTTTTACTCTCACAGGCATAGGTACTTTCCTGGGCCCCAAACTTCCTAGCCCAGACAGGCTCCTCATTCACAACAGTATGGAGAGAAGACTCAGAAAGCCCAGCCAGCTACTCAGC
This sequence comes from Ichthyophis bannanicus, assembly GCA_033557465.1. Classification (NCBI taxonomy): domain Eukaryota; kingdom Metazoa; phylum Chordata; class Amphibia; order Gymnophiona; family Ichthyophiidae; genus Ichthyophis; species Ichthyophis bannanicus. Next base: position 449,777,625 of record CM066037.1, on the reverse strand, counting down.
CAAAGCCTGGAGTGGGGTATTAACTGTTTTTTTTTCCCAGAACATAGCCATCTACCAGTAATTGTGGTGGGAAACCCTCCTGTCGGGGGAAAGCTCATTCTTTTTTCCTAAAGGTAGCCCCTTATAACATCAGACTCATGGGTTCTACAGATAGTCCAAAACAGTTACTAATTAAATTTATTTGATCTGCCACCAAATTGCCTCCCGAGGGTGGATCACTTTGCCCCTCTGCATCAGGAACTGCTTCAGAGTGAAATCATTGCCCTCTTGTCAGATCTTGTGGTCAAGCTAGTGTTTATGTTTATTGTTTATTTAGATTTGATATACCGCTCAGGCCAAGAGGCATTAGAGCGGTTTACAATACTATATCATTCAAGGAAATAAGAAAAGAACGCCATTTATATGATAGGACAGGACAGAATAGAGGACAGAGACAGTCAAACAGATAAGAGAAGGAGAGGAACACGGAACAGCAAAATACCACAATATATAGGCATCACAATCCAGCTTATGCCGTCAGTGTAACCTCCAGCAACAGACGCCACGGACCAACGCCTAAGGGCCACGCCAAAGGGCCCTCTGGCGAGGCCCTCAGGCGTGGGCCCGCAAGGCGCGGGCGCGCCCCTGCAATGGCGGATTTTAAGCCGTTCTTCATGGCTGGTGATTGGCGGGCTTGGGGAGGAAGGGGGAGCTCCTGCTCTCACCCCCGTCGAGATCGCTGCTCTCCTCGCGCCCCTGCAACGGCGAATTTTAAGCCGTTCTTCATGGCTGGTGATTGGCGGGCTTGGGGAGGAAGGGGGAGCTCCTGCTCTCACCCCCGTCGAGATCGCTGCTCTCCTCGCGCCCCTGCAACGGCGAATTTTAAGCCGTTCTTCATGGCTGGTGATTGGCGGACTTGGGGAGGAAGGGGCACTTCTGATCCCCAAGAAAACGGGGGGATACCCTCCCATCCTAAACCTAAGAGATCTGAATGCATACCCAAAACTAGAAAAGTTCAAAATAATTTCTCTAGGCACCTTGCTTCCTTTCCTGCAAAAAGGAGATTGGCTATGCTCCCTGGATCTGAAGGATGCATATACCCACATACAGATACATCCTGCTCACAGGAAGGAGGTATCTCAGATTCATCCTGGGGGGAGAACACTTCCAGTATTGCCCTTTGACCTAGCCACAGCCCCTAGTTGATTGTAACTGCATAACTCCAGATGCTGGGAGTGTTTGTCTTTGCTATCTGGACAATTGGCTGATCAAGAATACTACTAGGGAGGGAGGAATGGTCTAGTAGTTGGAACAAGTTACCTCTGGCCAGAGGTTTGATTCCCACTCAGGGACAGCAACCGCTGGCTTGAGGAACTGGGGTCTCTAGTCCTATAGGTGCTCCTTGTAGCCTTGGGCTAGCCACTTAACTCTCCGTTGCGACAAGTGCACATATAAATTGTGAGCCTTTTGGGGACGAGGGAATATATACAGTACTGACTGTAAACCACCTAGATTGTGCTGTTTCGCAGATGGGCGGTATATAAATGCTTCAAAATAAATAAATACTACTACTAATAGTTTCTATAGCAGTACAAGGTGTACACAGTACCGTACATATAGACATAAGAGACAGTCCCTGCTCAGAGCTTACAGTCTAATCAAGATGAAAAAACTTTGTAAAACTGGGGACTAGAGTATGGCAAGCTGCACATAAATAGTGGGCAAGAGAATGATGTGCATCAGGATCCTAAAGCAGCCTCAAAGGAGGTGGGTCATTAGCCTGGACTTGAATAGGGCCAAAGATGGATCCTGACGCACCAACTCAGGTAGTTTTGTTCCATGCATATGGATCAGCAAGGTGGAATGGACGAAGTCTGGAGTTGGCAGTGACTGAGAGAGGCACAGATAAAAGGGATCTGTCAGAAAAACAGAGTTCCCGAGGAGGCGTATAAAGTGGGATAAGAAAAGAAAGGTAGTGAGGAGCCATAGAATGAATGCACTTGTAGGTAAGTAGGAGAAGTTTGAAGTGGATATGGAAATGGATAGGGAGTCAGTGAAGTGACTTGAGAAGAGGGATTACATGAGCATAGCAACACTGGCAGAAGATAAGCTGTGCAGCTGAGTTTTGAACAGATTGAAGGGAGAAAGATGATTCAGAGGGAGACCAGCGAAGGGCAGGTTACAGTAGTCAAGATGGGAGGTGACTAGTGAATGGAGTGGATGAGGATCTTAGTAGTGTGTGTAGAAACGACGGGATGAATTTTGCCAAGAATAAAGATGATTGAACATTTGGGTGTTGGAACTACTAGGGTTCATTATTTATTACCCTAAGTCACACCTTCAACCCACCCCCTTTCCCCAGAATGTTCCCCAGTTCCTAACAAATCCAAAACTCATCCTTGCACCATCGTCTCATCCACACATTGAGACTCCGGAGCTCTGCCTGCCTTTTGGCTCCTGCGCGTGGAACGGGAAGCATTTCGTAGAGTGCTACCCTGGAAGTTCTGGATTTCAACTTTCTACCTAAAAGCCTAAATTTAGCCTCCAGAACCTCCCTACCACATTTTCCTATGTCATTAGTACTGACATGTACCAAGACAGCAGATTCCTCCCCAGCAAAGACCTTGTCTAGGTGGTGCGTGAGGTCTGCTACCTTTGCACCAGGCAGGCATGTTACCAGGCGATCCTCACTTCCACCAGCCACCCAACTATCTACATGCCTAATGATCGAATCACCAACTATAACGGCTGTCCTAACCCTTCCCTCCTGGGCACATGGCCCTGGAGAAACTGCTTCGGTGCGAGAGGGTTTTAAATCACCTGGAGGACAAGTCCTAGCTACATTCGCATTTTACTACTGTCTAGACGAGGACTCCTGTCGCCACAGCAGCTTTGACCAATCTGTACTCCAGAATCTATTAGGGGGGATAGAGTTGGTTTCTAATCCCCAAAGGTCCATTCTTTTCTGTCCATGCTACAAAAAAGAAAAAAGAGAATCGTTGTTATTGTACATAGGCCATATCAACTCAAAATACAAACTATTGCCATTAGGTGAATGCCTGCCCCTGTTGGACTTCTCTGTATTCTCCTTGGTTTTCCCTATAGGTGAGGACTCATTCCTGCTTATCCATGGAGAAAAGGTAGATATCCAAGAACAAGCAGGAATGTAGTCTTCACATATGCTGTGATGTTGGTATCGACAGAGCCTGTGCAGGAACGCTCCCCAGCGCCCAATTGGAAAGCCTTTGGGAGCACCCCACTGCGCCTGCATGACTACCTTCCCACCTTCCCAACTCTCTCTCTTCAGTTCTTCGGTTTCCGCAGAGCCATCAGGAAGCAAATCCTTTCACTGCAGAAAAAAACTTCTCTTTTTGTGGATAACGCCGGCATCATGAAAGACATTGCTGAGCCCCTTATTATTTTCTTTTTTTAATCTAGGTTTTCCCTTTCAAAAAAAACTGAGGTCTTAAGCCTACTATAGCCTTCCCATCCTTCAAAGGCATGGAGAAACCAGCTAGTGGTTTCAAAAAATGTTCTAAGTGTGCCAGCACAATTTTAGTGACCGACACTCATGACCGGTGCTTAAAATGCCGTGGACCAGATCACCTGCCAAAAGATTGTCCCCTCTGTCAGAAAATGAGATGGAGAGGCCTACAGAACTGGGCTTCTAAATTTGGGACACGCTCCGCCTCAGGTGTGGTGTCGTTGGCTTCCACTTTGTTGGAGGCCTCATCCTCTTCTCATGGATCCACAGGTAGCTTCAAAGTGGAAGCACAAATCTGCATCGAAGCCGGACAAAATCTCCAGGGGTAGATCTTGCTGAAAGTATTGAGATCCCTTGGCCATTGCATCAGCGGTGGATTGGCCTGCCAAACAGCCCCAGCGGGAGGCCCTATCCTCCAAAGCCTCAGAGGGGCTCCCAAGACCTCAACGTCTGGAGAGCTAATTGGTGCCATGCTCTGGGACAGTAGTGCAAGTATCTGTGACAGATACCAGAGCATACTGGCCATCGTGCAGAGCTTGCAGCTCTCATGGCAGCCTTGGTTTCTATAAAGCCCTTGGCTCCAAGCACCACCCTGTCAATAATGGTACCGATGTTGACATCAGTTGCAGGCATGGCATTAGGGCTACTGCAGATGGTGTTGACATTGCTTCCAACCATGCCCTTCCTTGAAACTAACACTGATGTCTGTACCCAGTCCAAACAGATCACTGAGGTTGGTACTTCAGAGCATCGGTACTGACATATTGCTTTGGGCGAACACCATAATCGTTGATTTATTTATTTATTTGTTTTCTCTTATATACCGCGCTATTCTGCATCAGTGCGGTTTACATTGAACAGGGCATTATAACTTGGAGATAACTATTTTACAGGGAACATGGGCTATGGAGGATTAAGTGGCTTGCCCAAGGCCACAAGGAGCACCTGTGGGACTAGAAACCCCAGTCCTTCCAGCCCAAGGTTGCTGTCCTCTAGTGGGATTTGAACCCCCGGCCTGAAGTACCTTGCCCCAACCACTAGGCCACTCCTCCACTCAATACTTTGATACTTGTCGATGCTTTGATACTTTGTCGATACTTTGATACTTTGTCAATACTTTGAATCCTCCAATTCAGATTCCAGCACTTCAGATACAGAGTCGCTTGATTCCTGGGGCCCCCATGACCTACCTTCAGAGCCTTCCCCACCACAACAGTGACACAGGTCTCCTTCGGAAGACATGTCCTTCCAGGAATTCATTCAAGATCTAGCCAATAGTCTCTCCATCTCCATCTTATGCTCTGTATGTGGAAGACTCCTCTCACGGTCTCGCCTCACAGTCCACGACTCGATACCATGTATCGGGTACCGGAGTGTCCCAGCTTCCAAAAACTGTAGCTTCCCCACCAGATGACAAGAGGGAAAACTATCTCACTCTAGTCAAGCATAGCCAAAATGTATTGAAGTTTGTCAATAGGGCCACCTTCGATGCTTACAAATGCACAAGCAGGGCCTCCGCAGTATGCATTGGTGTTCACAGAATTGTATGGCTTCAAGCCTCAGATTTTGAACAGTGGGTTCAAGATAAGCTGGGCAACATACCTTGCACAGATGAAAACGTCTTTGGTAAAGACTGGCAAGATAAGGCTTCTCAGAGTCAGAAAACACTACTCTAAAGAGACTGCAACAACAACTAACACTGCTAGAAAAAATGCAGCTGCAAAGAAGTCTTTCTACAATAAGAAGAGATTCTATTCTTATCCTCCTGCTTCTCAGTACCAGGGTCAATCCTCAAAAACACCATTCTAAGGCAGCAGCCTCCTAAGCAGTAGAAGAAGCTACAGGTGGCTAAACCTCAACCAGCTCCGCAGCCACAGTCTGTGCCTGTTTTTTAATTTTTTTCTAGAAAACATTGCCACCCTGCCTCTGGAGGACCCCCAGCCCCTCCACATAGCAGGCAGACTGTCTCTATGCCGACAGATCGGACCTCATCACCTCAGAGCAGTGGACACTAACCATAGTCCAGGAGGGGTACAGACTTCATCTGCAAGCTCTGTCCCTGCCACTTTCATGGGGGAATTTCAAACGCAACCCTCACTCACTGCTCTCCTAGAGGGCGAGGTGTCTTCTGTCTCAGCACCATAGAGAATGTTCAGACATTCCAAGGGAATGGGTTTTTACTCTCCATACTTTCTCATTCCAAAGAAGACCAGAGGATACAGGCCCATTCTGGACCTCAGAAACCTCAACATGTTTCTAGTCCGTGAAAAGTTCAAGATGTTCTCTCTCGGGACTCTTCTTCCCTATTTCCAGAGTCAGAACTGGCTTTGTTCTTTCGATCTAAAAGAAGCATGCACACATTCTCATCCATCCAGGCACAGGAAATATCTATGCTTCACCTTTCAAGGAAAACATTATCAATACAGAGTCCTTCCCTTCAGACTTGCCTCTCCCCCAAGAGTCTTCACAAAGTGCATAGCAGTCGTGGCTGCATATCTATGGTCTCTGGGGATATTAGTCTTCCCTTACTTAGACAACTGGCTCATAAAAGCAGACAGCTCCCAGGAGGCACAGCCTTCTGTATATCGTACCATCACGATATTACAACACTTGGGATTTCTCATAAACGCCCCAAAATCCAAGCTCACTCCAACTCAAAAGCTAGAGTTCATCGTAGCCCTACTGGACACACAACAGTCCACGGTGTTTCTGCCCCAAATCCTCTGTAACCGTCTAATCGAACTAGCGTCGCAGATGAAATGCTGCAGCTCCTTGGTCACATGGTCTTTACAGTACATGTCGTTCCATATACCTGATTACATATGCGCACAGCCCAATGGACTCTCGCCTTGCAATTGACGCAGGCCTCTGGCTGTCTTCGGGATAGGATCCAGGTCAGTACCCCTCTAACCACAACCCTTCAGTGGTGGTCTCCGGAATATCTGCTCTGCTTCTATTGTATGCAGATCTCTCTCATGCATATTTATCATGGATATTCTGAAAACCAGACTGGCCTGGGGGTACCAGAGGACTGGATTGGGAACCACTGAGCTAGATGCATTAGTGAGCTTCAGGCTCTGGTGGCGAACCTCCCCCCCCCCCCCATACCTGTTCCACCATAATAAAGCCGTCCTTTGGACCCACCCACACTTTATGCCAAAGGTGGTGTGTCCTTTTCATTTTAACAGTTCATTAACATTCCAGTCTTCTTTCCTAAACTGCATGCATCTCGAGCAGAAGCAGCTCCGCACACCCTTGACCTCAAGCGTGCATTGGCTTTCTTTTTCCAAAGGACTCAAGTGCATTGTAAAGCCTCACAGTTGTTCATCTCATTTGCCCCTTGTCACCTGGGTCTATCTGTATCTAAGCGTACAGGAACCAGATAGATAGTGGACTGCATTTCATATGCCTATGACAAAGCAGGACCCTCCCTGGAAGGGCATGTAACTGCTCACAATGTTCGTGCCATGACAACTTCCAACAAACCAAAAATCCGAAAGGGCTAAAGGAAAGGTGTCTCCCATAAAATGCCATCGAAGTTGTCATCAAAAATAAGACCTATTTCCACAAGTGTTCACACTGGCAACATTAAATTGTGATTTTTGTCGGACTAATGTCTGTGTGAGGACTAAACCTCTAACTTCCACGGTCCTTTGAATTCTGTGGGGAAGTTTGCCTGACGCAGGGTCTTTTGCCTTGTTACAAACCTGAAATGCAGTGGTGTGGTGCACCCCATTGTTTCTCTTTCTCAGGATACGTGGTAATCATTTGATGTAGGATTGGACATATTACAAGATGGACAAACCATAAGTTAAGTGCTTGCCTTCCTTGTTTTAATTTACTGTACAGTTGATTAAAATGGACACGGTCTGAGGTAGAGGTTTAGTCCTCACACAGACATTAGTCCGACAAAAATCACAATCACAATTTAATGTTGCCAGTGTGAACATTTGTGGGAATAGGTTTTTTATTTATTGATGGCAACTTCAATAGCAAACCTATGCTCTGTAGCCATTGATGAAATTTGCAAGACAGCAACTTGGTCTTTCATCCATACCTTCGCTGCCTATTATTGTCTGGACAAGGACTCCTGTCGGGCTTCCATATTTGGTCAAGCTGTACTCCAACACCTCTTTCAAACTTAGATGCAACTCCTACCCTCCGTCCTGAACTTTGACAATATCAGAAATCCATGTAGGATCCATGACCTCTTCAAGCCTGTTCTGAGGCCACTTCATCTGGCATCTGGGAGCTAGGGAGTCCCATATGTGAAAACTACATTCCTGCTTGTTCCTGGAGATAGCGTAGTGACCTGTAACAGGTGATCTCCGGGAACAACAGGAATTTAGTCTTCACAACCCACCCTCCTCCCCTAGGAGTTGTGAGGTTTCATTTACTCTCCTTTCTCAGCTACACACCCATCTGAAGAGAGGGAGTTGGGAAGCTGAGAAGGCAGTCACACATGTGCAATGGGGTGCTCCCAAACACTTTCCAGTTGGATGCTGGGGACCGTTCCCATGCAGGCTCCATCTGTACCAATGTCACCCATATGTGAAGACTTAATTTCTGCTGTTCTCGGAGATCACCTGTTACAGGTGAGTAACTATACTTTACTCATCTGTAACAACTGTTCTCCATAGACAGCAAAAATAAGTCCTCGCATTCTTCCCACCTCCCTGAGGAGTTGTATTCTGCTACAGCTATATGGCAGGTGTGAAGGAGGTGCACAGGCGCGATGGAACCTCTCAAAACCTCCGATAGTAGCTGGGGAGCATTCCCTTGTGGACTGTTGGGGGACATCAACCATATGTGAGGATTTATTCCTGCTGTCTATGGCAAACACCTGCTTCAGGTGCGTAACTACTTTATCTGAGGGGGAGGTTTGGGGAGAGTTCAAAAGAGAGATGATAAAATGTGTCTTGTTATGATAGTAGGGGTCATATTGCATATACCCTGGCTTTAGTATGTGCAAAACTAACCCATTTGGAGAATTTGCTGTGAGATTAACTATCAAAATCTTAGGGGGGAGAGGGGGGGAAGCATAAGGCTTGAAGATCTGTCTAGTGTGCCCAATACATTTGCATTGGCCCTGAGCATCTCCATTTGTTAATAATGGCATGGTTTAGGTGGGCTTGAAATGTCAACATATACTCCCCATTGTAGAAGGGCCTTTTACCCTTATTTAGCATCTTTATTCCTAGTGGTTGTACTACAAGAGTATCACTGGAGGGGGGGGGGGTTAACCAGAGCCATCTTGAACATGGAGCCCAATGGAGCCGGAACAACTGGAGATTGTTTCTGCTCTCCCAAGACCATCAGAGAAAGCTCTTGGTAGGTTCTGGGTGCTGGAGGGGGAATTGGGGGATAATGGGCTGGTATGGGAGGGGAATGGAGGATGAAAGAGTGCATGGATGCTTGGAGTAGCAATTTTCAAAAGCAGCTGCCATGCACAATTGGGGAACAGCAAGATTCTCTTTTTCCTCACATGCAGCTTTTTAAAATTGCTGTTCCCTCTGGATGTGCTGGCAAATAGCCTGGTATTTGCTGACATCCACTTATGTATTTCACAAATGGTTCTGCATTTAGCACAGCCTTTGTAAAATACAGGGGAAATTGTTCTGTATCTGAATTCAAAAAAGCATGGGACAAACAAGGAGGAACTCTCAAGGAAAAAGGGGGACTGTCGTAGTAGTTGATATGGAAGGGCAGACTAGATAGGCCATGTGGTTTTTTCTGCCATTGTTTCAATGACCTATCTAAAATGGTCTGGATCTAGCCAAAGAATTCCAAAGGGCACAACCACCCTATGAAAAATCTGTTTCATGTATGTTGTAGTCATATGGCTTTCAGTGAAGGCAAACAGAACAATAATTCATATGCTGTTCTCAAAGCTCTACTCATAAGATAGGGGACTATGTTGTCCTTCAGGTAGGCTGGTACCATTCCCTGTTGGCATCTTAGAAACCAGTGATCAATTTTTGAATTTAATACCAGCAGTCAGTGGAGAGCACACAAAATTGATGGAACTTAATGTTACTCAGTTGGTGGAAGGCTTAATTTGAAACAATCATGAGAAAAATAGACAAGAGAATGGACTTCCCATTGTAAAACGATCTGTCTGTTAAGGAGAATATAGTAATGTGATTGTAATTCAGCCATGATTTAATTGTGTGGTGAGCATTGCAGGGATTAATGCTGGTCTACTCCTAAACATTTAGGAAAATTATTTTCATAGAACATTTTTGACATCAGTTCTGGTTATGAGGAGGATTTTAGAAGGATGACCAAGCTAAATCGGGCACAGAAAAGAACAGGAAACGAGCCACTGATAGAAGAACTGAGAGATTTATTAATACGCGGTCTGCCCTACATGTGTTTCGACCACTCTGCCTTCTTCAGGGGACTATGACCATCAAAAGAAAGCAAAGGAGACTTGCTCTCAAAAACGCCTATTATAAAATGTTGAGGCTGGTCGCTGTTATTTCAAAACCAAAAAGTTAAATCAGGGACATCAAGGGCAGAATGTACAGAAAATTGCTAGGGACGTGTATGTCTCAGGTTGATTTCAGAAACATAGATGTCCCTGACCTAGACATGCATGATGGGGACGTCCAGCAGCATAGTAAAGTGAAAACATGAGGCCCATTTCTTATCAGTGTTCGTTGTCATAGTCTGAATTATAGGGGATATTAGGGTAGCTCCTTCTCCACACCTTTCAGAGGTTTGCCTGACAAAACAAGCACTTCCTTTTTGTTCCTCCAGTTCAGTCCTCCACCTCTGGGTATTGTACCACCTCCTGCAGCATGGAGACTGGGCATGTCAAAACTGTGACATCACTGGATGTATCCTGCTGGTCTCTCCCATCAGCCCCAGTGTTTCCAGTCTCCATGCAGCAGGAGGACATAGTGAGCCTAGGTGCTGGGTTCACTAGAGGAACAGATAAGGAGCATTCTAGGATAGTTATAAAAACATTTCTTTATCCCCTGTCACTTTTTTGATTTGGTCAGGACTGTCTCTTTAAAAAAAAAAAAAAAGAATAGATTAGTTATAGAAGAGAGGGACTGTTTATATACAGTTGGATTTTTCTCTACTGAAAGACAATTGATTGGAGTCTATAGCTAATGCCTTCACGTCCACTGTGCCTGGTGTGTGGCACACAGAGAGGCGTCGTCTCGGACGCAGGGTTTTTCTGGGGCTGCACTGCGGTGTCAACCAGTATGGAGCAGGAGATGCAAGATAAAACTACCAAAGGAGCTCATTGTTCATCAGCAAAGGACGAAGGCGAATCGCTGTTGGAGGGGCCGTCCATGCCTCTCCTGGAAAGCCAAGCAGGACCATCTATTTCTGGGACTCTGACAGGTTCTGGGGTGACTGTGGGCTTTTTCCCCAGACTTTGTGCTGATAATGCATCAGGCATATTGTTTGTGACAGCAGGGGACCGTGACAGGTCCTATTCCGCTGGCGGTGCCAATACAGCAGTCCGGACAAGAGATGGTTGGTAGCAGTCTGGTGAGATCGCCCAAGAGGGCTCGACCTCAAGAAGATCAGCCCTTGGATTTGGAGTGGCTCGATGCGGAAGATGTGGAGTTGGAGCCTGAGTCTGGAATGGAAGAGCTTGAAGAGATTCCGGAGCCTGAGGACCAGGCGAGAATCATTCGAGTATTCCGAAGGGATGAGCTTACAGCACTCATTACGGAATCACTCCAGGCGCTCAATCTCGCCCCTGTCCAGCCATCAGAGGAAGAGGTCTGGAAGATCCTCTCATTCAGGCAGTGCGGCAAACTCAGGCGGTGTTTACGGTCCACTGGGTGGTTGACCAGATGATCCAAGATGAATGGGATTTGCCAGAAGCTGGACTTCGAGGCGTTAGAGCTATGAATAGACTCTACCCCTTAGCTGACAAAGAAAAGGAGAGGTTTCGCTCTCCGCGGGTAGATGCAGCAGTGTCAGCGGTTACAAAAAAGACGACTATTCCGGTAGAAGCTAGCACAGCTTTGAAGGATGCGCAAGACAGAAAAGTGGACGGATTGTTGAAGCAGGCCTTTGAGGTTAATGCCCTTTCCTTGCAGGCTTCCATTTGTGGGGCTTGGGTGGTGAGAGCTTGCCTCCAGTTGTCCCAATGTTTGCAGCAGTCTGCTCCGCAGGCACAGGATCGCTTAATAGAGGTGACACGACTGGAATCCAGTTCGGCATATTTAGCGGATGTCCACTATGATTGGATTAGGATGTTGGTGAATAGTATGGCTTCCTTGGTAGCCACACACTGTTATCTGTGATTAAGGAATTGGGCTGCGGATGGTTCTTCTAAGTCACGTCTCAGTAAGCTTCCTTTTAAAGGAAAGTTGTTTGGTGAAGATCTTGACAAGTTGGTTAAGGATTTGGGTGAGTCCAAAGGCGGAAGGCTGCCAGAAGATAAGCCTAAGCAGGGAAGATCTCTCCCGGCCTCACGAGGTCAGTTTAGAGACTTAAGAAGGTTTCATACCTCTCGGTTGGGAGGTTTTCAAAGAGGAAGATTTCCTTCAAGGGCCCAGGAGTTTCTTGGGTTCCGAGGAGCAGACAGAGGTTTTGCAGCTTCCTCAACCGCGTTGGTACGAAAGCCACAATGAAGCGAGGCAGGCCCGGATAGGAATTTGACCGATTGGGGGACGATTTCGGGAATGTCTTCCTGCCTGAGTCCAAATAACTTCCGATCAATGGATACTGGAGATAATACACGAAGGTTATGCTCTTGAATTTGCTCGTCCAGTACTAGATTCGTTCGTGCTTTCGCCTTGCAAGGGATGACAAAAAACACTGGCAGTGAGACAAACAGTAGATCGTCTCTTACAGTTAGGAGCTGTAGTGCCGGTGCCGCAGGAGAATTACGGCGTCGGTCGTTGCTCTATTTATTTCGTAGTACCCCAAGAAGGACGGAGTACTCTGGCCTATTCTGGATCTAAAGGGAGTGAATTGCTGTCTTTGAGTGCTGCACTTTCGAATGGAAACATTATGTTCGGTAATAGTGGTGGTGCAACAGGGGGGGGAGTTCCTGACTTCACTAGATCTCACCAAAGCGTATTTGCACATCCCTATCAGACCAACTCATCAGAAATTCCTGAGGTTTGCTCTCTCTTGGGGGCATTTCCAGTTTCAAGCATTGCCCTTCGGGTTGGCGACGGCTCCGCGCATCTTCACCAAGGTTATGGTGGTGGTAGCAGCAGCATTGCGAAAGGAAGGTATTTTGGTGCATCCTTATCTCAACGATTGGTTGATTCGGGCGAAATCCAAGGCCGAGAGCGTTCAGGTTACAGACAAAGTAGTGGAGTTCCTTCAGGGTCTCAGCTGGGTAGTCAATGCGGCCAAGAGCCGTTTGGTCCCGTCTCAGGTGCTAGAGTACTTGGGAGTGCACTTCGACACGCGTGTGGGAGCGTGTTTTTACCGGTTCGGAGAGCTCAGGCCCTGCGACAATTAGTGTGCAAGTTCCTTTCGACTCCAGCTCCGTCGGCGTGGAGCTATCTTCGCATACTAGGAACAATGGTGGCAACCCTGGAAGAAGTACCATGGGCCAGGGCTCACATGCGACCATTGCAGAGGTCATTGCTCCGGTGGTGGTCGCACCAGAACGTCTCCCTGAACAAACGTCTCCCCTGCCCCCTGCGAGTCAGGCAATCCCTTCAGTGGTGGCTCTGCCCAGGAAATCTGGTGGCAGGCTTGCCACTAGAACAACCACAATGGCTTCCAGTGTTGACAGATGTGAGTCTCGCAGGTTGGGGAGCACATCACGAGGATCTCTTCGCTCAGGAAACTTGAAACGAACAGGAAGTTCAGAGGTCGATCAACCGTCTCGAACTACGAGCTGTAGTTCTAGTACTTCAGGTGTTTGAAACCGCACTGAAAGGGCGAGCGGTACGAGTACTTTCAGACAATTCTGCGACTGTGGCTTACCTCAAAAGGCAGGGCAGTATGGGCAGCGCTGCCATAGAGGAGGAAGCAGGAGCTCTGTTCACCTGGGTGGAGCCTCGACTTCAGGCAATCTCGGCGGTGCATATTGCAGGAACGGACAATGTGATGGCAGATTTTCTCAGCAGAGTCCGGGTGGATGCCGGGAAATGGGAACTCCATCGGAAGTCTTTGCTCAAATACTCCGCAGATGGGACCCTCCAATTATGGATCTCATGGTGATCTTCCGTTCAGCCAAAATAAGTCTGTTCTTCAGCAGAAGACGAGAAAGGATGTCGGAAGAAATTGATGCCCTGATGCAAAATTGGCCATCGCCCGGCCTGCCCTGTCTTCCCCCCCGTAGGCGCTCATAGGACGAGTGGTTCAGCGCATCGAGGCTCATCGGGGGAGAGTGGTGTTAGTGGCTCCGGACTGGCCGAGACGCCTTTGGTCTGCCGATCTAGTCTGACTCCTCGACGGGGATCCTTGGAGATTGCCGGCAACGGAGCATCTTTTGCTTCGAATGCCCCAAGTGGATCGGTTCTCGCTTACGGCTTGGCCATTGAAAGGGCGAGGTTAAGGAAAAAAGGTTATTCTGGAGCGGTTATTGCGACCTTACTCAGGACCAGGAAGAGGTTCACATCCCTAGCATATGTGCGTATATGGCGCATATTTGAAGACTGGTGCTCTCAGCGGCAAGTCCGTTCTTCCACGGTTTCCTTGCCGATGGTGTTAAGTTTCTTACAGGACCGTTTTGATAAAGGTTTGGCGGCTTAAGAGTTCAGCTGGCGGCTCTTTCTTGCTATAGAGATAAAGTCCAGGGAGTGGCCTTGGGGCTCTCACGTCAACGTGGTTCATTTCCTAAAAACGGTCTCTAGGTTGCACCCTGTTCGTAGAATGGTGGTGCCTCCTTGGGATCTCAACTTGGTTCTGGGGGTGTTGACTAGGGAGCCGTTCAAGCCCCTGCACCAAGCTTCAATCAAAGATTTAACCTTAAAGACAGTATTTTTAGTGGCCATTTGTTCGGCAAGATGAGTTTCAGAGCTGCAGGCCTTGTCCTGTCAAACTGTTTGTCTTTTTCTAGGAAAAAGGTGGTGTTGCGTCCGGTTGCGTCCTTTTTGCCCAAGGTAGTTTCTCCTTTTCATATGAACCAATCAGTTTCGCTGCCAGTATTAGGTCCTATGGAAGGAAGCTCCTCGGGCTGTAGTCTACATTGTTTGGACTTAAAAGGGAGTTCTGTGTCAGTACTTAAAGGTCTCAGAAACCCTAAGGACAATCATTCAGGCTGTCCGGCCAGGCAAATTTCTCGCATCCCTGGACTTGGTGGAAACATATTTTCATATTCCCATCTGCCAAGATCATCAGCATTATTTGTTTCATGATCCTCAGTCAACATTATCAGTTTCGTGCCCTGCCCTTTGGTCTTGCTACAGCTCTACACACTTTCTCCAAGGTGATGGTAGTAGTGGCAGCTTACCTGTGGCGCCAAGGTATTCAGGTTCATTCTTTTCTTATCTGGACGATTGGCTGATCAGAGCAATGACTTTCGAGGAGGCCTCTTTTGCGGTCTTTCAGGTCCTCTCCTTTCTGGACCATCTTGGTTTGGTGGTCAACTATGCCAAAAGCAATCTGTGCCCAATTCAGTCTCTGGAGTTAATTTTATTTATTTAACTAGGCGCTTATACCACGTTTCTACCAGTCAAAGCGGTGTACATTCAGGTACTGTATATATATTTTTCCCTTGTCCCTGAAGTGCTCACAATTTGTTTTTGTACCTGAGGCAATGGAGGGTTAAGTGGCTTGCCCAAGGCCACAAGAAGCACCTATGGGACTTAGAAAGTCCTCAGTCCTTCCGGCCCAAGGTTGCTATCTTCTAGCAGGATTCGAACCCCTGGCCCTCTGGCCTGAGATAACTTACCCCAACCACTAGGCCACTCCTCAGCACCCGCTTTGACATGAGAATAGGTTGTGTCTTCCTCTCTCAGGACAAATGCAAGAAACTGCATTCAGGTCCATTCCTTCCGATGCATGGCAGCTCCCACTGCTTGTGATTACCTGCAACTCCTCTGCACCATGGTGGGTGCTCTCGATGTAGTCCCCTGGGCCTGTGCTTACATGCATCTGCTTCAGTACTCTCTCCTGATGTGCTGGTCCCCATCCACTCAGGATTATCAGATTCATCTGCCCCTTTCCTCAGTGGTTCGTCATAGCCTCCACTTGTTGAAGGACATTCCCTTGGAAATTTTTCATTGAGTGGTGGTCACCATGGATGCCACTCTTGCAGGATGGGGATCACTCTGCCAGGAACAGATAGCTCAGGAGTCTTGGTCCATTCAAGAAGCCTCTTGGACCATCAATTGCCTTGAGGCCTGGACTATTTGTCTGGCTTTCAGTCCTACCTCCGGGGTCGAGCAGTCCGAGTACTCTCCGACAATTCTACCACAGTGACTTATCTCAACAGACCGGGTGGGACCAAATGTCCCGGAGTGGCCCTGGAGCCTTCTTTTTCCCTGGGCAGAATCCAACCTCCTGGCTCTCTCTCTGCAGCACATTGCGGGAATGGAGAACATTCAAGTGGATTTCATGAGTCATCATACCCTGGATCCTGGCGAGTAGGAACTAGCTCCATGGGTGTTTGCAAACATTATGTGTTGGTGGAATCATCCGGCTCTAGACCTGATGCCCACCTCTTCCAGTGCAAGACATCAATCTTTTTCAGTCATTGAAAGAAACTAAACTCTCACGGCCTAGATGCTCTGGTTCAGACATGGCCCTCAAACCAGCTTCTCTACATCTTTTCTCCTTGACCGCTAATCAGCCATGTACTCCGTCATCTAGAGTCACACTCTGGCTGGGTAGTGCTGGTGGCCCTGGATTGACCTCAGGGTCCATGGTATGCCGATCTCTTTCGCTTCCTGCAGGAGGCGCCCCTATCCCTTGGTGTCCGGAGAGGTCTCCTGTTTCAGGGGCCATTTTTCACAGATGATCCATCTCCTTATTCATTTACAACTTAGTTATTGAGTGGCGTCACTCGCTGTGCAAAGGTTAGTGGTCTCTCTACTATGGGCTCGATGGTCTTCTACCTCATGTGCCTATGCCTGGATCTGGTATATTTTTTCTTCCTTGGCACATTGATGTTCCAAACCAACAACTCTTGGTTTCAATAAAATCTTCTTTGTGTATTTTGCCTCTCTGTGTGCATTGATGTTCCAGACAGCCTTTCCATCCTTCAGGACAGATTCGATAAGGGCATCGCCCTTAATTCATTAAAGGTGCATATTGTAGCCTTGACATGCTTTCGGGGTCTCTCCATGGATGGGCTCTTGCTTCTAATATAGACATTTCCCGTTTTCTGCTGGATGTTTGCACCCTGAGACCCTCCAATCGTCCCTTCTTGGGATCTGTCCTTAGTGCTTCACATGCTTACCCATGCCCCATTTGAGCCTTTCCTTAGGGCATCTCTCATAGACTTGACTCTTAAAATTGTTTTTCTTATAGCAGTTACTTCAGCATGGTGCCTTTTGGAGCTCCAGGCACTTTCTTGCTGGAATCCTTTTCTGTCTTTTTCCCTGGAGGGGGTTACCATTTGAACAATGCCCTCATTTCTGCCAAAGATCCTTTCAGGTTTTCATGCCAACCAATCTGTTTCACTTCCTTTTTTAAGGGGCAGTGTTTGGTGATAAGAGTTCTTCACCTTTTGGATGTCGGTAGAGCGTTAACGCCGTTATCTCAAATTAACTAATCTGTTTCGTGTCTCTGATCACCTTTTTGTCCTGACCTCTGGTACATGAAAAGGGGCAGCTGCTTCCTAAGCGTCCATTGTTCACTGGACTAAGCAGACCATTGAGTCATCTTATATTTTGCTGAACAAACCCGTGTCCATAAGTCTTTGGGCACATTCCATGCGGGCTCGGCTACCTCCTGGGCAGAACGTTCATGTGCAGCTCCACTAGATATCTGCAGGGTGGCCACCTGGTCCTCCCTGTCTATTTTTGAACATTACTATCGCTTGGATGTCCAAGCTCGAGAAGCAACTCGCTTCAGAGCCTCGGTCTTGGCTGCAGCTGTTTCTTCCCACCCTGGAGTGGTTTAGCTATGGTACTCCCCACTAGACTGGACTGGTCTAGCAGGATCTATTTGGAAGGAGAAATTTTACTTACCGATAATTTCCTTTCCTGGAATCCTGCTAGACCAGTCCAGGACCCACCCCTCTAGACTGTCTAGTCCATCGCTTAGCTAGGACATGTACATACTTCCATGGCTTGTGGGTCCTGTTTCACATTGTTCATTTTATGTTGTTGTTAAAAGAGTTATTCATTTAAAACGTTACTTGGTATTGTGCTTTTCTTGGCAGTTTTGAACTCCTGCTGCCTGTTAGGGGGGTATACTGAAGCATCCCTTGGGGGATGGGTTTTTATACCAAGGGTGATGTCACAAAGCTTCGGGAATTTTTCTCTCACCATCTGCTGGCAGGGGGACACAACCCACTAGTCTGGACTGATCTATCAGGATTCCAGGAAAGGAAAATCTCCAGGACCAAGCAGGAAGTCAGTCCTCACATATGGGTGACGTCGGCGCCGACGGAGCCCTCGTGCGGAGCATTTCCCCGCTTTCAAAGAAAGCCTTTGGGAATTGCAGCGCGCATGCGCGGTCCCCTTCCCGCCCAAGGGTGCCATCTTGCTCAGTCCTCTTTTTTCCGCGGAGCCCGACAGACGTAGTTCGTTTTTCCCCGAGGAAAAAGTTGATTTCCCTATTTTTTCTCTTTTTTCTTCGGCTTGGACCGCTATGCCGGTATCGAGTCCACTCTCTCTTTTTCAGTTTTTGTCCTTTGTGACTAGCGTTCGCGCCATTTTTCTTTTTTCCCTGGCAGCCCGGTCTTTTGACCTCGCAGAGGGCCCCTTTTTCCCCTGATGGCTACCAGCGGGTTTAAAAAGTGTGATCGGTGTAAGAAACTTATCTCTTACCGACACACATGACTGCTGCCTCCGCTGCCTCGGACCCAATCATGACCCGATGATCTGTGGTCCGTGTGGCAAAATGTCCTCGAAGGCGTTGAGGAGTCGGCAGTACCAGAAGGATAGGATCTTTTCTGACTCCACGTCCGGACGGACCCGGACCTCGTCAGAGGCCTCGACGTCTCGGGACTCCGGCCCCGAGCAGCGTCGGAGTTCCTCTGAGCGGAGGTCTCCTTCGCGGGAACATCGCAGGAAGAAGAAACCCGCGAGGGCGGCATCGGTGGATGCTCCTGGTTCCTCGAGGGCCAGGTCGCATAGCCCCAATAGCCGTCCCGGGTCTTCGGAGTCGGAGAGGCCTGCCAAACATCCTCGTATCGAGATGGAGTCTCCTGGACACGTAAGTGCTGTAGTCCTCGTGGACTCTCCTCCAGGGGAGCCGACGTTGGGCCCGACGCTGTCGGGGCCCAAGTCGGGGGCTGCTGGGTCTCCTGAGCTCGGACTCAGGTTGATGGCCTTGGAAAGCAGCATCGCTGCCTTCATGGAACAGCAGCGGGCATTGATCACCGGTCTCGCCGGTGCATCTGCCCCGACCACCGGTTCCTCGACGTCCAAGTCGACCCCGGAGGCCGAGCCGATCCTCGAGTTCATGCGGGCTCGAGTCGATCCTCGGCCACGGTCTCCCTCGGCCTCCCGTTCGGGACCGAGGTCATCAACACCGGTACCCTCGGCGTCGGGGCGGATGGCATCGGTGCCCGCCCGACCGGTGCCGCTCGATTCCTCCTCCGAGGAGTCAGGCTGGGAGACGGAGGACGAAGAGTCACCCGGTACTTATCGGACTCGGTGTGTCCCATCGGACTCGCCGGAGTCCGAACCTCGGAGACGATCCCCACCGGAGGATACCCGGTTCTCGGACTTCGTGCGGGATATGGCCAAGGCCTTGGCCTTCCCCGCGGATCCCAAGGAGGAGCCTCGAGCCGAGGAGCTCGAGGCCCTCCAGTATGACTCTCCCCCGAAGGAGGCCTTTACTGTTCCGGTTCCTCCGATGCTGGAGCAGCTGCTCTTCCGCATGTGGGAGACCCCGGCCTCGACGCCGGTGTTAAACAAGTGGGTCGATTCCATCTATCGAGTTCGCAAGAGCCCCGGGTTCCAAAAGGCACAATTACCGCACCACTCCATGGTTGTGGAATCGGCCATGCATCGACTGAAAAGTCAGAAGATGCATTCCTTGGTGCCTCCCGGCCGGGAGGCCCACAACCTGGATGCCCTCGGTAAAAAGTGCTTCCAGGGCTCTATGCTTGCTTGCCGTGTCCAGACCTACCAGCTGTACATGGGCATGTACCTCCGAGACCTGGCAAAGGAGATTGCCGGGTTCTCTGCTGGTCTCTCCGAGGAACCTTTGCAGAGGTTCCAGGCCTTGTCCACTGGTATTCGAGAGTGCTCGAAGTTTATCTCTCGAGCAGCCTACGATGGCTTTGAGGCTTCGGCCCGAGTAGCCGGGGCCGGCATCGGTGCCCGCCGACAGGCTTGGCTACAGTCATCCGACCTCGAGCCATGGGTGCAGGACAAGTTGCTCGATGTCCCCTGCCGAGGTGAAAACCTCTTTGGCAAGCCCTTGGCTGAAAAGGCTGCAGAACCCGAGACCGAGACTCTGACCAGGACCAGGCTGTCCAGAAAAACCTCTGCCCCTTCTCAGAAGAAGAAGGGCTCGGGGAAAAAGGCCTTTTACCCGAGGAAGTCATCTGCCTATAAACCATACCCTCATTATCAGGCCTCTGCAGCTCCCCAACAGGGTCAGCAGGCCAAGGGGTAGGGTCATGGGCCCCGTAGGCAGAAGGCCCCCAAGCCACCCACACCGGCCCCTGCTCAGCAGGGTGGGGGTTTTTGACTCAGCCAGCATAGCCTCTTCTCCTCACCTGGCTCACATCAGCACAGGAGGCCGGCTGGCCCACTTTGCCCACAGGTGGTCAGCCGTCACATTAGATACCTGGGTACTCCATATAGTCCAAAAGGGCTATCTTCTCCATTTTCACCAGGTACCTCCCTCCTATTTTCCAGGGGAGCCTCCAAGACCCCCTCTGCACAGGGACCTACTCCTTCAGGAGTTAGCAAGTCTGCTAAAGGACCAGGCTGTGGAACCGGTGCCCCACCACCTGAGAGGTCACGGCTTTTATTCCAGGTACTTTCTGGTACCAAAAAGAACAGGAGGCCTCAGACCCATCCTAGACTTGCGCAACCTCAACAAGTTCCTGGAGAGGGAAAAGTTCAAGATGCTTACCCTTGGAATCCTGCTGCCCTACCTCCAGCAGGGAGATTGGCTATGCTCCTTAGATCTAAAGGATGCTTATACTCACATCCTTATTCATCCAGACCACAGACAGTATCTCAGATTTGTTGTGGGGGGAAACCACTACCAGTACAGAGTACTTCCCTTTGGCCTAGCCTCCGCTCCCAGGGTGTTCACCAAGTGCCTGGCAGTGGTGGCGGCCTACCTGAGGCTTCAAGGTCTTTTTGTGTTTCCATACCTGGACGACTGGCTCATAAGAGGCCAGTCTTCCCAGGAGGTCAGTCAGGCCTCCCTTCGCACTGTGGCTCTGCTTCAGCACTTGGGGTTTGTCATAAACTTCGCAAAGTCCACTTTGCTCCCGTCCCAGAACTTTGAATTCATAGGAGCAAGGCTAGACACTCTTCAGACAAGGGCTTTTCTGCCAGTGGACAGGGCCCTCCGGTTGATGGATGTAGCCAGGCAGTTTCACAGCAATTCCCTGGTCTCCGCCAGGCAATTCCTGAGACTTCTCGGCCATATGGCTTCCACGGTTCATGTCACCCCAATGCCCGCCTGCACATGCGACCTGCTCAGTGGAGCCTTCGAACTCAGTGGCATCAGGCCACAGGGAGCCTTGCAGACTCAGTGAGTGTATCCACCCTGCTCGTCTCCTCTCTACAGTGCTGGCTTCATCTTCCGAATCTGCTACTCGGAGTGGATTTTCAACCCCCTCCGCATTCTCGAGTGCTGACGACAGATTCTTCTCTTCTAGGTTGGGGAGCACATTGCCAAGGGATATGTACTCAGGGTCTCTGGACTCCTTGGGAGACTGCTCAGCAGATAAACTTCCTAGAGCTATGAGCGATACGCCTAGCTCTGAAAGCCTTTTCCCACCTCGCGTCGCACCAGTCTGTACTGGTCCAGACGGACAATCAAGTTGCCATGTTCTACGTGAACAAACAGGGAGGCACAGGCTCCTTCCTTCTCTGTCAGGAGGCACAACGGCTCTGCTCTTGGGCCGTCAATCACGGAATCCTCCTCAAGGCTGTCTACCTTCCCGGTCAGGAAAATTGCCTGGCGGACAGGCTGAGCAGGATCTTGCAACCACACGAATGGAGATTGAATCCCTTCGTGGCTCAGCGGATCTTTCTCAAGTGGGGTCTCCCCACCATGGATCTCTTCGCCAGTCCTCTGAACCGGCAACTCCCGAGATTCTGTTCCAGACAACCGCATCCTCTCAGAGTAGCAGCGGATGCCTTTCTGATTCCATGGTCCCAAGGCCTGCTATATGCCTTTCCTCCCATGCCACTGGTGTGTCGGACACTGTTCAAGGTCCTCAAGGACAGAGCCTCAATGATTCTGATAGCCCCCAGGTGGCCGAGGCAGCCGTGGTTCCCACTCCTCTTCCAACTGTCAGTGGACACTCCCCTGCCTCTGGGACTTCAACACGATCTTCTGTCTCAGGACCAGGGGTCTCTCTTGCACCCCAACCTCCAGTCCCTTCATCTGATGGCTTGGCTGCTGAAAGGGTAGTCCTGGCTCCCCTACTCCTGCCTAGAGAGGTGGAAGACGTTGTCTTAGCCTCTAGGCGGCAATCCACTAGGAAATCCTACGCTCTTAAGTGGCGTAGATTCTCCACATGGTGTGCTCAACACAGCGAGAATCCCTTCTCGTGCTTGGTAGCGGTAGTATTGCAATATTTGCTTTACCTCTCCAATCTAGGCCTTAAGTCCAACTCTGTCAGGGTTCACCTCAGTGCCCTCTCAGCGCACCACTCGCCGGTGGATGGGAGGCCTCTTTCCAGCCACCCTTTGGTGGCTCGTTTTCTCAGAGGCCTCCTCCTGCTTAAGCCTCCTTTGCGTCCACCAGCCCCTGAGTGGGATCTGAATGTGGTTTTACAGCGGCTTACTTGTCCGCCATTTGAACCTATGGCTACCTGCCCTCTCCGTTTTCTCTCCTGGAAAACCTTGTTTCTGGTAGCTCTTACCTCTGCTCGGCGAGTGAGTGAGCTTCAGGCCCTAGTGTCTGATCCCCCTTACACTAGGTTCTACAAGAATAGGGTAGTCTTACGGACTCACCTGAAGTTTCTTCCTAAGGTTGTCTCCCCTTTTCACCTCAATCAGGAGGTGGTTCTTCTGACCTTCTTTTCCAGGCCGCATGCCAACCGGGCTGAGATGGTTCTGCATACCCTGGACTGTAGGAGGGCGTTGTCCTTCTACCTTAACCGTACGCGGGAGCATCGAAGGGCTGTTCAGCTCTTCATTTCTTTTGACCCCAATAAGTTGGGGCTCCCTGTCTCCAAGCGTACTTTGTCCATATGGGTCGCTGACTATATCGCCTGGGCTTATGGGGCAGCCGGCCTCTCGTTGGAGGGTCGAGTCACGGCTCATCGTGTCAGGGCGAAGGCTGCGTCAGTGGCTTATCTCCGCTCTGTTGCGTTGGCAGACGTCTGCCGGGCCGCTACTTGGTCTTCAAGCCAGACTTTTGCGGCCCATTACTGCCTTGAGTGTCCCACAGGGACAGTGCTTTTGGACAGGCAGTACTCCATAATCTCTTTGGGGTTTAGGCAACTCCTACCCTCCGGCCCTGGTGTTGGGCTACCGGTCGGGGGCGTTCTCAGAGAAGATTCCTTCCTTACGTGCTGACGAGCTAGAGGGAGCTCATTTTTTCGGCTTGAGGTCTTCGGTAGCCTTAAGCTGGGGAATCCCATATGTGAGGACTGACTTCCTGCTTGGTCCTGGAGAAAGAGTAGTTACTCACCTGTAACAGGTGTTGTCCAGGAGCAGCAGGAATCAGTCCTCACAACCCTCTCTCCTCCCCTTGGAGTTGCAGTCATATGATTTACTTTGCTAATTTTTTGCTGTCTTTTAGCTATGTCATCAGACTGAGCAAGATGGCACCCTTGGGCGGGAAGGGGACCGCGCATGCGCGCTTTAATTCCCGAAGGCTTTCTTTGAAAGCTGGAGAAATGCTCCGCACGAGGGCTCCGTCGGCGCCGATGTCACCCATATGTGAGGACTGATTCCTGCTGCTCCTGGAGAACACCTGTTACAGGTGAGTAACTACTCTTTATCGGTAGTAAGTAAAATTTCTCCATTTTTGTCTAATTGAAAGTTATTTTTTTGCTTAATTTTGATGTGGTTTTTTTTAAGGATCTTGGGCATTTGTCTTCTAGGTTGCTGATTACTTTTAACCCTTAAAAGCACAACATACAGATGGTTTGGGCTTACAGACAAACTGATTAGGAGGGTGTCCTATAATACTTAAATATCTTTTTTATTTTTCTGTCTTGGAGATCAGATGTTAAATTTTGATATCTTAAGTTGTTGTCTCAACTGAAGTAACTGTGTAAGTCAAGGGGCCCTTTTGCTCATGACATCTTTCGTTTGCAATAGGATCTGAATAAAGTTCACTACCTCTACTGTTCTGCAGAGAACCTAGAGAAAACTATGGAACGTTAAGTTCTTAAATTTAATCTTGCATCACACCTAAGTCATGAAGCAGTGCTGATTTTTTTTCAGAAAAAGATATGCAACACCACCAAACTGTGCTATTCCTCCAGTCAAGTAGACTTAAGAATGAGACCCTCCACCCTTCTTCTTAATCACATTGATTGGTGAAAGATGTCCAGTGATTTTTCACAAGACCCCTAGGTGCCCTCAACATATCGATATAGTCACTTTTTCACAATCTCATTGGTCTTTTCACTTAATCAGCCAAATAAAAGTATCAGTGGTTGGAGTTCTAAAACATTTGGGTTATTAGTTATCTCCTAACAAAAACATTGCATTGGTCTGCCTGTGGAAAAATAAGCAAAGGATAGGACAACTAGGGACATAATGAAACATCTTCACATGGGTGCTTTGATCCAAATGTGTCCTGTGGATTGTGAAGTTCAAAAGAATAGCAGGGAGGCCTCCAACCTGCAGCTCAAAAACATTTCTGTGAACTTCCCTGATACACATTGCTTCATTTCACATATTCATATTAGCAAAGAATGTTCTAAAACACTAGAATGTTTTGATATGACAATGCAAATTAAATTGATTTAGCATGCAGTACATTTTTTAAGGAGTGCTAATGAACTGTATATGCTATAATGAATACACATCCTTATTATACATGGTCAAGGCGAACCCAGATCTAAAACAGCCTGTTAGCATTCCCTAGAAGTAAATAATGGCTTTTAGGTACATGCCAACCAAGTCCTGAGATTCCTTAATTACAATAAAATAAACCCTATGATAATTTGGGGGTGACTATTTTTTGCAGTATTTGTGTGACATTAAAGGGGCTATTTTAGAAGCCCTATTCGTCTTTTGGGTGTCTGAAAATGAGTATGGAGAAAGCTAAGACACAGATGTTCTTGGAGCTATTTTAGAAGCTGGGTCTGTGGATGTCCCCAGTGTAAGGATGCCCAAGAAGAATGGGGACATGGTGGAGGCGTGGCCAGGGCATTCTCAAGAACTTGGACATCCTCGCCTGATTTCAGAAATTCCTGACGTCCCAAGCCATGTCAATTTTTATATCTGATCCAGGCATGAACAAGCATCTGAAATATGCTTGTTCTGTCAAGCAAACAACTAGAGGGTGTGGAAAAGGAGGTACCCTCATATCCTCTTTATTTTACAATTTTTTAATGAACACCGATGAGTAATAGGGGATCATGTTTTCATTTTGCTATGCTGCAGACGTCCCTGTATACAACCTTGCTAGAGATAGATGTCCTCACTCTGTGGTTTCATAGTGGGAATGTCTATATGGATGTCAGCATGGGCATCCATGTTGGGAGCATCTATGTTTCTAAAAGTGGGTTGTAATATAGACATCCCTGGCTTTTTTTCTGCATGATCTGCCCTGGACATCCCAGATTGCACTTGGATTCTTTCTAAAATGCCACTTTATAATATTTGTCAGAAAACAGTGAGGAAAAAAAATCATTCTCTGGAAACAGGCAGGAAGTCAGCCCTCATATGGAGCCCCCATGGAAGCTTCACCCCAGCTTTCAAAGAGAGCCTTTGGGAGAAGTACCTTGCATGCCTGGTCTCCTTCCCACCCAAGGATGCTAGCTTGCCTCTTTCTCTTTTTTTCCATGGAGCCCATTGGACATCTGTCTGCTTTCCCTGAAAAAAGTGTTAATTTTATCTTATTTTTCTCTAAAATTTTTTCTTTCTCTAGTCACATATGAGCTCCCTTTCCCACTCCCTAGCCACCAGCCTCGGCCTCACGTCTCTGGTTCTTTTATTTCCTTTTTTTGAGTCTTTTTGACTGGTGCGGATTGGGCCCTTTTTTTCTCTGGCTGGGCCTAAGATCTTTGACCTTGCTGGGGCCCTTTTGCCTATGGCCTCCACCAGTGGTTTTAAGCGGTGTGATTGATGCATTTCTACCATGTCCCTCACTGATCCCCATGACTGTTGCCTTGGGCTGGACCATAACCCTTTGACTGTGGCTTCTGTAAGAAGATGTCCTTCAAGGCCATTAAGAGTCATCAGCGGCAGCAGGAAAAGATTTTCCAGAGGTCTGACTCTGCTCCGGAGTTGCCAATGATACCGTGCTCCAAGGCCCCCTCCGGAACCCTAGGGTGACCCCAATGCCTCGAGACTCCTATCCATGGGTCCTCCAAACAGAGCACCCTGGAGGTAGAACACAAAAAGAAACCCTTGGGGACTGGTTGGGGAAGGGTGGGTAAGTCCCCACTCCCAGTCCTGCAGCCCACACTGCAAGTCTGAGGGGATGGAGCAGGAGCGGCCAACCAATGTGGCCGATAAGGAATTGTCTGCCTCTGGAGATCAGCCTTGGATCCCTGAGGTCATCCTCGTTCGTTAATGACTCGCCCTTGTTGGAACCGGCACCATGCCTGAAATCCTTGGTACATGTACTGAAGGCTATGGAGCCATCTGGACTGGAGACCAGAATGGCAGCCTTGGAACACAGCTTGTCTGCCTTCATGGTACAGCAGCAGGCTCTGATGTCTGGTTCTTCCAGTTCATTGGCCCCAGCCACTTGGCCCTTGACCTTGAGGATGTTTCTGGTGGTTGAGGTGGTCCTCGAGCACTACCAGCCTCAAGATGTCCCTCGACTTCAGTCCCGATCCTCGAGGCTGAGATCATCCCCAATGAGTGCCCGCAGCTCTGACCGCAGGGCCTCTGAGGGACACAGGCCCTTGGGCCTGGGACATCACCCCAGGACCCGGACTGCCCTCAAAACCTCCACCAACTATGACTCAGACTGGGAGACTGAGGATAAAGGGGTTCCCGGACTCCAGATGCCACCGAGATGTGCCTTTAGATCAGTTTTCCGCCAAGACCTGCTAACCCATCCCTGCCTGAGGATATGGCCTTCCTCGACTTTGTGCAGGACATGGCAAAGGCACTGGTGTTCGACACCAAGTTGAAGGAGGATCCTCGCATGGAGGAACTCTAGATCCTCCAGTATGAGGCCCCCACCTGAAGGAGACATTCATGGTACCCGTCCCTCAAATCCAGGAATGGCTACTCCTCCGCATTTGGGAGACACCCTCATTGGTACCGATCGTGAGCCAATGACTGGACTCAAAATACCGAGTTTGCTGGAGCCCTGGGATCCAGAAGGCACAGCTGCCACATAACTCTATGGTGGTGGAGTTGGCCATGCATCGGCTCAAGAGCCAAAAGACACACTCCTCAATGCTGGGGAGGAAGGCCGCGCTATGGATGCTATAGGCAGAAAGTGCTACCAGGGCTTGATGCTCATCAGCCGGATCCAGGCATACCAGCTATACATGGGCATGTACCTTTACCTGAGAGACCTGGCGAAGGAGCTCACCGGATTCTTGACTGGTCTCTCTAAGGAACCCCTCTGGCAGTTCTAGACCCTGGCTTTGGGTATCAAAGAATGCTCCAAGATTATGATTCAGGCAGCCTATGATGGCTTCGAGTCGGCTGCTAGAGTAGTTGCAGCAGGCATCAGTGCCCGGTGCCAGGCCTGGCTACAGTTTTCTGACCTGGAGCAATTGGTTCAGGACAAATTGGCCGATGTTCCTTGCCAGGGAGAGAATCTCTTTCACAAACGCATGACCAATAAGGCTAAAGAGTTGGAGACTGAGTTCCTGACGAGGGCCAGGCTCTCCAAGAAGACTGCTACCCTTCCCCGACAGAAGCCCTTGGGTAAAAAGC
The DNA here is from genome assembly GCA_033557465.1 of Ichthyophis bannanicus. Classification (NCBI taxonomy): domain Eukaryota; kingdom Metazoa; phylum Chordata; class Amphibia; order Gymnophiona; family Ichthyophiidae; genus Ichthyophis; species Ichthyophis bannanicus. The sequence goes on along the minus strand of CM066037.1, from coordinate 449,749,872 downwards.
TCCCTTGAAGAAGGATGGCAAGGCTTATAGAAACTACCCTCAGTATAAGGCCTTCCCAGCTTCCCAATAGGGTCAGCAAGCCAAGAGACAAGGGCATGGCCCTCATAAGCTCAAGACTTCCAAAACTCAGGCACTGGCTTCAGCCCAGTCTGTTGGGAGTTTTTCACTCCCTGGGCATAGCCTCAGTCTCCCCCCCTCCCCCAAGAGGCCTGCCTCAGCAGCCCACAAGGGAACATCTAGTCTTGTTTGTCCACAGGTGGCCATCCATCACCATCGACACCTGGGCACTGAAGGTAGTCAGGGAGGCTTATTTCCTCCACCTGCTGAAACACCCCCTCCATTCTTCCCAGGAGAGCCCCACAGGACTCCCCTCCACCAGACCTTGCTACTGCAGGAACTCACAGGTCTTCTAGAGGTCAGTGCCTCAACATCTTTGGAGCAAAGGGTTCTACTCCCAGTACTTTCTCATACCCAAAAGAATGGGGGGCCTACAACCCACCCTAGATCTGTGGGACCTAAACAGGTTCCTGGTGAGGGAGAAGATCAAGATGCTGTCCCTTGGAACATTGCTGCCATACCTCCAGCAGGGAGACTGGCTATGCTCCTTGGACCTAAAGGATGTGTACACTCACATCCTCGTCCATCCCAGCCACAAGCAGTACTGCAGGTTCATGGTGGGGGGCAGCCACTACCAGTACAGGGTACTACCCTTTGGCCTAGCCTCCACCCCTAGAATATTCACCAAGTGTCTAGTGGTGGTCGTGGCCCACCTTTGCCTCCAAGGGGCCTTCGTCTTCCCCTACCTGGGCGATTGGGTCATAAGAGAGGGCTCAGCCATCAAGATGCAGCAGGTCACAGCCCACACCATTCACATCCTCCAGTATCTGGGGTTCATCATAAACCATCCCAAATCCCATCTCCTCCTGACATGGTGTCTGGAGTTCATAGGGGCACAGCTGGACACTGTTCAGACCAGAGCCTTCCTGCCTCTGGACAGAGCCAGCCATCTCAGGGTGTAAACCAGAGATGTACAGCACTGTTTCGGTTTGCCTTCTGCTCAGACGTCTGGGCCACATGGCATCCACAGTCCATGTTACCCCGAACGCCCACTTTCACATGAGGGTGGCCCAGTGGTTCTTCCGCTCCCAGTGGACCCATGCCACAGGCTGGCTACGAGAGGGTGATGTTAACCCGACAGCTGGCAGACTCCCTTGGCTGGTGGAAAGTGCCTCAACATCTTTAGGATGGGATGCCTTTTCAGGTCCCCGCCCCCCCCCCACTGAGTCCTCACCATGGAAGCCTCCTTCTGGGCTGTGGGGGACTTATTGCATGGAGCTCTGCACTCAGAACAGTTGGTCGCAGGCAGAAAGGCAACAGCAGATCAACCTCTTAGAGCTTTGGGCCATATCCCTGGCTCTTTCACCACCGTCTGCAGCACCAATCAATGCTTATCCAAACAGGCAACCAGGTTGCAATGTTCTATGTCATCAAGCAGGGGGGCACAGGGTCATACACCCTCTGCCGAAAGGCAGTAGCCCTCTGCTTGTATGCAAACCACAGTAGGATGCTCCTGGGGGCAGTATATTTGCTGGTCTAGGACAGTGCTCTAGCGGACAGGCTAAGCAGGGTCCTCCAGCTGCACAAGTGGCAGCTGGACCCAAGAGTGACCTCTCGGCTCTTCCAGCTCTGGGGAACTCAATGGCTGGACCTCTTTACCAGCCCGTTCAATTCTCAGTTGCCCTGCTTTTGCTCCTGACAGCCACACCAATCCTGGGTGACAACAGATGCCTTCCTTATCCCTGGATGGAGAGCCTTCTTTATGCCTTCCTGCCCACTCCGCTGATAGCCAAGACCCTCCTCAAGGTTCAGTTTGACAGGGCGTTACTGATATTGGTGAGCCCTTGGGGTCCCAGGTAACCATGGTTCCGACATGCTCCTTCGCATGTCAACATCGCCCCTGGAGAGCAAGCCAGGACTACTGTCGCAGGAGGAGGGCGCCATCCTACATCCCAATCTGGGGTTTCTGGTGCTAACAGTTTGGCTGCTGAAAAGATAGCCTTAGCCCCTTTCAGTCTTTCAGGGGAGGTTGAGGAGGTCCTCCTGGCCTCCCGCAAGACCCTCCACAAGACAGGCTTACGCCTTCAAGTGACTCAGATTCTCTGGTGGTGTGCGGAGTGACGGTTTAACTCATTCTTGTGCTCTGTGCAGCTTGTGCTGCAATATTTGCTTCACCTGTCTCAGGCAGGACTGAAGTCCAACTCAGTCAGGGTCCACCTGAGTGCTTTTGTGGTGCACCACCACCTCTTCAAAGGTAAGCCTCTCTGTATCCAGCCCCTCATAACCCCTTTCCTGCAGGGTCTCCTGTTATCCAAAGCCCCTGTCTGCCCACCAGTGGCAGAGTGAGACCTAAATGTGTTGCTGTCACAGCTCATGGCCCCATCATTCGAGCCCCTTGCTACCTGCCACCTGCGTTACCTTTCATGGAAAGTTGTTTTCCTGGTGGTGCTCACATCTGCTTGCAGGGTCGGCGAGCTTCAGGCTTTAGTGAGGATCTGCCTTGCACAAGATTCCTTCCCAAGGTAGTGTTCTCATTCCACCTCAAGCAAGTGGTGGTGATCCCCACCTTCTTGCAGCCTCATGCCAGCAGGGTGGAGACCATCCTTCATACTCTGGACTGTAAGAGGGCCCTGTCCTTCTACCTCCAATATACTCAGGGCCACTGCAAAGCCTCACAGCTTTTTGTCTCCTATGACAGTGACTGAAGAGTAGTCTGTCCACTTGGGTGACAGACTGCATTACGCTCACCTACGAGCCAGCTGAGCTCTCGCTGGAGAACAGAGTCATGGTACACAGCGTCAGGACCATGGTGGCCTGTATGGCAAACCTTCTTCCATCCCTGTGACAGAATTCTGCCAGGCTGCCACCTGGTCTTCGGTCCATACCTTCGCAGCTCATTACTGCCTGGAGAGGGAGTCCCGATGGGACAGCGCCTTTGGCCAGGCCGTACTCAGTCATCTGTTTGTGTGTAGGCACTGGTGGGATTGGGCCGGTTCGGCCCTGTTTGCACAAACCAGAGATGCAGCAACCCAGCTGTCAAGTACAGTTTTTAGTCTGTTTGGATCCCACCACTGGATGTAGGCTACTCCTGCCCTCTGACCCTTCTGTGTTTAGGATACCAGAGTGCTGGTTCCTCACTGGACATTTGGGTCTCTTTAGAGTCTGCTACTTTGGGCTCCGTTGCTGCTCCCCACGGCTCACCTTTTTCTGGTCACCCGTGCATTTTCCAGATTTTCGGTAGCCTGTAGCTAGGAAGTCCAATATGTGAGGACTGACTTTCCTGCTTGTTCCCAGAGAAAGCGTAGTTACTCACCTGTAAAAGGTGTTCTCCGGGGACAGCAGGAATCAGTCCTCACAACCCTCTCTTCTCCCTGGGGAGTTGCTTCTTTGTCATTTTTTGCCATCTTTAGCTATGTCATTTGGCTAAGGCAAGATGACACCCTTGGGTGGGAAGGGGACCACGCATGCATGGAGCATCTCCCACAGGCTTTTTTTGAAAACTGCAGAAAAGCTTCCACACAGGCTCAGTCGGCACTGATGTCACTCATATGTGAGGACTGATTTCTGCTGTCCCCGGAGAACACTTGTTACAGGTGAGTAACTACGCTTTGTGGCAGGTCAACAATGACAGTAACACAGTTGCTTAGTTGTCATACTTCTACTGAGGTGGTAAAGCAGTAATTATTTCTGTTATATGTTATATGCATGTCTATCCAACTCCACCTTAGTTTAATTGGGCAGTGGTATTCACTCCTAATCCTCGAGGACCATGAACAGATCAGGTTTTCAGAATATCTCCAATGCATATGCATGAGAGAGACTTCCATGTGTACCACCTCCATTGTGTGCAAATCTATGTCATGCATATTCTTTATGGATATTCTGAAAACCTGATCCGCTTGCAGCCCTTGAAGCCTGGGAATGCAGACCACTGCAATAGGAAATGCTGTTTCAGTAATTTTTTCTTTCCACCTATCTTCAGTAGAGCTCAGATGTCATGCTAGTCTTTGTGAACTCCTGTTGGAAGTAAATACCTTCTTATCTTGTCTGCATCCAGTTATCACTCTGCAGAGAAGTCTAGCTTTTTTGACATTAGAGATAAAGTAGTTTATTTGCTATGTTATGAGGCATTTTAAGTGTTTGCAATGATGCAAAATTTTCAAGTAGTTTTAATTATGAGCTTTGCACCAGTTTTCAAAGGCATACTTTCCTTTTGAAAACTCCCCAGAAAAAAGTAACCACAGAGATTTGCGCCTTCATTTTTTTTTCTATCGATACTTTTCCCTTTGAAAATAAGGAACATCAGTTTAAAATGTCCCCTGTGAAGGTAATTTTATAATGGTTGCCTAGGTTGGGAGAGGAAGCAGATGCCCATTTTAGGCCTATTTTATAAAGACATATAGGTGCCTATGGGGGTTATTCTGTTGCGTGAATAGTGGGGATGGATGTCTCATTGGGACATCCATCTCTGCTATTCTCCCCCCTTCCATGCCTAGCAAAAGCCTCCTCACACAAACAAGAAGTATGTATGGAGAGGCTTGGGAGGGGGCGTTGTGCAAGTGGAGTGAGGACGGTCTGCAACCCCAGACGTACAGAGCCAATTCTGAAGTCGGGGGTCGGCAGACTGGACGTGGGATGGCAGGCCTGGGCAGTGCCAGTGAGGTGAGGGGTGCAGGGGATTCCCCACAGACCAACCCTGGTCATGGAAGGCCAGATCGGGGGTTGGGCTGTGAGGAAAGGAAATTGTGGTCAGCGGCTGGGGATCGCGGCTCCTGAATGGAGTCACAGTGCCATGGGACCTCTTCTCCATTCAGGATCCTGACTGAGTTAGCCAGGCAGAGGTCTGTACATGCAGGCTGATCAGAATTGGGTCCTGGCCTGCACGTACAGACCCTAGACCCGATTCTGATCCCAAGGGGGAGAATGTGCCTCCACGTGTCTTTATAAAATTGCCTTTGAAAAGCTGCAGAAATTGTGGCTAAAATGAAGCTGTGGACATTTATGCCTGTCTCTGGCTATGGTCCACCCAAAATACGCCTCTGGCTGAATCATGAAAATACGTACATTCTTGTCATTCTGCATACTTGTACATCTGGAGTAATGTTATAAGAGGCATTTTATGTGCATATTCTGGCATATATACATAACAAAGCCTTTATAAAAATTATCCCTTATATGCCTTATTTCCCTCTCTCGACCTAAACATCCCCAAGCTTGCCTACTTTTTACCTGGGTAAAAGTACACATGTATTAAAGTCCCATGCCTAATTTTACCTGAGTAAAGAGTGGGCAATCTTCAGACCATTTACAGGGGTAAACAACCCTCCATATTCTTTTCAGAACTGATGTGGGTGGGGAAATGGACAGTATTTTCCCATGCACTAGTGAGAGCAATGCAGGGACTGCAATGTCTGGCAGTGGCTAGGAATGTGGGACGGGCAAAGTTTATAATTACACGGCATTAGAATTCCTTCCTTTATCCTTTAAATAGCCTAAACACTGCTGTGTGTTAATGTTTCTATGAGAAGATCTGAGCGTTTTCTCCAAAAGGTAACTACTTGTTTCACTTCAATTATTTTTCACTCTTCTTCAACCTTTACTATGCTGGAATCAAGGCAAAATTATTAGATATTTGTAATCTGGAACACAAGCTCCATTTACAATGAAAGAATCTCTTTAATGTATTGGAATTATTCTGGTGGGGTACTTTAGGATATTATATTTAATTCTGATCACTTTATAAATTGGTAACTGCTTTGTACATTTGTATGGTAAAGGAGTATATAAATCAACAAATATTTTAATATTGCTTACTTAAAAAAATCAGTTAGACAACTGAACACCCGTTTCCTTTGTTCTTATAATGCATGATTGACCCAAATTGAAATGAAACACACAGACTTGCCTCCAGACTGACAAAGTTGTTGACTGGACAAGACTGTTATCCTGTGACAGCTGCAGTATCCAGGGCTGGGTGCACACTATATCACATCGGCTAGCTGCTAGACGTGTGCAGCTGAACAGTACCTTCCACACTTCTATACTTGGTTTCAGGTATGCCACCAAAAAAGAAAATATTGCAAATATTCAGACTTCCTCTCTTTCTGAAATATTCTCTCTCTCTCCTCCAAGTTTTCTTCCTGGTTTGATATTGCATGCCAAATCTTTATACCTGGTTAATCGAATGTCAAGCAACCCATCTTCTGGGGGATGGACCATTTTAATCAGGTCTTTTCACCTTCCTAAATCCATTAAATATGTATACCCTAGAGGAGAGGCGGGACAGGGGGGATATGAGACAGACCCATTAATGCATGAATTTTTGTTTTCACATGAAACTCCATAATATGTTAGTCAATACCAAACTAATAACACCTCAAGTGATAATTTTGGTCAAAACAAATATTTTGACTGCTATTTTGCACAATATTTCAGCGTCCCCATTTCGGGGACGCTATGCATGAAAGGGCGGGTGAAGTGGCTGTTATATAGAACAACTGCAAATAATGTCAAACAACTGCAAATAAATTTCCAAAACTTATTATAAATGAAATGTAATTAGTATTATGTGGAAATGATCTTTATGTATCAAAATTGTGTAGCCAGCTACATCACATATGACAGTGGTGCGTGATATGTACAGGGGGCAGGATATGGAGAAGGGAATGGCCCAGAGTAGGCCATGGATGTGGAAGACTCAAGTCAAGTGGGTGGCCCAGATGTGTGGGTATTCCCAAGAAGGGATGTGGAGGAACCCATGGCAGGGTGGGTGGGCTGGAGGAAGGGGCCACATGCTGCCACAGACACCTGTCCTATGCATGGGGCCACCTGTGCGGCAGCCTTACCATCCCATGGTGACAGAAACAGACCTGGGACCGCATCCGCAGTGCCCAATGGCTGACATGCATGCCCTGTGCAGGTAGATGGTGATGTGCTGGGTTTACCATGTGTATGCAACACACCATGCACATGTCCCGCCCCCCATGACAGCCACCATGTCTGCGGTACTGGCATCGTTTAATGGGCAGGTGACACTGCACCCTTGGCATATCTCAGCAAAAATATTGGCAGAGTGGGCCTCGAACCCCTGGACCCAGAGGCAGTCCCCATACCAGCTGCCCACGATGGAACACTGCTGTGACCAATGTCCCAGGCAGGCAATGTGCATGATGCACAGAAGCATGGGCCAGCCACACATGGTGTGGACATGCACAGGCCCGTGGCAGCTGCTGCACATACCGCAGCCCCTCTCCAGGTGCTGACATGTGCATTGAGTGGTATGGCATATGTCTCAGGCAGTCATGCAAAGTAAAGTATATGTCGGCTGCTATCCATTCATCATCATCCTCCAGCATTGAAATAACTTCATGTAATTTGTAATGCCTTGACATTCTAAAGTTGAAAAATGTGAAAAATCATAAACAGACAAAACAAAAACACCAAATAGCACGGTTTGTGGAATAATTGCATACTGCACATGCTCTGTTACACTTACTTGCTCATCGCAAACGCCCTACCCATTCATGCATAGCGTCCCCAAAACGGGGACAGCAGAAATATGTATCCTACTCAGAATGGAATCACTGTAAATTCTACATACAAGTATATTTGAATAAAAACAATATATTAAACAAAAATCAAGCTTACTTGTGAGAATGACTGATTGCGTTCTTTTCGAAAAACCACTACTTTTGAAGCGTATGATAAATTTAGCAAATTTTACTAAACTCTTACTTCAAGTTCTTTTATCGGTTCTGCAGGTGAACCTATCACAAAACGTTTTGTAATGCATTCATTCTAAATTTGTTCCTAATAAAATATTGCAAGATTGAATTGTTTTATGCATGGTTTAATATGACCTGAGGCATAAAATTTGAGCATTCCCATTTTGGGGACGCTATGCATAAATTAAAGGGTATCAATGAACAAACAACCCTTTCACAAAGAAGGGAAAGCTGTAAAACTAGAGGGCATATGATGAAGCTGCAAGGCGGTAAACTTAAAAACAACACCAGGAAATACTTTTTCACTGAAAGGGTGGTGGATGCTTGGAATGCCTTCCGGGTGGTGGTGGTGGGAGGCGATGTCTCTAGAGCCATTTTAGAAGCCAGTTCTGTGGACATCCCCAGCGCAAGGATGTCTAAGTCTGAATGGAGATATAGCAGAAGCATGGCTGAGGCATTTCCAAGAACTTGGACGTCCCCTTCTGATCTCAAAATTGTCCAGGGCATCCGTCGTGTTGTATAAAGTTATACTCCAGGCATGAACAGGCATCTGAAAAGTGATTGTTTTGTTGAGCAAATATCTGGAAGGTGTGGAGTAGGAGCTACACCAATACCCCTTGTATTTTACAATTTATCAGTGAATATTGATGTGGGATTTTATTTATTTATTTATTTAGCTGTATTTATATCCCGCTTTTCACTGGGTCAAAGCGGTCAATTGGGGGATACATTTAACATGAGGGGATATGAGACACACACACTAATACATACAGGGAACATGGGCATTGGAGGGTTAAGTGGCTTGCCCAAGACCACAAGGAGTGCCTATAGGACTAGAAATCCCAATCCCTCCGGCCTGAGATTGCAGTCCCCAGGTGGGACTTGAACCCCCGACCCTCCGGCCTGAAGTACCTTGTCCTAACCACTAGACCACGCCTCCCTCTACGCCTAACGTGGTTTGCATTACTTGGACGTCCTCACCCCGTGCTTTCCTAAGGGGGAAGTCTGTGTGGTCGCCGACATGGATAGCCATATTACCAAAATCAGCTGGAGACATAGACTTTCCACATCCTTTCTTATATATAGGGCTTCTATTCTTAATTGTTTATACATTGTAAATTTAGGTGTTTAATTTCCAGCGTATTAGAGAGGGTCTTTTACGAAAGGCGCTAGCTGACAGTGCATGTTCTGGTGAGCGCTGAAGGTGCGCTGTGACATACATTGCCAGCTAGTGTGGGGCCACGACAGAGTAGGACAATTCCCATGCTAACTCTGCATCCCACTTTAGGGTCATGAGTGAGTGGGTTGGGGCAAAGGGGGTGGCATGGTGAACTCGGCGCAGTTAACGTGAGGTTCACAATGTGTACTAACTGCATCCCATGCAATTAGCGCAGGTTCACCTAATGCCATCTCAATTGGTGGAGTTAAGTGTGCCTGCACTAATGCAGAACATGTTAGGGTAAATGTTTTCCATGCCCTCAACAGTTAACGTGGTGGTGCTGTACCTAATGTCCCATAATTCCAGCACTTTTGGCACATTAGATGCAACATCCTGGTGCCCTTTAGTAAAAAGGGCTCTTAGGTGCTTTTTGAGGGTATTTTCATGTCATCTGTGCTATTGCTGGTAGCTTTTCCAGTGGAATAAACCAAAAGAGCAAGACATGGAGGTACACATATGTAACAATGAAGTCTTAAATCATGTACCCTTGCTGACTACCTACATTTCAAATTCATGCTAACATCTTTCTAATTGGCCATAGCACTTGCCAAACAAGAATACTATGTCTGACTAACTCTCTTGCCCCTGATCCTTGCCATCTCTCTGCTACACTCAACTCTCTCCTCAAGGTCCCTCCTCCCCCAATCCCTCTTCACCGTCGGACCAGACCTTGGCTGACTACTTCCATGACAAAGTCCAGAAGATTAGCCTTTAATTCTCTGCAGGGTCACCTCCACCTCATCTTCCCCCTCTTTGATCCCAAATCCTTCCCTCACCTTCAGCCACTCTTTCTTCCTTTTCTGAAATCACTGAGAAGGAAACAGCAAATCTCTCCTCCTCTGACTACCTGCTCCTCTGATCCCGTTCTCATCCACCTACTAAGCTCTATCTCTTCTGCTGTCATTCCTTCCATCTGACATATCCTTAACCTATTGCTTTCCACTGCTACTGTTCCTGTGGCCTTCAAACATATTGTGGTTACACCTCTCCTCAAGAAGGCTTCATTAGATCCTACCTGTCCTTCCAGTTATTAGCCTATCACTCTCCTTCCCATTGCTTCAAAACTACTTGAATGACCAGTTCACTGCCATTGTCTTGACTTTCTTTCCTTTCAAACCCTTCTGGACCCACTGCATAAGAACATAAGAAATGCCATACTGGGTCAGACCAAGATCCATTAAGCTCAGTATCCTGTTTCCAATAGGCTTTAATAATAGTTTATGGATGTTTCCTCTAGGAACTTGTCCAAACTTTTTATAAGCCCAGCTACACTAACATCCTCTGGTAACGAATTCCAGATTTTGATTTCATGTTGAATGAAAAAATATTTTCTCTTATTAGTTTTAAATGGGTTACACTGTAGCTTCATTATATGTCCCCTAGTTTTTCTACTTTTTGATGCCATAAAGAATCAATCTATGTTTACCCGTTCCACTCCATTAATTTATAGACCTCTATCAAATCAATCTGGCTTTCATTCTCTATATTCCATAGAAATAGATCTTGCCAAAGTCTCTAGTGACTTGTTCCTCACCAAATCCAAAGGCCTCTATTCAATTCTCATCCTTCTTGATTTTTCTGCTGCCTTTGACGCTGTTGATCACCAGCTTCTCCTCGATACCATGTTCTCGCTTGGATTTAGAGACTCTTTTCTGTCCTGGTTTTCATCATATCTCTCCCATCACACTTTTAGTGCATGTTCTGGTGGATCCTCCTCTACCGCCATCCTGCTTTCAGTTGATATACCTCAGGATTCTGTCTTGGGACCTCTCCTTTTCTCTCTCTACACTCAGTCCCTTGGTGCATTTATTTCCTCCCAAGGTTTTCAGTACTATCTTTATGCTGATGACTCTCAGATCTACCTTTCTGTGCCTGAAATCTCTCCAGTGATCCAGGCCCAGATCTCTGCCTGTTTATCCAACATTGCTAACTTGATGTCTCACTGCCATCTGAACATGGCCAAAACTGAGCTCCTTATCTTTCCCCTAAACCCACCTCCCCCTTCCTCCCTTCTCTATTTCTATGGATAACACTACACTCCTAACTCTTTCCTCACCTTGCAACCTTGGGGTCACCTTTGACTTTACTATTTCTTTCTCTGCACATATCCAACAGATAGCTAAAACCTGTCACTTCTTTCTCTAACATTTGTCCCTTCCTTTCTACACACACTACTAAGACCCTCATCCACTCACTAATAACCTTCCTTCTTGAATATTGTAACCTGCTCCTCACTGGTCTCCCTCTGAATCAGCTTTCTCTCTTTCAATCTGGTCAAAAACCAGTTGCATGGCTTATCTGCCAGTGTCACAATGCTCATGTAACCCCTCTTCTCAAGTCACTTCACTGGCTCCCTATCCGTTTCCACATCCAGTTCAACCTTCTCCTACTTACCTACAAGTGCATTCATTTTGCGGACTCTACACTCCTCCTCGGGAATTCTTCTCCTCTGGCAGATTCCTTTTATCTGTGCCCTTCTCTGCCACTGCCAGATTCAGACTTCGTCCATTCCACCTTGTTGCCTCTATGCCTGGAACAAAATACCTGTCAGTGCGTTGGGCTCCTTCTCTGGCCATATTAAAAGCCGGGGTTAAAAACCCAACTCTTTGAGGCTGCTTTTGGATCCTGATACCCTCACTCCCATTCACTACTTATGTGTATCTTACCATACTCTAGTCCCCAGTTTTGCAATGTTTTTTCATCTTGATTAGATTGTAAACTCTGATGAGCAGAGACTTTGTTACATCTTTATGTACAGCGCTGCATATACCTTATAGTAGTATACAAATGATTAGTAGTAGTAGTTAAATGTTTATCACAAGAAATAAAGAAAAGTGAGAACCTTAAAGAAAAATCATATATAAACAGAATTTTTTTCACCAAATTTACAAAAAAATGTTTTTATAGGAAACTATTATATACAGATCAATAAAATTAATGTTACTAGATGTCCCTGATTTTTAGCGATTGTCCAAGATTTTAGAGCTATGTCCCTGACTCCCACCTGTTTGGCAGCCTCCTGTCCCCAATTCCAGCAATGGGGCAAAAGAAGTTTAAAAATATATATATTTTCAGTTCAATGATTTGAATATGTCAGTTTTGAGAATTTACATCCATTATATTTTTCACAGTATGGAGGAAATTCTCCGGGAACAAGCAGGAAGTCGGTCCTCATATAGGTGACATAAGCGCTGACGGAGCCTATGCAGTATCTTCTCCCCAGCTTTCAAAGAAAGCCTTTGGGAGATGTACCATGCATGCATGCTTCCCTTCCTGCCTAAGGGTGCCTTTTTTCCATGGAGCCCATTGGACGTGTGTCTGTTCCCCCTGGAAACAGTTGATTTTTTTTCTTGTCTCTTTTCTTTCTTTTCTCCGGTTGCCTACTGTTTCCCTCCTGCCTTCTGATTCCACTTGCCTCCAGCATAGTGGGTTTTTTTGGTTCCTTTTTCTTTCCCCCTTCAGGGGTCTTTTTTCATTAATGCGCAGATTTCATGCCCTTTCTGTCTGGGCCAATGGAGTTTGACCTCGCGGGGACTTTCTTCCTACCATGGCCTCGGTCCGTGGCTTCAAGTTGTGTGACCGTTGCACTCAGAATATGTAGCGCACGGCCTTGCATAATTGTTGTCTTTGGTCAGATCACGATGTCTTGGTGTGTGGTCTCTGCCAGCAGATGACCCCCCAAGGCCCTGCGAGGCTGCAAAAAGCAGCATGATTGATTTTCCACAAGACTGACTCAGCCCCGGAATCGGCAACCACGCTCAACCTCATATGGCAACCACGCTGTCTCGGAGCCTTGAGAACACAGAATGTTGAGCCATGGCTCCATCAAGGAGAAACACCCCTTGAAGAGCCTGGCATTTTCAGTGACCTCCTTGGATGATGAGTCCGTGGGGAACTCCCATGGCACCTGGTCGCAGAGCCCTCAATGTGAGACCAAGGGTGATGGCCGTGAGCGGCCCCCAAAGCTGCCCCGGTGGGAGAAAACACCATTGGCATCCGGGGATTGGTCTCTGTCCTTTGAGGCCATGATCATTGAGGACACCTCCTTGATGGCACTGGCATTGGGCCTGAGGTCCTCTGTGCCCACGCCGGTGGCTGCGGAGCATCTGGCATCAAGGCCAGGATGGTGGTCTTAGAAAGCAGTTTGTCTGCCTTCATGGCCCAACAGCAGGCTCTGATGCCTGATTCCTCTGGGTCATCACTCCCGACCACTGGCTCTTCCATAGCAAGGGATTTCCCAGACGCGGAGCCAATCCTCGAGTGCCACTGGCCTCGAGAGGCTCCCCCAACCTGGTTCCATTTAGGACCAAGGACTTCACCCCATGGCGCACCCGACTCAGAGCACAGGGGCATCAGGACCCCCAGGCCATTGGGGCTTGGGCTCCAGCCCGAGGCCCGGGGAAACTTCAAGATCTCCTCAGACTCTGGGTCAGACTGGAAGACAGAGGATGATGAGTCCACGAACACCCGGTTCCACAGGGTCAAGAAGGCAGAGAATCACATAAAGACCCTTGGATTTAGCCAGGAACAGGTTGCTAGAGACTTTGGGCCTGATTCTGAGTCATGGCTTGCAGTGCTGCATGTCCCAGTGGGACGTGTAGCCCCACATGCTGTCCTGCCCCATTCCTCCTCCAGCTCTCCCCCCATGGCTAGAGCAGCAGGACAGGGAGAGCTGGTGGGGAGGGGGGTGCAGGATCTGGGCAGAGCAGGTGTGGGCTGAGGCAGCAGGATGTACAGGACCAATTCAGGTCTCGGCTCTGTACGTTCTGCGAGGTGAGTGGGTATGTGTTGATTATTCCACCTCAAAGGTGCAATAATCAGAATAAATGGTGCGATCATTGCCGTTGATCTCCTCTGGGGCCGTGTCTGGGTGCAGGGGGGGGGTCCCTGCCACCCGATCCAGGCACCAGCTGGCCAGCCATAGGTCAGGTGGCAGGGAAGAGGGGAGTCTGAGCCTCGGGAGCCTGCGGGGAGGACATCCCTGCAGGCATGCAGAGGCACACCAGGCCATCCTCGGGCCTGATTCTGCATGCCATGGGATTGTTTTGTTCCTGCAGTACAGAATTGGGCTCATCCTGCTTGGGACCATCCAGATGGCCCGGATGTGCCCCTTTCAGAATCAGGCTCCACATCAAGAGCTGCTTCAGTAGAATGTAAAGGATGAAAACCAGATTGTAAAGGATCCAGGAGGGTTTGAGAGGAGAGAAAGTCGAGGCAACGGGAGTGAACCGCATGTTCAAGTAGTTTAGAAACGAAGAAGGAGATGGGCCAATATTTAGAAGGACAGGTACTGTCTAGTATGGTTTCTTGAGAAGAGATGCCGACCACAGCATGCTTGAAGGCTGCAGGGACAGTTGCATTGGAGAGTGATAGGTTCTGAATATGAGAGATGGAAGGGACAACAGTGGAGGAGATGGAGCTTAGGAGATGGATGGGAATAGGATTAGAGGAGCAGATAGTGAGTTTGGAGGAGGAAAGGAGGTGTATGGTTTCCTCCTCAGATCATAGAAAAGAAAGAGAGGGTAGCAGAGGTGGGGGTTGGGGGGGGGAGAAGGGAAGTAGATGACATCATGGGGAATTACGTGGATTTTGTCATGGAAGTAGTCAGCCAGGGTTTGGGAAGAAAGGGAGGGGAGGGATCTGAGGCGGAGGCACCTTAAGGAGAGAGTTGAGAGTTGTAAAGAGTTGGCGAGGGTCAGAGACAAGAGAGTTAGTCAGATGGACATAATAGTCTTGTCTGGCGAGTGCTATGGCTGATTGGAAAGGGACAAGCATGAATTTGAAGTGTAGAAAGTATGCAAAGGTGCGAGATTTGAGCCAAGTGCCTTCAGCTGAATGGGCACGGGATCACAGATAGCGAGTAGTGGAAGACAGCAAGGGCTGGGGTATAAGTACACCTCAAAGAATGTGGCATGGGCAGAGCAAGAACATCCAGAGCAGAGAAGAGTGCAGTGTTGTAGGAAGCTACTTCCTCAGATGACATAGTGGAGGAAAGAGGTGATGAGACAGTGGAGGAGAGAGCCAAAGGGCAATAGCATGAAGATTTCTAAAGAGGTTGGAGGAGACAGGGTGAGATCAAGGCGGTGAGTGATGAAGAGTGAAGCTTAGCAGGTGATGGTCTGATAAGGGAAGAAGTGAGGTACAGACGTTTGAGGGTCGGCAATCAGAGAAGAATACAAGGTCAAGGCAGTGGCCGTGCTAGTCAGTGGGGCAGTAGAGCAAAGCTGGAGGTCAAATGAGTCCTGTTATTGTGGAAGAAGTTAGAAGGGAGAGGGCTAGGAGAGGTAGGGTGGGCAAGAGCTTTTCATTGGGGGATCATTCTTGGAAGCAGGGGAAAGGGGGGGGGGGAAGAGTACTGAGACACAGGGGAAGGGCCCCTGAAGGTAGGAAGGAAAAGTGGGGAAAAGAAAGTTTGTGATGGAAAATGAAAGCAAATATAGTCATCGGTTGGGGTCACTCTCCTTTTAAATTTCTTTCGGGTCTCGTTCTATAATCTGTAGAAGTGGAGCTCGGATGGTGAACTCACTGTAGAAAATAGTTTGTTCTCTCTGGTTCCTCAGTGAAGAATCTGATAATGGACTGCAAATAGATGGATTAACAAAACAGATCAAAAACTGAAATGCATAGGCTGCATGGAGCCTCCTCTTAAAATCTTGTTTATAGTTGAGAATTTGAAAATTCATCATTTCTCTGTGGAAAGCAACCTTTGTTAATGGGCAGTGAAGGCAAACTGATTTGGAACCATTCTGCAGAGAAGTTTATTTTTACAGTACCATGCTTTGTAGAAGAACAAGGATTCTGCAATCTGCTTAACACTTACTGAAGTTCTCAGTTGAACTGAAGTAAGTGACCATACTTTTGAGGCATTATTTTGAAGTGATCCTCCAGCAGGGAAAGCCGCCTGGATATTTTGCATTTACCACCGCAGAAGTATTGAATTTGTTTTCCAAAAGAGCTATGATTCTCTCTCCTACTTCGTGTGGACTCCTTACTAACCCTTTCAAACACTCTGATCTTTCTAGAGCATATCCAGCTCAACCCAAGCTGTACCATTAGCTATCCAAGGAGGAGTTAGGGATTACAGAAAAGAGTAAAAATGAAGGGGGAAAAAAAAAAGAAACCAAAAGAAAAACAGAAAATATGCAATGGAAATAGACAAAAATAAATAACAAAAAAAGAGAGAAGAAAAGGTATTTTGTTGATGCCTTTGTTTCCTAAATATTTTTGTCTATCCCTACCTTATCTGATTAACAGTAACATTCCTCAATCTGCAGCTACAACTTAATTGTGGGCAATTGACTACCTAGAGAGGAGTAGCTCATTTGAGATTTTTTTCCCCCCTTTTACGATCCTTGCTTTTGTTTCTTGAAATTACTTCATAGCCCATAGTGAAAGTTTTATGACCAAAAGTGCAGAACGTAACAGTACTAGTCCGACCCTGGCCAGCAATTGTCACTATTAAGAATGAGACCTGATTAAGGTCCGGGTCACAGTTGGAAACAGGATACTGGGCTTGATAGATTTTAGGTCTAACCTAGTATGGGAATTCTTAAAGGACTGATAGTCATCAACGGTGGCCAATGCTTTTGAAGTGGTTGATTTGCTACTGTTTTAACTAAGAACTGGATATTCAATGCCGGAGTTGTATCTGCCCACTGGCATTGCATATCCAAGTTGGCCAGATAGCAATTCAGCTAACTGAGCAGAAGTTAGGAAAGCTTTCTTTCGGCTTTACTTTAGCCACTTTGATAATAACTGTCCAATGGCTGAATATTTCCACTTACTGATTATCTTTGGTGCTGCTCCTGAGATGCCCCAATGCTATGCAGTTAGAATCGGGGCATCCAGTGGTATTAGAGGGGGATATGCAGTGACACAAACCGGCTATGTGCTGCTGAATATCCCGCTCAGCTCAATTAACGCAGTTCGCAGGGCTGCTAACCACGTTAATCTCTTTGAATAGCCCCTCTAAGTGGCTTAGCTAACAGCAGGTTCTGCATAGTCTGATATATTTTTAATTCTATTTCACACTTGGATTCTACCTATAGAATTGCAAGGAATTGTCCAAAGTGGCTTACTCTGAATACGCTTCATGGAATTTAATAAACTCCATGATTCTGAATGCAGAGCATCATCACTGACTAAGCAGATCCTGGTTTAAGTAACTAGTTGGAGCACTTTTTGTCCTGACACATAGAAACTGACCCTGACCATAATGCAGATTGACCGGCCATAATGTTGACCCTTGCATTACTCATTGAAAACACTGATTCCTATTCTTCCCTAATATTAAAGAAAGAGGATGTTCATTTGACTTAGGAAAGTATCTGGCATCTTCTGCAGACAAAATTGTGTTATAAGACGTTTCAACTGTCAACATGTAGGCTAGTTGGTCCTGCTTTCTTCAGCAGAAACATTTGAAGTAAATAGTGCAGAAATACTGACTGATACTAGTAGGATCTATTTTAACAGGAGATGTTAGAGAATAAACTGGGAAGATTGGAAGACTATATTGCCGTATGCCCCAGTCTAAGTCTCTTCCACCAGGAGCAAAGGGCTGCAATACTATTAAAACTCTTGTAACAATATTGTCTATGTGCTATCAGTGGCAATCTCAATAGCTACTTGGTTATCAGCCTTAGATCTATGTGTTTAACCCTTTGAAGGCCTACTTTAAATTTTTAATCCACATTCTGCAGCCGGGTTAATTTTTGCATCTTTCAGGAAAATTGTACCCGTCTTATTCAATATGTTCTAATAGTGATTTTCCTTCTGCTATGGTCATGTATTATATACCATTAGATAGGAATATTTAGTCAGAATTTTGGATCCCGAGAGTTTTGGGCTCGGCCTGGAAAGGGTTAATTCACCTGCTTTGGAAATTATTATAATGCGATTGTGTCTACTAAGTCAGTGGGTCAAAGGGTGTTACTTCCTCAAAATGTATAAGCTCCTAGACTCAACTAAAAGAACATAAGCTTGAATCTCAGCCAGAAGACCAACATTCAGGCCCTCATATGGTGGTGTTATAGAACTGTAGTCTTCGGGATCTACCTGTACTATCTGAGTTTCAGGATATCCACAATGAATATGCCTGAGATATATGTGCATATATATATTTTCCATTGAATGCAAGCATATCTTGTGCCAATTATTTGTGGATATCCTGACAATCACTGTTACAGAAGGTGGAATGTCTCCCTGACAAAGGAGATTGGCACCAGTGGACACCCCCCCCCCCCCCAAAATGGTGAGGAGCACCAGGTGATTCCCTGCAACCCAATCCTGGTCTTGGCAGACCCTTTCAGGGGTCGGGCAGTGGGAACAGCAGGTTTGTTCAGTGGTGGGGTTATCGGGGCTCCTGCATGGCATCCTGGTGCCATGGTGATGGGACACCATGGCACTGAGGCTCCATGCAGGAGCATTGGCTGTGTTGGATGTGGCCATGGCTGTACTTCAGCAGCACAAAATTGGGGCCCATCCAGGCCCTTTGTCCGATTCTGTTCCCGTAAGAACATCTAGCTCTCGCGGGTGCAGAATCAAGTACAAATCTGGCCTGTATTTGGACAGGCTGGACATGCCCCGATCAAAATGTGGCCCATACTGTATATCTTAGTCATAGATTCTACTGATAATGATGCAAGCAAAATGATTAAAATTATGTTTATAATATTTTGAAGGTGTGATGGACAACAAAGTCCCTGGTGCTGTTAGCAATGGAAGGACAACATCTGTGTATCCCCTCATGGAAAAGAAAGAAGAGAAAGTTAAGAAAGTAGAGATAATGGAGCGAGGGCAATGGAACAACAAGCTGGAGTTTGTGTTGTCTGTCGCTGGAGAAATCATTGGCTTGGGGAATGTCTGGAGGTTCCCTTATCTCTGCTACAAAAATGGAGGAGGTTTGTAGATTTATTGCACTGGATTTTCTGACCTTAATCAATGATATACTTGTAGTTCTCTGGTCTAGGGTCCCTCAAAGGACATAGATCACTGGGGAGACTAGAGGCACACTTCATGGATGGCAGCATTGTTCTCCGTTGGGTGTACGGAGTTCTGGGACAGGACCAGCAAAGACTAGGAGGAGACTGGGATTGATCTCTCTCACTTTTTTCCACTTCCACAAACTCATAACCCAATCCAGATTTTGTTCTGAACTAATATAATTTACTCTTATAAAGTTTATTCTAACATCTCCGGTTAGAATGGATCCTTCTAATATCAGTTGGTATTTATGCACTATGAAGTGTGATCAAAAAGTATCGAGACTTGTACAATAACACAAGAAGTATAACACTGACAGTTATTGCACTTAGTCTCCTTCAAGTAGTCCCCTTCCGATAAACACATTCTTCCAGCGTTCCTGCCACTGTTGGGAAACAATTTTGAAAAGCCTCTTTCATTATGCTGTGAAGCTCCTGGGTCAAATTTCACTTAATGGTCTCCAATTCATCAAATCTCCTTCCTTTCAGTGGTAATTTCAGTGTTGGAAACAAGAAAAAGTCACAGGGTGCGAGTTCAGGTGAATATGGAGGCTGATGGACTTGCTCGATTTGGGGTTTAGCCAAGAACTGCTGGACAAGATGTGATGCGTGAGCTGAGCTTTATTGTGATGAAGCAACCATTCACTAATGCTGTGCAACTCTGTCCTCTTATGATGACTTGCATCTCTCAAACAAGTCATAACCTGGATGTAGTACTTCTTATTGATGGTTTGGCCTTTTGGAGCATACTCATGATGAACCATAACTTGGTAATCAAAGAAAACGGTGACCTTGACATTGCTCCTCACCTGACAGACTTTCTTGGGTCTGGGAGAGTTTAGAATTTTTCATTGTGAGAATTGAGCCTTAGTTTCCATGTCATAACCATAAACTCATGATTCATCACCAGTAATAATCTTTTTGATGAAATCTGAGTCATTTTCTATGCAGTCCAACAATTCCCTGACTGCAGACAGTCTGTCTTCTTTTTGATGAGGGAACAGGAGTTTCAGCATGAATTTTGCAGACATGCATCTCAGCCCTAAATCAACAATAGGAATGGACTGTACCAAAACTGATGTCCATGTCCTCAAAAAGATCCCTGATAGTCAATTGATGATTTCAGCATATTTCAGCATGCACAGCTTCAACTTTGTCTTCATTCCTGCTCATTGATGGACTTCCAGAATGTTTGTCACTGTCGACACTTTGGCGGCCCTCTTGGAAATGTTTGTACCAGTTATAAACTCGAGTATGACTAATGCATTCATCGCCATACACTTGCTGTAACTTGTCATAAATCTGTTTGCAGGAATCTCCAAGTTTCTGGCAGAATTTAATGTAAATTTGCTGTTCAATTTTTTCACTCATCATAAATCTGACAAATTGCTTTTACACGATACCAAACATCAATGATTTTAAAGAAGTACAGATGTGCTGCAGCCACATTACACTCTGCACATGCAGAGCACATAAATAGATCACTGCATGTTCAATAGCATAGTGGTGCAACATATTGCTATATAGTTACACAACAAGTCTCGATACTTTTTGATCGTATTTATTACTGATTCATACAAATCAGAAAGGATGCAGAATATAAAATAGTAAAAAGTGCAGTTCACGTTTTCTCCTAATTTTTCTCTCTTGGGTAAGGAAACTCCTATTTTTCTTTCTTCACTGGTATTCTTCTCCTACCCTGAGGATGCCAGTGTTCTTCAGTTTCTCTCTTCATTTCTTCTTTGGAGGCAGAGTGCAGGCAAAGCTGTTGGTTGCTCCTTCCCTTGAACCTTGGCCTCTAACGGACAGCTCCTGAGGTTATCTTCTGACTCCCTCTGCTTCACTTCCATGATTTGTGAAAGTTTTTTCTACTCTGGGGCCGCCTCCTACTCCTGACACCTTATTATACTTAAGTGGTACTATGGTATTGGTTTAGCTAACCAAACCTCTATATGATGCAGTGGCTTAGCTAGCCAAAGGCAGTTAACAGCCTTTAGGTTTAGTATTTATACTATTCAGTTTTTCCTCCAAGATGAGGTCTCCTCTTACTATTACTTCACTGGTGAGGAGAATCTTCCCAATTTCTGGGAAGAACTGGGTGGCCTAAAATGTTGTACACAATAATTAGTAGAACCACAATTTTTGAAAAGGGTTCCAGGGGTGATCCGGGAAACTACAGACCGGTGAGCCTGACGTCAGTACCGGGAAAAATGGTAGAAACCATCATAAAGAATAAAATTACTCAGCATGTAGATAGTCATGGCCTAATCGGAGACAGCCAACATGGCTTTAGACAAGGAAGATCTTGTCTTACTAATCTGTTATGTTTTTTTGAAGGTGTGAATAAACAGGTGGACAAAGGTGAGTCGGTTGATATAGTGTATCTGGACTTTCAGAAAGCCTTTGACAAGGTCCCTCATCAGAGACGTTTGGCAAAACTAAAGACTCATGGGATAGGAGGCAGTGTACTATTGTGGATCAGGAACTGGTTAAAAGATAGAAAGCAGCAGGTAGGGCTAAATGGCCAATTTTCCCAATGGAAAAAGGTGAATAGTGGTGTACACCAGGGATCTGTGCTGGATCCGCTGCTTTTTGACATATTCATAAATGACCTGGAAAGTGGAATAATGAGTGAGCTTATCAAATTTGCAGCTGACACAAAACTATTTAAAGTTGTTAAAACCCAAGAGGATTGTGGAAAATTGCAAGAGGATCTTATAAGAACATAAGATATGCCATACTGGGTCAGACCAAGGTCCATCAAGCCCAGTATTCTGTTTCCAACAGTGGCCAATCTAGGTCATATGTACCTAGCAGTTTCCCCAAGAGACACAAGTTCCATAATGCTTGTACTGGGTCAAGCATTGATATCTTCACTCACTTCTTAATAATGGTTTATAAACCTTTCCTCCAGGAACTTGTCCAAACCTTTTTTAAACCCAGCTACACTAACAGCCTTTACTACATCCTCCGGTAACAAATTCCAGAGTTTGATTACACGTTGAGTGAAAAAATATTTTCTTTTATTAGTCTTAAATAGTTTACCCTGTAGCTTCATTGCATGTCCCCTAGTCTTTCTGTATTCTGATAAGGTAAACAATCGATCTACGTTTACCCGTTCCACTCCGTTCATTAATTTATAGACTTCTATCATATCTCCCCTCAGCTGTCTCTTTTCCAGGTTAAAGAGCCCTAACCTTTTTAGCCTTTCTTCATAGGAGTATCCTTCCATCCCCTTTACCATTTTGGTGGCTCTTCTCTGTACCTTTTCTAAAATTGCTATATCCTTTTTAAGATACGGCGACCAGAATTGCACACAATATTCAAGGTGCGGTCCCACCATGGAACGATATAGAGGCATTATAATATCTTTTGTTTTATTTTCCATTCCTTTCCTTATCATACCTAGCATTCTATTTGCTCTCTTGGCTGCCGCTGCACACTGGGCCGAGGGTTTTAACATGCTATCCACAATGACGCCTAAATCTTTTTCCTGGGTGGTGGTTCCTAATGTGGAACCTTGCATCGTGTAACCATAGTTTGGGTTGTTCTTCCCTAGGTGCATAACCTTGCACTTGTCCACATTAAATTTCATCTGCCATTTTGATGCCCAGTCTTCCAATTTATCAAGATCCTCTTGCAATTTTTCACAATCCTCTTGGGTTTTAACAACTTTAAATAGTTTTGTGTCATCTGCAAATTTGATAACCTCACTCGTTATTCCACTTTCCAGGTCATTTATGAATATGTCAAAAAGCAGCGGACCCAGCACAGATCCCTGGGGTACACCACTATTCACCTTTCTCCATTGGGAAAATTGGCCATTTAGCCCTACCCTCTGCTTTCTATCTTTTAACCAGTTCCTGATCCACAATAGTACACTGCCTCCTATGCCATGACTCTTTAGTTTTGCCAAAAGTCTCTGATGAGGGACCTTGTCAAAGGCTTTCTGAAAGTCCAGATACGCAATATCAACCGACTCACCTTTGTCTACCTGTTTATTCACTCCTTCAAAAAAACATAACAGATTAGTAAGACAAGATCTTCCTTGTCTAAAGCCATGTTGGCTGTCTCCCATTAGGTTGTGACTATCTACATGCTGAGTAATTTTATTCTTTATGATGGTTTCTACCATTTTTCCTGGTACTGACGTCAGGCTCACCGGTCTGTAGTTTCCCGGATCACCCCTGGAACCCTTTTTAAAAATTGGTGTTACATTGGCGATCCTCCAATCTTCAGGTATTAGAGATGATTTTAATGATAGTTCACAGATTACTGATAGCAGTTCTGCAATCTCATATTTCAGTTCTTTCAATACCCTTGGATGTATACCATCCGGCCCAGGTGATTTGCTACTCTTCAGTTTATCTAATTGTTGTAAGACATCTTCCCGATGTATCGATATTTCCTTCAATTCTTCCGCACCTTTAAATAAATCTTGATAAATTGGAAGACTGGGCATCAAAATGGCAGATGAAATTTAATGTGGACGAGTGCAAAGTTATGCACCTAGGGAAGAACAACTCAAACTATGGTTACACGATGCAAGGTTCCACATTAGGAACCACCACCCAGGAAAAAGATTTAGGCGTCATTGTGGATAACATGTTAAAACCCTCGGCCCAGTGTGCAGTGGCGGCCAAGAGAGCAAATAGAATGCTAGGTATCATAAGGAAAGGAATGGAGAATAAAACAAAAAATATTATAATGCCTCTATATCGTTCCATGGTGAGACTGCACCTTGAATACTGTGTGCAATTCTGGTCGCCGTATCTTAAAAAGGATATAGCGTTATTAGAAAAGGTTCAGAGAAGAGCAACCAAAATGGTAAAGGGGATGGAAGGATACTCCTATGAAGAAAGGCTAAAAAGGTTAGGGCTCTTTAACCTGGAAAAGAGACGGCTGAGGGGAGATACGATAGAAGTCTATAAAGTAATGAACAGAGTGGAACGGGTAAATGTAGATCGATTGTTTACGTTATCTGAGTATAGAAAGACTAGGGGACATGCAATGAAGCTACAGGGTAAACTATTTAAGATTAAGAAAATAAAATATTTTTTCACTCAATGTGTAATCAAACTCTGGAATTTGTTACCAGAGGATGTAGTAAAGGCTGTTAGTGTAGCTGGGTTTAAAAAAGGTTTGGACAAGTTCCTGGAGGAAAAGCCCATAAACCATTATTAAGAAGAGACCCAGGATATCAATGCTTGACCCAGTACAAGCATTGTGGAACCTGTGTCTTTTGGGGCAACTGCTAGGTACGTATGACCTAGATTGGCCACTGTTGGAAACAGGATACTGGGCTTGATGGACCTTGGTCTGACCCAGTAAGGCATCTCTTATGTTGTTATGTAGGTCTCTGTCTGGTAGAACCCTATATATGGTACCCCCCAAATCAAACAACATTTTATTTACTTGTTACGCTTTGAAGTACCAGAAGGATCTCTGAGACGTACTTCACATGCCTTCCTTGTGAAATCACAAATCGCTCAACATTTAGTTGACTCTGACGACAAATTTCCTCCATGAAGTAAAAAGATGAAGTCGTTTTTAAGTGATTAAGGGCAGATTTCATGTTTATATATTTGAAACTCTGGCAGACAGAGGGTTATTCATTCAAGATGCCCGCATATGCATGCATGAAGACTTGGGTATTTGTGACAGCATATTCCCCAAATGGATAATGCTGAGCTGCCGGTGATAGGGAATAAAGGCTAGAGTGGGTGGGAGATTTGGGATGGGATAACGGTGAACTGGTTTTAGCGATTGCATTCATTGTTTTGGAGGTAGTGGTGGTGAAATGGGTGGGCAATTTGACTATTTTTTAAGGGGGTTTTATGATGGTTTATTGGGAATTTCAAGGGGTTGTGTTTAAAGAAAAGACACATAAATGGAAATAAGGTAGGAATGACAGAATTCTACACAACATCCAAGACTAATAGTTTGGGATGATTACAGTATTAGACAAGCCCCAGATTTAATGTGGCAGAGTAATTTTGTCGGAAAGCATTAGAAAATCCTGCAGCTTCATTTCTGAGATTCTGTGGCAACTCTATAGAATATCTGCATGTATTTTTCTTATCCAAAAGTTATGTGTTGCAAAAATCTTTCAATTATTAAATATTTTCCTTTAACAAATAATAGTTTTATAAGTTTTGTCTGAATACATTCTTTTTCTTCATTATTTCTTATTTATTTCAATTCTTCTCATTTTTTAAACCACCTTTCTTATTTTCACTATCTATTCTCTTACTCTTAGTTTTTTCTCTTCCCAGTAGTTTCTTATTTTTTTTATCCTTGCCCATTCTGTCCTCTTTGCTTCCTTGTCATTATTTTATGCCCTCCAGTGTCTATATCCTTTCCATCCCTTACTATTATCCCCTTCCTTCTACCACTCTTCTCTTCCTCCCATTTATGAAAAGGCTTAACTCTCTTCCACTGTTTCACCTTCACTCTCTTCTCCCACGTTTTCTCTTCTTCATTTCCTTCTCCTTAAACTTTTATTCTCCTCACCATAACTTTCCGTCTTCAGTTGCATCTTCTGCACTCTACCAGCACCCCCAATAGTTCTGCACAGAGAAAGTAGGAGGGCTCCAGTATGCTTCCAGTCTGCCTGCTTCCCTGTTACCTGAGGGACTTCTGCTTCTTTCTTGAACATAGAGAAATAGAAAATGATGGCAGATAAAGACCATGGGCCCTATATTCGAAAGGCATTTACATGGTTTACAGCCCAGTGAACCGTGTAAATGCCTTAAATCAACCTATTCAATGGCATTTCTAACTCCCCTATGTGCCCCAATGCTATCTGGTTAGCATCAGAGCGTGTAGGGGTGTTCTGGGGCAGGGCGGAGGTGGGAAGCGCTAACTGGGCAGCAGCAATACTGCATGCTGCCCGCTTAGCGATCTGTGCCGAAAAGCTAGGTGAGAAAAACCCTTGCCTATCTTTTGGACCAGGAGATACCATCCTTGTCTTCACCTCTTCCACTGGGAGGCTGTTCCATGCAACCCCCACTCATTCTGTAAAGAAATATTTCCTTACATTCAGGAGTAACCTCTCCCCCTTCGCCTTCATCCTATGCCCCCATCCGTAGCACTTTTCCTTTCCTAGCAATATTGTGAATATCTTGCATCCTTTTAAATCTGCGGATATCATTTTGTGTAGGTTAGAAAGGGGAAAATTGATACTGAAAAAATGTTAAACCTTCATGGAAATCACCTCCAGTAATGATAATAAGGACCTTGACTCTATCAAGTCCTATGATGCAATTGGTTGAAGGAAGAAGAAACTGTAAAGAATATCATAAAATCACGAGAAGCAAAATTTAATTTAATGTAATAATATTGCTTATATTCTACTTTTACAATGCATACATGTACAAAACTGAGTACAAAAATAAATAAGCACAGGAACTTATTTTGTAACATTAAAGATGAGATCTGAAGTAAAGGTCTAAAGAATAGCTAGCCTTTCTAAAACCATGCTACTGCATTCCTACTATAGATGGTGTTGAAAGAAAATAAATACAGTACCTGTCACTACAAAACATACAGTTACAAAAATGGCCTTATCACCCAAGCATAGATAATATCATAAAGCAAACTCATAGTTTTTGCTATGTAAGTTTCTCAGACTCTGGCACAGAAACTGATCCGAACACTCGCTCCTCCTTACAACTAACCCAGAAAAGGTTCTGCAACATGAAATTGCATCCACACCCGCACTGCTATGCGATCAATTGAATGATCCAAGAAAAGTATTTAAAGGAGATGATGGATGCCACCTCTGTGACAGAATTTAAACCTGCTTTGGGCTCATATAAAGGGCAATGATAAGAAAGTGGTTGAGAGGCTGGGTAAAAGATATTGGGAGAAAAGTTAGTTAAGTGAATATGCTTCCTACTTAAGTGATAGAAAAACCTTGGGAAGACAACAGGGCAGAGTTTGCCTGAGCCAATTGGTCCTTATTTGCCATCATCTTTTGTGTTGCTATGCAACTATGGAAGAAGACTACAGGCTCTCTCCTTGATTCAGGCAAGCATCACATTCAGTTGAAAACTTTACAGGTCTTGGAGTGAACAAAGTAGGACAGGGTGAGGAGTTTGCCCTTTCATTAGGAACTCTGGCAGCTCTACTGCCTCCCATTAGTATGGTGGCGACAGAGAGTGCTCCAGTAGGCTAGCATGCCTAACCATCTTGCCAGTTATCTGGAGAGTTTGCTGAGGTGAGAACTGGCAAAGGATGAAGGATGGGTTTGTAAACTAAGAGGAATCCTTTTCACAACCCCAGTGATGTCTAGTATGGTGTCTAGGTTTTCTTAATGATAGCTGCCTAGATGCGGGACCAGAAGGATGAATAAGGAGAGGGGTTAGTTACCACATTGTAATCCTAACTGCTTAGCGTGTTTCCTTTCTCTGATGCTATTCAGTCTTGGGACACACATATTGCATATTCAATTATAGGTCCTCTCTCTTTTATTTTAAACTTTAAAAGCAGTGTTACTTCCTTCTGCAGATCTTGGGGAGGGGGGAGAAATGGAAGATACAAAGGTAAGCTGTGACACAGTGCCGGCATGGGCAGGTAAGTGCTGTGTCACTGTTTGGGGTCCCTTGCCACCACTGCAGGCCCCCGGAGGGCCAGTGCTCTAGGCAACCACCTAGTCTGTCTATTGGTAGCGCTGGCTCTATATAAACTTAAAACTTACTTATCCTCCTCATTGGTCAAGGACAGTGTAAAACTGCACCTACAGAAATTGTAGACTATATGCATTCTCCGAGAACAAGCAGGAAGTCAGTCCTCAAATATGGGCAATGTCTGCACCGACGGAGCCCACCTGGCAGCATCTCCCCAGCTTTCAAAAATTGTAGCCTATATGCATTTCAGGATTTCTCTGAATTTTGAGTTTTCTTATGTTTTTTTTTGGCTTTCTTGGTTCATGTTTTCTTTCATAGAAATTTCAGTTACCTGTGCTTAATTTAGAGAGAGATGCACTATGTGCTGCAAAGTTTGGACTAAAGGGCAACCTTATTTCACCCCCCATTGACAAGGTATTGAAGACACAGACATGAAGACCAGCCTAGCTGAGCTTAAAAGTCAATTCAGTTGTACTATAATAAAGCGATATTTTAAAGTATAACTTGCTGGATTCATTGTTATGGAAAATAATGGAATAAGTAAAGATGATGATAACCACAGATTTAGCTGAAGCAGGACAAAAACCGATTCTTATTTCCTCCAAATCCCCAAAGATGTAGCCTCTTTATGATTTTTTGACTCCAAACTTATTTTCCCTTAGAAACAGATAGGGAAATATTTAACCAGCACAGTCAGTGTTCTTTTTTTAAACACCGTCCATCGTGGTTAAATAAAACCTGAATATTCAGTGCCAGCATCTGTGTATCCACATAGCGCAGTGATCAGCATCGCTCTCCGGATAGCAGCAATATTTAGCCTGCTCGCCAGAAAGCAAATCCACATAAATTGCATGGCAGAGGAGCCTTTTTACTACCCTAACTTCATGTGGTTGGCTATCAAGATAGCCGGCTGATCAACATTACTATACAGATGAATATTGGGGGGCCCAGCTCTGCTCACAGACCTCTGGCACTATCTGGATAGTACTGAGGTGGTCAGAGGAAATGTTCAGTCACACTATCCAAATAGTACCTCTGAGTATTCCTCTCACTGGCACTTAACCAGTTAGCAGCACCTACTATCCAGATAAGGGCCTTTGAACATTGGCTCCAAAATGTTTGCTAAAGTGCACTAGCTGCCACTGGAAATGGCATCCGGTGGTAGCAGCCAATGTGGGAAAACTGCACACATCATGGTACTTTTCTGTGATGTCTGAATTTTGCATGACGGACCCATGGGGAGGTGGGATTGAGACAGGGAGTAGGTGTAAGCATTTGGGGCAGATACCGTGTGAAAATAGTTCATGTGATGGCTGCCAAAAAATGCCTTGTTCATGGCTTCAGGTAATGCCACCTCAAGAGATGGCATTATCTGCAGGTGATCTGTTTGCATGGTACTGTGCCCCCCCCCCCACCCCCCCCATGGCCAAATCAGGCTTCCCCGATCCGACAATATTGTCTGTTCGGTAGATATATATAGATAGATAGATATATCCTCAGCACCAATAATATTTTAAAAAGTGCTTTCCCCCCCCCCCCCCCTTCAGCACCAGTTCCTCCCAGACAGCTCTTGATCCCCATTGGGAACTGTTGGGGGTGGATCAGTGCACCCCCAGACTAACATCAAAGCCCAGCCTTTCTGATCCTTAAAAAAACATCTGGTCCCTGCCATTAACAATAATTCCCTTTAGCCAGTCGCCCTAATGAGGGCCTCTGGTAGTCTAGTACTCGCAGGAGGCAGGAGAGGTTCTCTCTATTCCTGCCTCCGTCATCGACCCTGCACAAATTAGCCACAATAACGGTCCTGATGCTAGGGGGCAGCACCACAAAATTGCAGCCGTATTTGTGAATATGAATGAGGGGAGCAGCCTGAGCTAGAATTCAAACCTGGACCGTAAAGGGAACGGAAATGAAACTGTGCATTTATAGGTTGCTGGGGGAAATAGGAGCTCTGTAGAAATTTAGTGGTCAAATCTTTTCCTATATTTGTCTCAGAAGATTTAATAAAGAACTTTGCAATCATATTTACATGAGCAGAATTAACAGATTTATTTTCTTTTTCAATCTGACACCTCTGTATGTATATATTTATTTTTTATATTCTTCAGTTTGAAGGAATAATCACCCAGGTTGCTGCAAACTCCATGGATACTTTTAACCCTTGTGATTTGTACCAATAATAAAAAAAAAAACCCATACACATGCGATTTTGCATTGGATATTGCTCTCAAAGGTTATTCACAAGGATTTGCATCTGCTTTCTTTGTGGGTAATTTTTGCAAATTAAATAATGTGCATAGCTTTGATTATACAAAACTATGGGGCTAATTTACTAACAGCATGGGCGAATTCTATTAACAGTGCAGCTCCCATTCCAGAAAATGTCCCTGCGGCAAATAGCACAGATTAACGGTGTTAGTGCATGAATGCTTAATAAATAACCACCTATATATCATTCCATAACTTCCTTTGTGTGTGGTCCTCACAGTTATTTCACCATTTGCTTGGCAGCCAAAGGAGCGAACGAATCTTAATGAGTTTTTATTTATCAGTCTTAGCTTTGTAGTTTATGGATTTTCAGTTATCAGGTTTCTCTTGGTGGGGACTGGCTTAAGCCAGGAGGTCCTTGGCACTTGATACTCACACTACCCCCTTTTCAGATAATTGAGTCCAGGGCAGAAACTGTGTCCTGAACCAAGGGTTTACTTAAACTTAAGGGTCACTGAAGAAACAACGATAACAATTGGCAGGAACAATGAGCAAGAACTATATTATAAGCAGTTATCTTTTTCCTTTTAATCAAAAATGGTTACAAACAGATTATTCCTCTATCTTCCCAATTTGGAAAGCTGCCAGCTTTCCTTCAATTACTCTTTATCTTAAGCTGAGCAGTCAATTATTTCTTTACCACTCTTTCAACTCAGTTAGTGATTTTTACATATTTGCCAGCTATGCACCTTTGGTAATTAGTCTGGTTTTCCTGGGTGGAAATCCCTCTCTCCTCTTTCTATTACTTTGTTCCAGTGTACCTTAATCTGTACGTGAGGTAGTCAGTTCCATGATGCTGTGCTGGAAGTCATATTTGAATTTGATGCCATTGGTATAAGATGGTTGCTTGGGATCCTCTGTCTGAGAGCTGGCAGCTTCTATAGATGCAAGTCCCTCGAATTGCTCTTTAGGGCTCTTGGCTCTGATGATCTGGAAGGCTTGTGGCTGATACAGCTCTTAGAACTTTTTTCACAGGCTGAGCTGCTGTTCTTGGGCAACAGTGAGTGCTGGCAGGTCTGCGCAGTCAATCCTCTGCAACTGTCCTAAGCCTGTTGCACTCTCTAAATAAACATGACATGCCAAGGTACAAAAGACTCCTCTCCTTTCTTAGGATGGACTAGCTGGGTCCCAGAGATATCTGCCTCTGAGGGCAGACTTCCTATACAACTCCATGGGGCAATGACTGACTACCCAGGACAGTTCTGCCTTTAGGAGTGGTTTATATAATAAGTAGGATTTTCCTTCTCAGAAGACTCTCTCTCCAGCATGAAATGACTGGCAGCAAGAACCTCCCCTGTTCTAGAAAAATGTTAGACCTTTCTCTCTACTTCTTGTAATATTTAGTAGGTACACTGGATGGTGATACTGCTCTTAGTGCAGCGTCCAAGTAGTCTCTACAATTGTTTGATTCTCCATTCTCTCCCCACCCCTTGAAAATGCCTCTTTAGCAGTAGGCAATAATCAAATTTCTGATTTCCTTAGGTGAAATGTTTACCTGTAGAGAAGGCTTTTATAATTGCCCTCTCCTTGTATAGCTTTTTAAAGTAGCAAAAAGATTGACGATTTTATTCATTTATGAAAAATTCCTCTGTAGGTTGTCTTTGTACAGAAGCAAAAGATGTAATAGAGAGAGAGAGAGCTGAAGACAGTATGTGCTGTGGTCTTCGCCTGGATTTAGATGTACTCTCAAGTATGCGGATAGTATGGCAAGAATACAAAGACATTTTCAAAAAAATTGTATATTATCTTGGATGGTATATACAATGCTTTCTAAAATTCAAGTAATCTGTAATCTGTTCGGGGTTTAGGCAACTCCTGCCCTCCAACCCTTTTTGTTCAGGCTTCCGGAGCCATGATTCTCCCTGGATACTGGGGTCCTCAGTCTGTCCTCAGATTTGCTTGCAGCTCCTCACGGCTGGGTCGTGGTT
The DNA here is from genome assembly GCA_033557465.1 of Ichthyophis bannanicus. Taxonomy (NCBI): domain Eukaryota; kingdom Metazoa; phylum Chordata; class Amphibia; order Gymnophiona; family Ichthyophiidae; genus Ichthyophis; species Ichthyophis bannanicus. The sequence goes on along the minus strand of CM066037.1, from coordinate 449,718,066 downwards.
TGCCTTTTTTCTATAGGTCCTCGGTAGCCTGTAGCTAGGGAGTCCCATATGTGAGGACTGATTCCTGCTTGTTTCTGGAGAAAGTGTAGTTACTCACCTGTAATAGGTGTTCTCCAGGGACAGCAGGAATCAGTCCTCACAACCCTCCCTCCTCCCCTCGGAGTTGCTGTACAATTTTGGCCATCTTCTTTTGTCAATCAAAAAACTAAGAACGGCACTCCACACATTTCAACTATATTTTGTAGCAAAGAAAAAACAAAAATGATTCTTTCTTTTTACAAGAGGAAAGGTGGATCTCAGAACCAACTTGGTACATATATATGGGCAGCTCAGAAAAAAACAATGCTATGAGAGCTAGGATCCAAGATGGTGGTTGACGGGTGCCACGGCTCTGGTGATTTTCTTTAAATGGGGAAGAGGAAAGCTAAGATGGGCAAGAAGCCCTCCTCTGCCCTCTTAGCTACCTCTCCATTACCTTCTCTTACAGATCCTTTGGACTCCTTCATGCTTTGGCTGCAGCAACAGGCGGTTTTGGTGCCGGCTCAGTGCCCTGCTAGTGGCTCGCTGGAGTCTGGCGACTCGACAGCCTGCTTGGGCTGGACATCTCGCCAGCATCTCAGTGGAGGCTCCCTAAGGTGGTGTTGCTGGTTTCTATCCCTAAGAGCCTGCAGGAGATGAATACCTCCGACGGAGGTGAGAGCGTTCTTGCCAGAGGGCTGGCTCTGGAGCACGGTGGAACTGCTGTTGGAGCTGTTCCGGGTCATTGACTTTGCAACGAGCTGCCAGAGGGAAAGGAGGCCAGTGCGGCTGTGGAGTCAGCTGTTGGGGATTCGACGTCAGTGGATCAGTTGAGCTTAGGAGAAGGAGTCGGAGCAACGGGAGTTCCTATGGCATTTTCAATTGCTCACCCTGAAGTTTTTATGTTGGAATCTATTTGGTCTACCATTGTGAAGCTTGGAGAAACTTTTCTATCTCAGTATTCAACTATTTCCACTCAGGTCCAAGGTAACATTTTGGTAATTCAAAAGCAAGCTGAAGAGATCTCTTCTTTGCAGACTGTTTCTACTTCATTACAGTGACTTTACTGGAAAACTATATGGATTCGTCTGTTAAGGACTCTTTAAACACCAAGTTTAGATTGGAAATGTTAGAAAACATGGCTAGACATTTAAATCTTCATTTGGTAAATTTTCCTAAGTCTTCTATAAACATTAGGGAAATGTTCAAGAAGTACCTAACAGAAGTAATGGGTGTTCCTGGGGAATCCCACCCTCCTTTAACCAAGATCTATTATTTACCTGTTGGGAAAAAGGTCTCGAGTGGTGGGGGATGGATGTTTTAAATGTGTCCACTGTTTTGGAGTCCTCTGATTTTGAAGATACTGTATTGAAGGTATTGTTCCAGCTATGTTGCTTGTAGCATTTGTGCTTTTTATTGATTGTGAGTGTTTTTTCAGAATGTTTTTCCATAAAAGGGCTATCTTGTTTAAAGGTTTGGCTCTCCAGGTTTTTCCGGATTTATCTACAGAGACACAACGTAGAAGGAAGGAATTTATTTTGCTCCGTCCGGGGGTTCAGCAGCTGGGGGCTCTTTTTTTCCCTTAAGTTTCCATGCAGTGCATGGTTAAGTTTCAATCTTATGTTTGTTTGTTTTTAGCCTTCCCAGCTGCTAGCCTTCCTGAACTCACATAGACTCATCAGTTCGGAAGTAACTCCTTCCTCTACCACATAATTATGCTGTTTGTTAGTCACCTGTTTGTTTTCTGAGTTGTATTGGTTTAGTTTGTTCCTTATGTGGTCCCCCTCTCATCTTGTGGGCTAGATTGGGGAACAGGGAAAGGGGTTTCTTGTTTGTGATGGGAAACATGTATTTCTTTGATTTTTTTCCTTTGTTTTTGAATCAATCCTGCTCTCTTTTTTCTCTACAAGTGTTTCACTTGGAATATTATAAAATGATAAATATAAAATTAAAAAAGGAAAAAAAAGAAAAAACCTATGCTGCCCACATCCCCAGAACATCAAAGACCCACCATCAATTTCCCCTTAGAAATCACCACATAACAGCATAGTGATTTAAAGGAAAAAGTAAGCTGTGTATACAAACAACATAGCTGTATTGTTGAGTTCCACTTCAGCTAGTTTCATAATGATAATCCAACAAAAATGTCAGAAAAATAGAAACTTAGCTGAATCATTGGGTTAATGAACAGTCCAATATGATCTTCCAACTGCCAACTTGTCAAATACACTTCAACAACAGCGATGATAATCCAACAGAATTAGCAACAAACTTCAATATACATCTCCAACGCCCCCTCAGGACATCCATATAGCGTTTTGCCAAAGCTTCATCAGGAGAATCCAAACACTAACATAAGAGAGAGCACAACATCATTCTTAACTATAAAAATAGGCAAGCCTATAGAACCCAAAACTAACCTTGCCATTGCAGACTTCAACAGCCACATTCATCAGACAAGCTCAAAAGATGCCGCACATGTGACTTTTATATCAAACCCTTCACAAACAATTTAAAGGGACCCGAACAATCCGCGCATCCAACCTCTACACACAAATCCATCATAAACCACTATGAGGAAACCCAGACACATACAGCCTTTAAGACCAAACCAAAGACCGCAAAAAAACCATCAATTACATACACACCGCCCAATCAATTTGAGAATTTAAACCACCAGGAGACACAGTATCTAACCTAAAAATCCATCACTGCCCACAAATGGACAAAGCCTGTTCCCTAGTCATACCTTGCCTACCACTCACAATAAAATCAGTACAAAAACATTGTAGATCTGTAAACACATGGTCCATATCTAAACGATGCTGTACAATGGGGGCTTCCTTATGTTGACATTTCAATCTGCTCATATGCTCACCCATCCTAACCCCAAAATGGCGGGCAGTTTTCCCTATGTAAAAAAGACCACAAGGGCAGCATATAGAATAGACAACATAAAGAGAATCACATGTAGTATGACTCCGCAGGGAAAATTCCCTTTCCTTATAGAAAAAAAGACCCAGTCTCTAATGTAATAGGACAATGGAACACTTCCCACACTTCCAATGTCCTGGTTGTACCACCTGAAATGGAACCTAGGGGCGGAGGCACGCCGGACTCAATATCTCCTTCAAGTTCCGATCCCGAGACCACACACAACAGAAATGTACCCCAGCCAAACCCAGAACAGCCTCCAAGACATTGGCATGTCTATGCAAAATACATTGAATATGATAACTCAAAGGGGAAAAATGAGAAACAAAGCTAACACAATGGTCATCCTCTTTTGACAAACCATCAGCATGGGATCGAAGAAGCCAATCTCTATCATTATAATGAGCTCTACAATAAGCCCTGTCAATCACCCTCACCAGATAACACTGCGCCCGAAACTCTACCTTTAAAGATTGAGACCTCTCTTTATATTCAGCACGAGAGGAACAATTTCTCCGAAACCGAATAAATTGTGAGAAAGGGAGCCCCTCCAATAATTTAATTGGCTGCACACTCGAAAAATGTAAACAAGTGTTACGATCTGTATCTTCCTTATGCCATAGTTGCCCAGGCTTCAGACTGCCTCATAACTAGAACATCAAGGAAAGCAATCTTCTCAACATGATAATTCAAAGTGAATTGTATGGATGAATCTAATCCATTCAACCAGCAATGAAACTGCAGCAAAGATTTCCCAAATTAGGAAAATATCATCTATGTATCGATGCCAAACCTTTATCTCAGAAATAAAAGGGTGAGGTAGGCAATCACTTGCACTCATATTCCCCCATAAACAAATTTGCTACTGAGGGAGCAAAGGTAACCCCCATAGCCACCCCCGAGACCTGCTGATAGAAAATGCCCTCAAAAATAAAATAATTCTTTTTTAAAGCAATCTCAGCAAACTGTAAGAAAAACTGTATCTGTTTAGCTGACAGATCATCCCGATGTAGCAGCGCCATGTCAACTACTTTCAACACTCCTAATTGTGGTATACTAGAATAAATGCTGTCACATCGAGGGTAACCAAGATAGTGTTAGATTGCTTGGCCCATTGTGAAGACTCAGACAGCATTTGTAAAAAAATGAGTCATGTCACGTAAATAAGAAGGGATATCCTTTAACAAAGGTCCCAAAAAGGAATCAGCAAAAATAGACACAAAGGTTCAGGCAATGTGCCTCTAGTGGAAACTATGGATCTGCCTGGTGGATTAGACAGATTTTTATGTATTTTGGGCAACAGATAGAACTTTGCAATTGCTGGAGTCTTTACGTTCAAAAACGATAACTCTTTTTTGGAGATACAATGTTCCTTGAAAGCCCACTGAGTTACAACATTGATACAGTTCTGTAAAGCAGGAGTGGGATCCTCTGCAAGCACTAAATAAGTGGAGGAATCTGATAATTGTCGAGCAGCCTCAGCCAAATAATCAATCCAATTCAATACCACTATTGCTCCACGTTTATCAGCACATCTGATTAAAATATTAGTCATGTCATAGCTCTTCCAAAGCCGCTTTATCAGCTGCCATAAGGGCGTTCAGCAATTTTTTATACAAGGATCCTTCCAAAGCTTCTACATCTCTCAAAATTAACTGCTGAAACACCCCCAGTGCAGGATGCAAGGGTCCAGGCGGGCTCCAATTAGATCAGAATGGCAAAGGACTCCTAGTGGAACTTGCTACCGATGATGACGGCAAATCCATTGCCAAACTCTCCTCCTTCCATCGTGAAGCAAAAAAGACTTTGAGATTCAACTTTCTCATGAATTTTTCTAAATCCAGCCGAAACTGGAAGGAGTCAAAACTGATCCTTGGTACCAGAGAAAGTCCTTTATTCAGTAGATGCACCTGTGCATTCATTAACTCATTATTCAAAACTTCAAGATTCGTCTTGACCATGTCAACCATCAAAACCATCAGGTCTTCTTTTGTCAGCTTTAGCTATGTCATCTGACAGAGCAAGATGGCACCCTTGGGTAGGAAGGGGACCACATATGCATGGTGGCATCTCCCAAAGGCTTTCTTTGAAAGCTGAGGAGATGCTTCCACGAGGGCTCCGTCTGCGCCGATGTCACCCATATGTGAGGACTGATTCCTGCTGTCCTTGGAGAACACCTGTTACAGGTGAGTAGCTACACTTTATAAAACAGGGTCCAAAGATACATGTGGCAACCCGTGTTAACTCCACAGGAATTTATGAAATTATCTTCTATATGGGGAGGGTCTTGTCAGTTGAATGCCACTTTGCCTTTAGAAGCTGTTATACAGGGCAGCACTGGATTCAGTTCTCTTTTGATGATCCTCTATGGCCATTTCCAAGCAAAAGGTTTTAGGGTCCAGGGCAAGGTTCACCTTAAAAATATCTTTGAGGATAGGCCCAATTTGTTTTCAAAATGCTTTAATTTTTGGGCATGGCCACCATATTTGAAAATAGGTACTCTAGCCTCTACAGTTTCTCCAGCAATCTGTAGAGCTAGCTGAAGATTTTTTATGAAAACTAGTGGGAGTTAAATACTATCTCTACATAATTTTATAGCTATTTTATTTATTTATTTATTTATTTATTTGGTATAAATTTGTATGCCGCTACTTCCAGCGATCAGTAGCGGTTTACTGGTGGAAAAAACAAGGGAGTAGGTACAAAACAATTTAAGAATACAGTCTGATTAAAGGGAGGGGTGCACATCAACCACATAAGTTACAGTTATACATTTGATCAACCACATAAATTACGGTTTGAACAACAACATAAATTACAGTTATACATTAAATCACCATATATGCAAGCATATTAACAGTGAATATATACATATAAACATTTTAAATCACCATGGATGCGAGATATCAGTGAGTACAGGTTTCTAAGTCTCGTATGCTTAGGAGGTAGGTAGGCAACATGGGAAAAGGTAATAGTTGAATCCGCCTAGGTGATGCCGTAATGTTATTGATATAGAGTTGATTTGGCTCTTTGAAAAACTCTCATCTATTGTTCTTCAGCGAAGCTTCCCCCTAATTCCCTTCCCAATCATTCATATATTTAAATTTAATACCTCTCCTTATTTTAGTTTCAGATCTTTTTATTGATTTTGTACATTCTGATATTCACTCTCATATCCAACTTACAACAACAACAGCAGGCTGTTATAATGCTTCAGTCCCCATTCCCCTAACATAGCCCCATCTGAAACATTAAGCATTGCGATTACTAAACAGTCATAGTAAAAGTAAAAGCCTCCCCTCCCAACTCCCTGCACACACGCCAGCTTCCCTCCCCACCCTTCCAAATTAGCATCCCTATCTAAGAACCACTTTACTCGACTCTACCCCCATCCCACCCTCCCACTCTAATCACCCCACCCTGACCTATCTCCCATTTGCAAGCACCTACTCCCGGCAGTATTCATCTCTCCCCCAGAGAAGATAAGATTGGCATGGAGGGACAAGGGACACCTCATATATTCAACATTGCACTTCTTTCCTTCGGGGTCAAAGTATCCATAACTGGCATCCAAAGCTCTATGAAAAGCTCCCAGTGCCTCCCCCCGAGTTGCTTTGCTGTTAACCTCTCCATATGCATTAGGTCTAACAAAGCCTGCTCCCATTGTCCCACACCCGGAGGCCCCCCTCCATCCAGTGACCTAACAGAACCTTCTTAAGAAACCTCTTTCAAGAAATAACTTTTTTTGGAAGACTACCCGAAGTCCCTCCATCTCCCAGTTGTGAAAAAGACAGGTTTCCATTGATAGGCACACATGTATCCCCAATATTCAGCCATCCTGGCACATACTCGTTTCCACAAGTTCTGTACCGCTTGGCAGCGCCAAAATTTATGTGCTAGTGTCCCCGCCGCTATCCCACACCATCTAGACTTATCATCCTTCCTTAAACCTGCTTTATATGCCCACTTATCGTGTGTATATGCTCTCCATAGGAATTTATATTGAAGTTCCTGCAGGTAGACCCACCTCACACCTGAGGCAATCTTCACAAAAGCACTCTGCAGTAGCCCCAGAGTAACCCCCTCCACACTATCCATAGTCCATCTCTCCACCAATAGGGCCAGGTATTTATGGTCCCCTATCGGTCGTACTAGATTCCTATACTCCCCTGCTCGATCACCCCTCTCTACTAGTTCCACAAAAAGGGTCCTCAGGCCCCGATTCCCAAATAAACCAGGAGCCCACCTCAGTATATTACTGATATAGTTTCATATCTGCAAGTAACAATAATACTCATGCTTATTTAGATGATATTGTGTGCTTAGATTTTGAAAGCTATCTAGTCCCTCTCCTCCCTCTCTACATATATCTCCAATGCAAACTATACCTTTCTGGGCCCATCCCTGCAGAACCGTAGATGATAACCCAGGGGGGCAGTCTGGGTTCCCTACCAAGGGAAGCAATTGAGAACATCTCCAGTTCCACATATAACATGTACATGAGACACGCCATGCCACTGTCAGCGCCCCTACATACACCCCCCCCCCCACGCAAATCTGCCAGGAGGTCCCGATTTACAGAATGCAAAATGTATAAACAATGGTATGGGGCAAATAACCAGTTCAGCTGTTGTACAGGAGCGCATCCCCCTTCCACCATCAAGAGCCCTGATATGTGTCGCACCATATATCTGAGATTGTAATTACACAGTGAAGGAAGTTCTAGTCCCCCCTCCTCCCGGCTCCTCATCAAGGCCCACAGGGAGATGCTTACCCTTCCACAAAACATGCTTACCCTTCCACAAAAAACAACTAAGATTCCTCTCGAGGCACTTCCAATCTTTAGCTAACACCCAGATGGGCAGTAGGCGAAGCACATAAAGCCATCTTGTGAACTCCACCATCGTGAACAACGCTATCCGCCCCCGCAAAGAAAGTGGCAGGGCAATCCATCTCTGGAAAGTCGCCCGTGCTCTCTCCAGCATGTGAGGTATGTTTCATTTGTATAGTCTCTTAGGGGCATCAGGTAGTTGAATACCCAAGTAGCGGATTGAGCTTGTTGCCCAAGTCAGAGGAAAAACTCCCTCCCACACCTTCCTCTTACCCTCCCGCCCACATCTAATGCCATTGACTTGTCATCATTAATTTTCAGCCCTGAAAATCTACCAAACTGAGTAATTAAATGGAGCGCCCGCAGCAACGATGCCTGTGGCTTTCTCAAGCAAAGAAGCATATCATCTGCGAATGCACTTAGTTTCAACTCCTCCATCCCCATCTTCACACCCACTACCCGGGCCTCACCCTGAATCGCCCACAGAAGGGGTTCCAAAGAGAGTACAAAAAGGAGAGGCGACAATGGGCAGCCCTGCCTCGTACCCCGTTCCAACGTGAAAGGGTCAGAGAAAACACCATTCACACCCACCTTTGCTTGTGGGGCCGTATATAGAATCTGAACCCATTGCAAAAAGGTGCCCATAAAGCCAAAACCTCGCAATGCATTCCACGGATATGGCCAAGCCACTCTGTCAAACACTTTTTCAGTGGCCAAACTTACCAGAAGTAGCGGGGCATCCTCCTTTATACAGTATTCCATCCCCAAAATCAACTTTGCGATATTACTAGTGGCATCCCGTCCTTGGACAAAACCCACCTGTTGTGAGCCAAAGAGGGCAATATAGGATTTAACCTACTTGCCAGAACCGAAGCCAAAAGTTTTATATCAAAGTTTATCAATGATATAGGCCTATAGGACGCAGGATCCTGCGGGTCCATCCCCTCCTTCGGTATCACGGTAATATCCGCACATCTCATATCTCTGGGGAGGCACCTATCCTGAAGTACTGTTCCATACATTGCCAGCAGTGTAGGAGTAAGTCTGGTTTCAAGTATCTTATAATACTCCAACCCAAAACTATCCGGGCCTGGGGTCTTGTGAAGCTTGCTAAGTCAAATCACTTTCTGTATCTCCCCACTTGAAATGGGAGCATTTAGCACCCACAGATCCTCCTCTCTTAATCTAGGGAGATCCAAGGCATCAAAAAACTTCTGGCCCATCCCATAATCCCTCTCCTCTTCTGTATATAACTTGGCATAAAAGGCCCGAAATATATCCATTATCTGGCGTGGCTGATTTTGTAGTACACCTCCCTCATCCTTGAGAACCGGGACAAAACGTGTACCCCCTGGGTCTCTGATACCCGAGCCAGCAACCTCCCTGACCTATTGCCATATTTATATAGTTGATGTTTATAATATTGCTGGGACATAACGGCTCGCCTCTGAAGCAAATCATTGAGGGTTGCCTGTACCATAAGATACTCCTGCTGGATGTTCCTATCCCGAGTCCTGCTATGTCTCCTCTGCAACGATTGCAAGGTGCACTCCAGCAATAGGAGACTGTGATTCAGATGTTTGCACCTCTGGATAGTGTAGGCAGTGATAGCACCCCTCATCACTGTTTTACTGGCTTCCCAAAATAAGAGAGGCGTACATTGGGGAGTGTCATTAAACAGTGTATACTCATCCCTTTGCTTCTCAAGAAACACTCTAGTCTTCACATAAGTATGTGGGGAACTGCCAACCAGTTTTTAACATGCCCCGTGCATCCCAAACCACCCAGACCATCCCATGGTCCGACACCACCACTGGTTTAATCCCTGCTTGGGAGATCTGTGCGAATCCTCCTTCACTCACTAGAATATAATCAATGCAGGACCAAGTCAGGTGAGCCCTAGATTGATGAGTGTATTCACATGACCCAGGGTGCAGAGCCCACCACACATCCACCATACCTTCCATCCTACATAAATATCCAATCCCTTTTTTGGACCAGGCCCCTATTTCGCATTCTCCTGACTTATCCAATCTCGGATCATGTGGGCAATTAAAATCCCCTGCTAGGATCAGCTTTTTTTTTCCCTGCTCTCGTATTGAACTTCAGCAGAGTTTGAAAGAAACCATGATCATACACATTTGGAGCATATATGTTACCTATCCAGAGTTCCTCTGTATACAGTTTTGCTTGCAGAAAGATAAATCTCCCATTAGGGTCAGCGTGGCACTTAGTCACCTCTATTGGCAGGCCCTTTTTTTTATAAGCACCACGACTCCATCCTTCCTAGTTCCTGACGGCGCCCCATACGTTTTCAGTACCCAATCCCTAGCTAATTTATTATGCTCTACAGTGTTCTCCTGCAATAACGCAATCTGTGTTCCCTTCCTCTTAAGAGCTTGAAGTATTTTGGTGTGCTTTATTGGCGATCCAATCCCCCCCACGTTCCAAGAAACTATTTTTACATTATGCATCACATTTTACCAAAGGGTCTATTTTATGTATATTGATCATATCACCATTCTCCAGGAAGTGCCCAGTCTCAGCCCCAGAGCCATGTTCAAATTTCCTAAGGTCGATGTAGTTATTCTGATACTGCCAGCTCCCTTTTTACAAACTACCTCCCTCTCCCTCCTATCCCCTCCCCCTCCCCTCCTGCACCCCCTGCTCTCCCCCCACCCCCACCCCATATGAAACCATACAACTCAACACTTGAACAAACCCCCAAATAGACAACCAAACACCCTCACCCAACTCTCCTGTATGGATCCCCCTCCCCCTAGCCCCAAACAGTCCATCCTGCCATGGCAAGTGCCCCCAAGATTGGGGTAGATCACCAGCCCATACTTCCGGGCCACCCCCCACCCCCCATGAAGGAAGAAGGGGGGAGGCTGGCCTGAAAGACCCACCACGGCCGATCCCTCAAGCATGGATCAACCACCTGTCATAGTCCACAAACATAAGATGGCTTCCACATTCAGAAGGTGCTAAAGGCCTCTTGTCTTCCAGGATGATTTACAGAAGCTCCTCTGACTCACTATTTGTCCTTGTCCTGTATCCTCTCTTGTTGCAAAGTGGCTATACATTTCTTTGCAGCAGATGTTTGCTCAAAAGCATGCGCTATGCCCTTATGATAGATCCTTAGGGTGGCAGGGTAACTCAGTGCGAAGCGTATGCTGCTCTTTGCCAGCTCACTGCACATGGGCAAGAATTCCTTCCTTTTTGCCATGAGGGCCGCGGAGTAGTCCTGGAACATTAGGGATAGATTTATTCTCTAACCGCAGATCTTGGTGTTTCCGATAAGCCTGTAGAAGCACCGCTTTATGTTGAAAATTTAAGATACGGGCTAGTACCAGTCTTGGCCGCTCTCTACCTTCCATCCTCGGACCAAGCCTATGTGCCCATTCCACTTTAATCTTTCCTTGTATATCAGTTAGGCCCAGTTCTTTTGGTAGCCATACCTCGAATAGACCTGGTAGCTGTTTCTCTGTCCATGTCTCTGGCACTCCCACCAGGTGCAGGTTGTTCCTTCAAGATCTATTCTCAAGGTCATCCACCTTTATCATAAGCGCATCAGTCTGCTTCTGGTGTTTCTGTCTCTCCCGTTCCAATAGCAGCTCACTGTCTTCCAACGTTGTTACCTGTTGCTCAACTTCCTCCACTCTATGTGTTATTTCGGCAAAGGTCTCTCCCATCTCCTCTAGTTTCTTCATTACGGTGTCAAATTTAGGCTCCAGCAGCTTGACTACCTCCTGCGTCGTTTCTTCCGAACCAGAATCCACATTCTCCTTCCCCGGGGATTCCTTCGCGATGCAGGCTCGAGGCGCGGCTGCCATCTTGGCCCCCCGAGTTACATGTGCTTTCTCTTTTTTTGCCGCTGAATGCATTTCCACTTCTTAGCCTCAAGCCCACCACTCCAAGACTCACTCCAGATCAGCCGTGGTCACCTGCACCCCCTAAGTTTTTCCATAGGATTTATATGTAAAATCAGCGGGGCAGCCCAGGAGCGCAACAAGGAACCTCCTCACCCGCTCATGTGCTCACGTGATCTCCTCCCCTCTCCTTATTTTAAATGGATAATTTTGGCTGGACATTGAGATTTCTAGCCAAAAGGTTTGCTTTAGCTGCTCATAAAATTTAAAAACAAAAATGTATCTGGTTAATGATAGATGATTTTGAATATTGACTCCTATAATCCATAGATGGGATGGGAAGAAAACCAGGTCTAGCTCACTCTAACCCTTTTCATATGGAGCTGGAAAGTTACCTTACATAGACCTGATTTCTCTAATTACTATGCACATGAGATAAATGTTGAAAACCATTTTCTTAGAAGTAGCACATTTGACCCATTTTTATTACAGGATGTTGACCTTTTCTTGGGTGGTAGCTCTCCACCCCTTCTTTGATTTGTTGAGTAATTACTCATCATACTGTAAGTTAGGAGGTTTGGATGAAATGGATGGTTAACTCTTGGCTCATGTACTCAGGAAAGCAAATTTCTTGCTGGGATCATGAATTTCATGTTAAATCATAACTTGGGTTAACAGGAAGACTAGTGCTTCTTTTTATATAAGCTTCAGTTACAAGGACCACTACCAGTGAAGTTCAGATAGATCAAGTTTGCTGAATTAAGCCTAAATAGAGTTTATTATTATGATTATGAGCCAAGTTAGTTGTAGTTAAACAGTTAAATATTGGTTTGGCAGGTTGATATTTAATAACTCTGCTGATGCTGATCCAATGAAAATAGGTTGGAATTAGCTGTTTCCATGATGCTGATAGATAATAAGGATGACATGCAGTGAACTGGTAGCCTGTGCATTTTCTGTTATGATAATATTTTAATGAATGTCCCTCAGCCCATAGAATGGGCTGGTGTTAATCATCCATACTTTAGTTGCTGTCTTTGCTAATGATATACAAGAAAATTGTTGGTCTTTCCGGAGTATTACAACTAATGTAAGAATATAACGATTACTCCACTCTTAACTATTGGCTTTAGATCAAGGTTCTGTAGAGAACAGTTGATAATTAAAATTCTGTGAAGAACAAACTTAGCTTTTCTCAGTATGCTTGTTCAACTCAGCTCCATTTTATCTTAACAATTCTCCTCCCGCCTCACACTTTCGACGTCCTCGCGTTCCACTCCTCAAAAGGAGTCTCTTGTGGAGAATTAGTAGATGCTGCCCACATCTCTCTGATGTATTCTCTGATTTCTCTCTGTCAAAAAACGCCGCGCATGTTAAGATAAAATGGAGCTGAGTTGAACAAGCATACTGAGAAAAGCTAAGTTTGTTCTTCACAGAATTTTAATTATCAACTGTTCTCTACAGAATTTTAAGTCACAGTTATTAAATTATAGAGGTGAGAGCACTGGTGTATAAGCAATAAAAAGAAGAAAAAGAAGAAAAGGAAAACAGACATAGAATATCAAATTCATAAAAAGTGTGAAACCCGGTAGTCATTGATGTTATCAAGCGCGGTTAATGGTTTATGCCATATGGTTTACATGAGCGCTGCTTTGATCTGAGACTACTTTCGGGAGATAAAAAGCTGAGCTAATAACACCAGCAGAACCTTGATCTAAAGCCAATAGTTAAGAGTGGAGTAATCATTATATTCTTACATTAGTCTTTGCTAATGAGGCAAGATGTGGGGTGAGATGGGGGTGGAGGAGTCAAAAGGAGGGCAGCTGAGAGCAGTGAGGCTAGACGTGCCCAGCTCATATGAATATAAAGATTTGTCTTTGATTAACAAACAGCACTGGCTTTGTAACCAAGAGACCAGGGTTCAATTCCCATTGGCATTCCTTGTGGCCTTGGGCAAGTCATTTAACCTCAGAAGAAAGGTCTGGCAATCTACTTCTGGTCACACTGTCAAGAAAACCCAGGAGCTGCTGGGTCGTTAGGAGTCAGTATTGACTTGAAGGCATACATTGTATTTGCAACAAATTTAAATAAGAAAGGGAGAACCATGAACATATGAAGGCAAATTTTAGACAAGTTCTTTAGGTGGTGGTGAGGATGTACAATGCAAAATGTGTGAAAAACAATGGTGATTTTAGAAAAGACACCATGCACATGCATGGGCTTTCTAAAACTGGCACATACCTATCCCCGAATATACGTTTTTTAAAAAAAAGTGCAATGGGGGGGCGCTCATGAGCCCGCAGCGAGATGGCCGCATCCTAAATGAGCTCCGTCCCCATCACCCCAAAACTTCAGCAAACACGCGCTAACTGCCGCAAAATCCCCCATCTTTACCTGCCCTGGGTCGGCACAGGCAAGCGGTGCCCTCCGCAGTCGGGTTAAACGGCTCAACAAGATCCCAGGCGGCTGAGAAGCCGCGGAGTCTGTTCCCGGAGTGTGGCCTGCTGCTGCATGCTTCTTCCCGACGCATGTTCCGGGCCTGCCTGACACCATAGCAGACTCCTGTGACCTGCGCGGACCGGACGACGCTTGAGCGAACTCCTTCTGGACTGTGTTGCTGGGCCCCCGGGAGACGGGTCGGAGGCCGTGAGGCAATACACTACCAGGCAGAGCACTGCACCCAAGGTGGGGGCGCCTGAGCGCAGAGACGGAGCCCTGATTACGGAGCCGAGGAGCAGGCCTGGAACCCGTGTGACAACTGCTGAAGCCCATTGCCTTCTCCCACCAGTGTGAATCCCCCTGAAGGGGGTAAGTACGAGGGTTACATCCCTTTTTCTCATACCTTCGGGATTAAAAACGGCGTCGGAGACGGTGGTATTTATTAGATCATCAGTGCCCCACCGAGGCCTCGGCTCTTCGGCGTGGATCCCGGAGGCCCTGTTAAAATGCCTCTGCATTCTCCTTAACTTCAGAACTGCCATCGGAGCCTAACATCGGGCAGTAGTGGGCCCTTAGAGCACTGTCTTCACATAGCTCTGCAGAGCACTCTGAGTATTATCTTCAGCGGCTCGCCCCTTTAAGAAGGCCAGGAGCAGCCCCCATCTCATTGCCCCGCTGTCTCTCCAGTACCCTGGGCTTTGCGGACATTGACTTTATATATCTCCCAACACTGTGTGGCAGAGACTGCTTGGCGGGCCTGTGAGGTTCTGAGCACTGCTACCCCCCTGGTGACTTTGCCCTTGCTGACATTGGCGGTATCTCTCTCCCAACACTGTGTAATACAGGGGGCCCAGTGGGATGGCTGCCAAAGCTAAAAATTCTGAAATTCGGGAAGGGATGTGTTCCTCCCAGCGACTGCAGAACAAGTCTGGGGCCCCAAGCAGCCCACGTGAACAATCTCCTCCATCAGGTACTGATGATGAGACTGTAAGTGAAGAGGAATTGGACTCCCACAAACAACTCTCCTCTGCTCAAATCAAGCAGGAACTCCGTAGAGGCTTTGCGGAGTTAGCCAATGAGTTTCGCTTGTTACGGGAGGAGTTGTTGAAAGATGTCGCAGAACTCCGGACCGACATCAAAGAGTTGGGAGCCCGAGTGGAGGACGTGGAGACCAAAATGGTTGATCATGATGGAACTTTGATGGACTTACAATGTGCACTGGACCGGCAACAAGCACAAGCAATGGAACTGACTTATAAAATTGACGACATTGAAAACTGCTCCCGACGCAACAACGTGCGTTTTCGCGGAATTCAAGAAGCGGTAGGGGGCAGAGAAGATTTGCCAACTGTGCTTAAGCTGTTGATAGCGGAGTTGCTCCCGGCAGAGGACCTGGCTGCGCATGCTTCTGGGATGGAAATAGAACGAGTCCACCGTGCCCTGGGAAAACCTCCCAACAACCAACCTTGTGATGTCATTGCGAGATTTTTGCGATACTCTGATGCTGAGATGCTTATATGTCGAGGCCGGGAGAAGAAAGCGGTTTGCTTCCAGGACGCGACAGTGTCCATCTACCAAGACCTTTCGACGTTCACCCTGGCACGCCGGAGAGAGATGAAACCAGTCACAACGGTCCTGAACAGCAAGGGGATTCACTACTCTTGGTCCTTTCCATTTAGGATGAACTTTCTCTTGGGCAACAAAAAGATTTCCGCAAAAGACTATACTGAAGCTTGGCGAGCTCTTCGCTAGGTGGGGACTAGTTGATGACAATGCTCAGCCTCACCCGCCGCCCCCTAAGCCCCAGCACTCCAAGTGGACTCGAGTGGGCAAGCCCGCTTGAAAGCCCGCTTGATTCACCCTTTTTTTTCTCTGTGTGTAAATGTAGAGCTTTTCTTAGTGCTTCGGGAGCCTTACTCTGTGGGCCTCCTGAACACTGGATAAGTGGTGGAATGACTGGCCATTGGTACTTGGCTGTTTTCTTTTTGATTGTCTTTCCCCCCCTTCTGTTTTTGTAATATTTCTTACTGAATTATTGGCTATTGACAAAGATCAGCTTGGGCCCACACTCCGCCACACACAGGGGGCGGCGGATGACCTGCAAATGTTTTGATGATGATATTGTTCGATGGGGAGGCATGATGGGATTGATGACTCAGGGTGGGTGGGGGAGTGGTGGGGGGAATGTTACTATATGTTAGGGTTGAATTGTTGCTTTGTGGGGTTTTGGGGGGAACAGGGTTTGGGGTCAACTTACCGTGTCCTGTATTAACTTTGACAGGCAGGTGGTATTGACGGGAAGGAGGGGGGCTTGGGTTGGAGGGAGGGTTTTTTCATTTGGAACTGGTGGGTATGTCTGGATTTGGGAAGAGGGACTATGGCTCTTATTTCTGGAGGATGGAATAGGGGGGCCCGGCTAACTAGTCCTCTGGGCTTGCTGGGGGGAAGACATCACCGGGATTTTCTGGGTAGCTGGAGGATAAGAGGGTCTAGACTGTAAATATCAATGGTGCGCTTTATCTCTTTAAATGTTAAGGGTCTTAATTCCCCAAGGAAACGGTCGCTGCTGTTCTCAGAATTGCGCACTTTGCAGGGGGACATTGTTTACTTACAGGAGACCCATCTTCAGAATTGTAAGCAGGGCTGGCTAAAGAGGTCCCCGTATACTGAGGTGCGGGTGGCCTCAGATGCGCAGGGACGGAAGAAGCGGGGAGTGGCCTTACTATTTCACCAGAGCCTCTCTCTACAGATAGAGGAGATAAAGCGGGATATTCTGGGGAGGCGGCTTTTTTTGAATATCCGTTTAGAAGGACACTTGCTAACTTTAGCTAATGTTTACGCGCCCAATACAGGTCAGGGGCTCTTTTTTACACGATTGAAAGCCTTACTGGCGGATTTTGCAAAGGGCCCCATTGTTCTGGGGGGGGATTGTAACATGCATTTGGTGCCCCACCTGGATTCCACAAGTCACGCTGGGGGGAGAGTGGGGGGGTCGGCAAGAGCCCTTCAATGCTTTATGCTAGACCTAGGTTTGCGGGATGTCTGGAGGGACACCCATGGGGGGGAGAGAGGCTATACGTACTACTCTCCGGTCCATCAGGTTCACACTCGCATTGACTATTTTTTATTGGATCAGCGCCTGATGGACGGGAGAGTGAAGGCTGGACATGGAACGCTGACTTGGTCAGATCATGCCCCGTGCTGGCTTGCTCTTCCGGCCGGATTGTACAGTGAGCACCAACGGCTTTGGGGCTTAGACGTGAGGTTCCTACGGCGGCAAGGTGCCGTGCAAGACCATGTCCGTTTTATCACTGAATTCTTTGAGCTTAACAACTCTGGGGACGTTCCCCTCCCCACGGTGTGGGATGCTTATAAGGCTATGGCTCGAGGTCAACTCATGGCTGAGGCGGCCCGCACGCGCAAAATGTGGATGCATGACCACGACCAGTTGGTGAAGGAGTCTACTCGCCTAGGTTTGGAACACGCCCGAACTGGTTCGCGTCAGGTTCTGCACCAGTGGCGGACTGTTCGAGCCAACTTGGATGCGTGTTTGCAGAAAGAATTAGATAATAAACGCCAGAAATTACGGCAAACTTTTTATGAGCATGGGAATAAAACAGGCCGCTTCCTAGCCTTGCGTCTTCAACAACAGCAGTCCGCGAGAGTGGTTCGCGAACTGCGCGACTCTGGGGGACGGAAGAGGGTTATTTCCCGGGAGATACGTGATCTCTTTGCTGACTATTTGGAGCTGCTATATAAGGCAGAGCCCTTTGATCGGGATCGTGTACAGGACTATTTGCAGGGGATTGCTCTGCCGCATCTCTCTGACCCTGACCGAGCTCAGTTAGATTCTGAATTAACGGTAGACAAAGTGGAAACTGTGATCCGGCGATTGAAAACTGGCAGTGCGCTGGGTAGTGATGGCTTCCCAGCAGAATATTATAAGAAGTTTCGGGCACAATTAGCGCCAACCTTGACTATCTTGTTCAATGAGATCTTGGGGGGGGGGGGGTCTCTCTACCATCGTCCCAGCGTGAGGCATTGATAGTGATGATACCCAAACCTGGTAAACCACTGCACGACGCGGCGTCGTACTGCCCCATTTCCCTGTTAAATGTTGACGTTAAAATATTTGCCTCTGTGCTGGCTGCGCGCTTGAATCGGGTCCTTCCGGGCTTGGTTCACCCACATCAGGTTGGATTTGTGCCGGGTCGCCAGGTCGCAGATAACATTAGGCGTATGTTGCAGGTCATTCACGTAGCCTAACGGGAACCACAACCAGCCCTGCTGGTGGGGATTGACGCAGAAAAAGCTTTTGATCGGGTCGACTGGGAATACCTATGGTGTGTTCTGGAGACAATGGGCTTTGGCTCTAATTATATCCGTTGGGTTCGTAGTCTTTATCAGATGCCCCAGGCGTGCGTTCGGATTAATGGGGGACACTCGAGATACTTTTTTCTGAAGAGGGGCACGCGACAGGCTTGCCCTCTTTCGCCCCTGCTCTTCGCACTCGTGATGGAACCCTTGGCTCAGAGCTTTCGAGAACATCCAGGCTTGCAGGGGGTCCACATTGGCCCTGCGGAATATCGGATTGCACTCTTTGCGGATGACATCATATTGTCCCTGGTGGATCCGTCCATTTCCCTTCCAGTTGCGATGCAGTTGTTTGAAAACTATTCTCGGGTATCCGGTTTCAAAATTAATTACACTAAATCGGAGATCTTGAATGTTGGGGTCCCCGGGGCGGTTTGTGCGGAGCTTCAAGCGGCTTATCCTCTTCGCTGGGTGTCCGGAGCCCTACGTTATTTAGGGGTGCATTTGACTGTGGAGCGGGCGGACCTCTTTAAGGCCAACTATGATCCCCTGCTTCGTCAGATTTGGCGGGATCTAGAGGTTTGGAATGGCCTGCTCCTTTCCTGGTTCAGGCGTATAGCCGTAGTCAAGATGGTGGTCGTTCCCCGCTTTCTTTACTTTTTTCAGGTTCTACCGCTTCCCATTGCGCGGGCCACTTTGGCGACCTGGCAGCAGCTGCTTATGAAATTCATATGGCATTATCGTCGTCCGCGATTAGCGCGACATGTTCTCTATGCCCGTACGCGTTCTGGAGGTATGGGCATGCCCAATTTACACTGGTATTATGCGGCGGCGCAATGTCGGGCGGGGGTGGAGTGGATGATTGCTGATAGCACTAAGCGATGGGTACAACTGGAAATGAGCTTGGCGGGGGGAGCGGGATTAGGAGACTGGCTGTGGCTTGGTCCAAAACTCCGGCGTGGTAAATGCACCAGCAACCCCTATGTTCTTCATACCCTCCATTGTTGGGACCAGCACTTTCGGTCTCGAGACATGGACTTAACCCCTTTAGCCCCTATAGTAGATAACGCCTCTTTCCCGCCGGGGCTAAGCGACACAGTCTTTCGGCAGTGGGGACATCACGGCCTTAGTCGGGTCGGACAACTCTTTGATCGGTCGATTACAATCTTTTCGTGCGTTACAAGATGAATTTGACATTCCGGCTAGGCATCTCTATCAATATACGCAAGTGACACACTGGGTTCGATCCAAGCTTGTTCGGCCCCAGGTTGCTCCGGCCCTGACAGATCTGGAACGTTACTGTGAGGGGTGCACCACCACTAAGGGTCTCGTGGCGACCTTGTATGCCCACTTGCAGGGGTCCCAATCGTGTTCTACTAGACACAGGGAACTTTGGAACTCCGACTTGCACCTCTCCTATACTGAGCAGCAGTGGGAGAGGGCGGAAACACACTTGTGGAAGAGTGCGGTAGCGATTAATGCCCGTGAAACCAATTATAAAATACTGTACCGTTGGTACATGACCCCGGCACGGATCGCACGTATATATCCTGGGGCGGTGGACCTCTGTTGGCGTAACTGTGGGCAACGGGGTACCCTAGGGCACATTTGGTGGGATTGCCCCCGCATTCGTGCCTTTTGGAGGAGTATACAATTCCGGCTGCAATTGCTTCTGGGAGTGAGTATCTCTTGGGATCCGGGGATTTTCCTGCTTGGGGCCTCGGTGCCGGGTGCACGGGCTCTGCAGCTTGCTCTACTCCGCCATGGCCTGAATGCAGCTAGATTATCCCTTGCAGCAGCCTGGAAGCGTCCCTTGGCCCCCTCCTTTCAGGCTTGGCTGGAACGGATGTGGGATATGTATACCATGGAGCGAGGGGTAGCGGTCAGTAGGATGCGCTTGGCGCGCTTTGAGTTGGTGTGGGCACCCTTTGTCTCTCGTTATGGTGCGTAACTCTGCTGGATGAGAGGGGGGGAATACGCATATTTTAAAGGGAGCTTGCCCCCTGTGTGTGTCTCTTGCTCACCATCTTCCCGTGCTTAAACACTAGCAAGCCACAGTTGGGGGGATTGGGAGGGAGGGGGGTCCTGGGCTAGGGAGGCTTGGGGGGGGGGGGAAAAGGGAGGTTGTGGGGTTATTGCTCCCCGTTTCCTTATCTTAAAACTGCAAAAATGAAGGCATATTGTTGAATGCTGTTGTGATCTGAAGTTATGTTGTTACTGTTGCATTTTCTTTGAAGATCTTTGTGGTTTATGATTCTATGTATTTTTTGGAAGCCTTTCAATAAAAAAAAAAAAAAGTGCAATGGAGATTTCAGTGTGTGTGTGTGACAGAAAATGGGCTGTTGAAGCATGCATAGTATCCATAGAGAGCAGCAGCCGTAGCGTGCTGTGCTTCCCCCTCCAAATCAATGTGTGTATACCGCAAAATTTCTGTCATGATTCGACAAATTCATATCTGTAATCAAACCGCTACTGATCGCTGGAAGTAGCGGTATACAAATGTATGCTAAATAAATAAAATAAATAAAATAATATGCATCTGCTAACTAAAATAAAGATGCACATGTAGGGTTTCTTTGGGATCTGCATGTGCACCGTCACCACTGGCAGTGTACACATGCCTGCAGGACCTGTTTGTGCCCCTGTGTGTAACACTTGCACTCCCTCCCTCATGCAAAATGTGTGCACGTGCTTCCTGACCTATGCAGAATAGCACAGGAAAGCAGAATGGCAGCCACACGCTAGCTAAATGTTTCCAGGGCAGAGACCCTCATGTTGTTCTGGCTAGTTCTTGCAAATGAGGAGGTCCTATGCCCACCAGCAGTGGCATAGATTCTCCCCAAGCAGCTCCCACAATGCAGGGGGGCTCAGGTAGGAAGGAAGCCCATATAGTGGTGGTAAAGGCAGAGTGACAAATTTACTTTTTAATGTTTACCATGCTACCTCTGCTTTCCTCCACTCTTCTTTTAAGTTTTGAGGCCTGGCAGTCATCATCTCCTTTTGCTGAGCCGAAATCTCATGATAACAGCTGCACCTTAAGACTTTGGCCCAGCAGTGGCTAGGAGGTGATGGTTGCTTGGCCTCAAAACTTAAAAAAAGAGTGGAGGTATCTCGGCAAACATTTTAAAGTAAGTTTGCCCATGCAAGGGAGAGGGTGGGAGAGGAGGCATGTTGCCACTGCAGTGACAATGTGGACCGCAAGTTTAATATTTGCTTAGGGCCCCTCATTTGAACTTACGCCACTGCCTACAAGGATGGTGCAGGACACCATGTATTGCAGCAAGGAGGCTCTGGGAGAACATCCATTTGACCCTAGCGAGGTGAGTCAACCATTGCACACTAATAGGCAGATTTCACAGGGGTACACCTAGCTGCTCACTAAAGGGTAGCACAGTGGGCCTGCAAAGCACATGCAAATTGCTGTATAATAAATTGCTCCTAATTTAAAAAACTGTGCTAGGATCTAGCACAGTTTTTTATTCTTTTGGTAAAGCTGAATCTTTATGCTGTTCAGGAGGGGGAATTTCAGGGTTGACAGAGAGGTGGGATGGCGAGGATGAAAAGGGAATAGGAGAGTGAGGAAAAGGCAGGTGGACAGACTGGAGATTCACTGCAGTTAATGGCTTTTGGTGCATCTGCATTGCTGTGGGTAAGGTAATGGGATGTGTGTAAGTGACACCTCCAAACCCTGCACACTGCCAACACTTATTCTCAGTATGCACTGTTGAACATGTTGCTTGCTGGGGACATGCAGCATGTGTGATATTGGAAGGCACAGCTTTTAGACCCCATCCATGTTGAGTCTGACCCTCTCACTTGTATTGTGCAAGTAGCCATAGCCAATCCTGATGTGATGGGGCCATGGCTGAGTACTGTACAACACCACACCAGATGGTATAAATGTGTAGAAAAGATGTGCACTACTAACATGGCATGGCATGGGCAGACAGCTGGAGCATGGTGAATGAGTGCATTTCATGTCCTGCTTCCAGGAGATAAGGAGTCTTCAGATGTACTGGAAGGCAGCAGCATGGATGCAAGCAGTCAGATCCTTTCAGCGAATCCTACACTGCAAGCCATCATAACAAGGGCCAGCTGAGGTAGAGGATCAGAAGTCCAGAGTGGAAGAACATCAGGGCATTGTTCACATGGAGTTGGAGGGGTTTGATCTATAACTTTTATCTCCATCTCCCCTGTTGATGCCCAGGCATCTGGAGAGAGTGCAGTGGCAGATGACACCCAGAACTTTTCTAGCTTCAGTCTCCAGATTCATCAACATTTGCACTATGCTAATCATGGCATAACTTGCTATGCCTATGCAGATGACATCTTGCTTTTGTTCTCAACAAATGAATGTTCTATTGATATATCTCCCCTTAATCAGTGTTTAACTCATGGTTTATCCTGGCTGTGGGGAAAATTCCTTAAAATTTAATCCATGCAAATCAATGGCCATATAGTTCACAGGTACCAATCGGTCCCCTTCAGTGACCCCCATTTTAGAAGGCATCTCAGTACCTTTACAGTCATCCATTTGTTATTTGGGTATTTTTCTAGATTCTACTTTGATGTTTTCTTCACAAATAGACCATGTTTCAAAATCCACATTTATGACACTTCACTGTTTTTCGCAGTTTACAACCATATCTTGACATGCCTGCTCAGATCACTGTTCTCCTTCACACCATAATTTCCAGACTAGACTATTGTAATATCATTTATCTCGGATTTCCGCAGTCTCAACTTAGGTGCCTCCAGACACTCCAAAATACAGCCATTCGCATACTCACTCGAGCCAATAAATTTGACTGTGTTACTCCATTATTCATACAGCATCACTGGTTGCTCATGACATCACAAATTCAATTTAAGGCTCTTACTCTCACACATGAAGCGATCCACAATGCAGCCCTGAACTATCTCTCTTCTCTGATTACTCTCCATGCACCTGTTAGATCACTTTGGTCTCTATATGGCTATTGCCTTAATTTCCCTTCCCTGGCAGTAATAACATATGAATCAACTGGAAAACAGCCTTTTCAGCTGCTAACTACCTTTGTGAAATGCCTTCCCAGCACCATTGTGCACTGAACTGAATTTTAAGGCTTTTAAGAAGTTCCTCCAAACACATCTCTTTTGAATCTGCTTTTTACCTTTAATCGCTCTCTTAACCAACTGATGTTTAGTGCCAGATTTAGCAGTAGTTGGTCTTGATACCTTTTGTGTGTGTTGGTGTATTTGCATGTTTCTTTGGGTGCTTCCAATCTTATCTTCTACTGTCATTATCCTGTCTCTTCACGTTTCATTTGATTTTTTAGCTATTGTAAACCACATAGATTGCTTGCATTGTTGTGGTATATCAAATAAAATTAGCCATAACATCGACTACATCACAATGCCCATCATCAGGCACAGCAAGCTGAGAAAAGTGAGCTGACAAGATAGTTACTTACCCTTCAGGAATGTCACATTCACCTACAGGAGAGAAAGGTGCAAGCAACAGAGACTCTAAATGAGTCCATCATGGGGCTATGCAGAAACTTGCAGGAATTCATAGTGTGAATATGTCATGGCCCCTCCTTTACCTCTAGAAGCCATCACCATACCATCTATGCCCCTGGTTTCCCTATACACTGTCATGATGTGCGTGTTGATAAAGTTGAAAGTTTGAAAAGAAATCCTGTTTCTTTTAAGAATCTAGATGTGCAATTACCTCCAGGCACAACTAGAGGGAGCAGGAAGGGAATATTCAGGAGCTAATGAGCTTGAGAAGCCTAATGACTTGCACCTGGAAGTGACCCCAGAAGTCAGGCAGGGAGGATTTCCTTATAAGCCAGAGCTGAATGCTTGCAGAGGAGGTCCAGGTCCAGCTGCCTTAGGGAAAGGCAGTCCAGCAGCATTGTGCAGTGGGAGTAGAAGTGGAGGTCCAGGTCCAGCTGCCTTAGGGAAAGGCAGTCCAGCAGCATTGTGCAGTGGAAGTAGAAGTGGACGTGGAGATCCAGGTAGAGATCCAGGACGGGGTCCAGCTGCCTTGAGGAAGAGAAGCACGGCTACACAGGGGAGCACGGCTTCACCAAGGAAAGAGAAAAAAGAGAAAGAGAAGGACCTGAGAAGGAACAGTGGAGAAATCCTAGAGGAGCAAGCCCACAGGTACAGGGTTTACAAGGGTGAAATCCAGAAGGGCCAGGCTGATTATGCAGCTCTCCCAAGGAGGTTTGTTAGAGCCAGCTCTGAAGTTAGAGGCTGTGCCACGCCCTGTTCTTCCAGTGTTCCTGACTCCAGAAGAGAGAGAGCTAAGCTAGAAGCCAAAGGGAATGGTTTGGTGAGAAGCTCACAGTCTCTGAGGAATAATTACCCAGTTTTACCAAGCAAGAGAGGAAAGGCATTTTATAATAAACCTGAGTTCTTACCAAGGGAGGAAAGAGAGTCCAAACCAGGTTTTACTAAACTGCCAAGGAGCACAGCCCTGCCTAATGCTGAGAGGCAGAGACATTGCTACAACAGGAAAATTGCTGAAAGGAAAAACTCTGTGGAGTCAAGTCAGCAAAGTTCCAGGTATGAAACAGTTATTGATGCTAGTAAATGCATGAAGCATAAAGGCCCTGGGAAAACCAGTCCTCGCTTTACAAGGAAGGAGAAACTAGACTGGTTTAGTAAAATCCCTAAAACCCTGAGAACAGACCCTTATTGGAGACAAGGCCCCAGAGGCATAGCACACCAACACGAGTCAGACAGGGACAGTGTTTGTTCCCCTGGTGATTTTAGTGAGGACGAATGCATGGAGACAGAATGCATTGACACAGTTTTCCCTATCACCACCAGAGCAGATGGAGTGTGACCTGTGCACAGCCTTATGTCAAGAGTCTGTAGCAGCTGAGTAAAATAGAAGAGTTTATAAAATGTTGATGTTTTGGAATGAACTGAATTTCTGTTTTCTGACCTCTGCATTAATTGTGAAGTGTAACAATTAAGCACATGTTTTGAATACTGGTGACATTTTGCAACAAAGGACTTTTCTGTTTCATTATTCATCTCTTAATTTGAACCCTTGCATTGACGGGGAATAAAAGCCTTAATTCCCTCCACTTGGTTTTGTTGCTAAGTTCTTTTAGGCAGCTGGAACCAATAAGAACATTTTACTACGCAAATGAACCTTACGTTCCCGGTGGCTCCCTAAATATAATCTTTGCCGTGGATTGCCCATAAACATAGGTGTAGTCGGGCCTCGCCACGACAACACATAGGCACTGAAGATGAGGGTATCTCCAGTATCTGCAACGACCACCACTAGCATTGACACATTGGTGGCCACTTCCCCACCCTCCCTCACACATTATGGGATTCATGCCTCAAGGAAGGGGGGAACCCCTTCACTTCCTCCCTTCCATGAGGCTTCTCAATGGTCTGATACACTGGATGATGTCTCAAACAGCTCTTCAGAGGCCAGTGAGACATCCTCACATCAAATATAGTCAGGATTAGGAGAAGAGGGTGGGGGGGGGGGGTAATGTGCCAAAGGGCAGGGGTCAAGGGAGGGGACAATGTGCCAAAGGGCAGGGGTCAAGGGAGGGGACATTGGGAAAAAATAATTTTCTTCCTATCGGCACTTTTGGGGGTGAAAAAGGGCTGTTGCTCATGGTGAGATTTGGGTAAGAACAAAGGGTTACCTCATGGGGGAGGATAGGGGAAGGGTGAACATGATGCATGCTTAGAGAGAGGGAAGTGCTGCCACTGGGCTGGTGGGAAGAGGAGGCAGCACAGAGTTGGTGCTGCGGGTGAGAGCGATGGTGTGGGATGAGGAGGTTGCACAGGGCTGATGCTAGTTGACATGGAGGCAGGGATAAGCATGGAAGTGGGACAGGATATGGTGGAGGATGGATCCCTATGCTGTGCATACCTATGTTCACATAAAGTGCCTTCTGCTTTGGACCTTCTGCATCTGTGTCATGGTCTGGGTCTTCTGCATCCTGTTCTTTGGGGAGGAGTTGTCAGCATCTCAATGTAAAGTAGGTAGCAGGCTATGAAGATCTGACATATTCTGGCAGGACTGTACAGCAGTTCGCTCCCAGATTGACCAAAGCCATGGATGCAGCTCTTGAACTGGCCAAATGTCCTTTTATTTATTTATTATTTTTTATATACTGCGCTCTTAAAAATCAGCGCGGTTCACAGGCAACAATTTTGTGGAGAACAGATACACCATTAAGCACTTACTTTGAACTGGTGATCGAACTTGGGTTTCAACTAGGGTAACTATATACAACTATCTACAGTTATCTACAGTATGTGTATGAGTTGTCTATTACTCACGAGTTCTTAGCAGTGTGTGACATGGATGTGGTTAAATTACTGGGTTGAGAGTAGTGCAAGAGAAAAAGGTGGTGTTTTAGTACCTTTCTGAATTGGACAAGGTCTATTATGGTCCTAATGGAAGTTGGGAGTGCATTCCAGCATATGCGGGCATAGAGTTTGAAGGCCCGGTTTTTTGTTGCCTGGGTGCATTTTGTTATCTCTTTGGGGATTTTTAAAGTATTGGCGGTGAATGATCTCCTCGCTCTGTTGGCTGGGGTTGGGTTGGAGGAGGTCTGTTAAGGATGTGGAAGATATCTTATTGATAGCCTTGAAGGTCATAAGGACTATTTTATAGGTGAGCCGGCAGTAGATTGGTAGCCAATGTAAGTCCTTAAGGATTGGGGTGATGTGGTCCCCTCTAGCAGCACCATGCAGGATGTGTGCAGCTGTGTTCATAGCCAGCTGAAGAGGGTTTAGAGTGGTTTTGGGTAGGCCACACAGGATTACATTGGCGTAGTCGAAGTGGGGTGTTACAAGAGCCTGAAAAACTGATCTGAAGTCGTCTGGTTGCAGCAGGGGACCGAGATGTCATAGAGTTCTTATTTTGTGGTAGATTTGTTTGATGGTGTTGCTGATGTGCAATTTGAAATCGAGTTGTTGGTCTAACGTAACGCCCAGGTAGCGGATGCAGGGTCTACTTGGGAGCTCGGCGTCTCTTCTCTTTAAGGTCGGTGGTGGTGAGAAGGATTGGTTTCTAGTGATGAACAGGACGTCAGTCTTGCTGAGGTTAATCTTGAGGCTCTGTGAGTGGAGCCCGTCAGTTATTGCATTGAAGCATTTTACCAGTGGGGAAAAGTCAGGATTCTCGATCGTGAATGGGGTGAAGAGTAGTACATCATCTGCGTAGATAAGGCATGATATGTTGAATGAACGGATTATTTCACATATGGGTTGCATGTAAATGTTGAATAGGAGAGCGGAGAGTGAGGAGCCCTGGGGAACACCGTGCTCTTGTTGGAAAGGCTCAGAAGCTGTGGAACCTGTCCGCATCTGCTGCCATCTGTCCGTGAGATAGGATTTGCACCAAATCCATGCTGTTCCATTAATTCCCTTATCTTGGAGCCATATTAGGAGTTGTTCATGGTTCACAGAGTTGAATGCGGTAGCAATGTCTAGGAATGATGCACGCATATGCCTGTGGGTGCTGTTGTACCACTTCTCTGCCTTGGTGTGCAACACCATGATGGAGATCAGGAGCCACTACTCAGTTGGTAACCTATATCACCTGTATAGGGGAACACATATTAGGATGGGCATCAGGGTGTTTCATGTGCTGGATGGGCACAGCAGCCCCTGTACTCTTTTGGTTGAGTCCTGCAGCTCCTAACTTTCAAGTATGTGCATGTATAAGTGATGGGGAAGACTGGTGTGGGGCTTACCTAGCAGCCATCCACCAGTGATTTCTCTGCTCAAACCTTTCATAGAGTCCCGAGTGGGTAAGGATGTATGAGTTGTGGTAGGAACCTGGAAGCCTTGGAAAGACATCAGTTATCTCCCCCAGTGCACTGCAGACCACCAGCATGTTGAGTGAACGGAATGCCTTCTTGTGGTAGATGGCCTGCCTCACGTCTGGTTTTCCAATTAATAATCACCACTAATTGGACAACCAGGATCTGGCTTAGACTTGATAACTGCCTGATAGTTTACTTAGATATGGCTTCATAGAATTTCTGGCACAACAGTGTGACAAAATAACAGTCTTTAGAATAAGTCCCTAGAGTAGGAGCCAATAGATTCACAAGGTAAAAAATCCACGAATGGTTGTCCACAGAGCTCCAGGCCAGACAAACATTGGTCCAATCAGGAAACTGGAATAAAGGTCTCCAGAAATATGAGACACATCTAGAGCTAGCCCCCTTAGAGAGCTCATAGCTTCCCACGTAAGACACCTGTCTCTAATACAAGGGTCATCAGTCTGAAGCCAGTCACCAGCCAGTGAAGAAATTGAAAACCCCTCAGAATTTTGGATTTTTCATATCTTCTTATTCAAAACTAAAGGAAATGACGTACTGTGGGTCATTGCTATTTCCCATGTTTCAAACAAATGCACATTCTTTCTATCCCATGGATTGTCTTTTTCTGAGATGAGAGGGGAGGAAAGTGCAAAGCTAACAAAGGGCAATAGTGAGGTTGATGTTAGGTCCCCTGAATGTTTGAGAGTGATTGGGCTGAAAAGACAGACACACTGAACAAAGAGAAAAGAAATAAATGAAGGAGAGTGGGCAAGAGGGGACAAGTGGCAGGGAGGAGTGGATACTGAGGAAAGGGGCACAAATGGATGGGGAGAGAGAAGATTCTGGGGTAAGGATGGCACACAAGCCAGGGGATATATTGTGGGGAAGGGGAAAAGAGGTAGGGGCCAGATGATTGGGAAGAAGGAGAGGACAGGCAGGGGTTCAGATTCTGGAGGAAGAAGATAGAGGCAGATGTGGAAAAAGAGGGTAAGAGGGAATGGAATCATGATGGGAAAGAAGATGAGGGGGAAATGCCAGAGAAGAAGGGGGAGAACTAGGAAATAGTTGCTGGTGGTGCAAGAGGGAAGGTAATGGATGGATGCTGGGGAGGAAAGAGAAAGAGGCAGAAGGGTGGATGATGAGGAAGAGAGAAATGAAAGATAGGTTGAGACAACAGGTAAGAATGGGAAAGGAGACCTTATATGGATGTGGGATGAGGTGTCATGATGGAAGTGAAGGGGTAGGTGAAGAGGTAGGTGGGACAGATGGGCAGATGCTTGGGAAGATGAAAAAGCGGCAGATGCTGGAGAAAAGAGGGGGCAGATGGGAAAGAGAGGGAGAGAAACGGAGGTTTGGCAGAGAAAAGAGGTTCATAAACGTGAAGAATGGGAAAGGTGGATTTATAGAGATGAGGGATAATGTAAGGAACAGGAGGAGATAGAGGAAAGGAATGGATATGTTGGAGAGAGAAAATAGAGTGGAAAATAGATTGGGGAGCTGAAAGATATGAGAAAAGATGCAAAAAGAGAAGATTTGGTTGTGGAGGGAGAAGTGTTAGTTGAAAAGAGAAATGGGAAGGAAGGGCAAAGAAGACCAGAGATCAGACCATGTGGGGGGGGGGGGTGGATATTGAGAGGGGATCTATAAGGGGGGGAGGAGATAAAGAGAAGATCATGGATGGTGGCAGTGAAGGAGGACAGGATGGAGGCAGAGGGAGAGAACTGGGGTTGGGTTTTGAAAAAGAGAGGACCTTGAATTTGATGGGAGGGGGATGAAGAGGATGGAATACAAAGAGATAGTGAAGGATACAGGAATGAAAACTGAAAATGAGAGCATAGGTGAAAGGGGAGATAGAATGAGGAAAGAAGAGTGCGTAGGAAGAGACAAAAGAATCAGAGAAAAGGAAGAGAACATATTGAAATCTTCACTCTGCTATTGACAGGCAAAGATAGAAGACTGAGAACTGAACTGGAAAAGAAAAAGCAAGGGTGACAAACAATGAAGCAGCAGTCAGTAGAAATGAAACTAAGGGGCATGTTTACTAAAGGTTAACGCATATTAACTTGATGTACATTAACCTTTAGTAAACATGCCTCTAAGAGAAAAAGATACAAGGTGCTAGAGAATCTTTCGAGAGATGTCCCACTCTATGGAATCAGTTGCCTAGGGAACTAAGGATGGAGACAAATTATAAAAGATTTTGTAAGTTGATCAAGACCGTTTTATGCCCAGGGGAGGTGTTTTAGTTGGATGAGGGACCAAAAATGAAGGCAAATTAATTTGATTACCCAGCTTTATGGTTTGTTATATTTTAGGTATGTTTTATCTTAATTGTTTGATCGTAATATTTTTATGTATCATTTATATGGAAACTGCCTTGAGTTGACTTGTGGGTGATACAGGTGGCATAGAAAATAAAGCAGAAACACAAGGATAGAAATCAAATTGCTGCTGAAATTTGTTTATTTTTTATTTCGCCTGGGATTTCATGTCTTTTGTTTTTCCTGTGCTAAGTAGGTAGTCTAATGCAAGAGGCTCCAAATAGTAGGAGACATAGTTATTATTTGTCTTTTACATTCATCCCTGTTGATACCATGTAAATAAGGGTTTCTCTTGGAAATATCTGGGGGAACGGAGATGCTGCCTTGTGCCATGCTATGATGTACATAATCTCCTAATAAAAGAGTTGCTTTCCCATGCCAACTCTGTAATCAGATGTCACTTTAGAACATCCTAGTCTTAATCTGTCTTGAAGTTCTAGGTGTGAAGACATATTTTACAAAGGAGGTCATTCACGAACACGGGTTGCAGAGCTGCATGTCCTTGTGGGACGTGCAGCCCGTAAGCCGTCCATTCCCGATTCCCCCTCTAGCTCTCCCTGTACATCCTGTGCATCAGGATGGGAAGCGCCAGGAGGAGGCGGGAACAGGGCAGAGCAGGGGCAGTTCAGCCCAGCAACACATACAGGGCCAATTCAGGTCATGGCCCTGTATGTTCTGTCGGGCCCTTGGAACATGCTGCTTATACCACCCTAAAGGTGGTATAAGCAGCACTTTTGGCCCGATTGGGCCCGAAGATACCCCCTGGGCTAGGAGTGAGGGGGGGGGGGGTCCCTGCCGCCCAGGCTGCGGCAGGCCAGCCGTGGGTTGGGTGGTGGGGAAATGGGGGTTGGAGTTGCAGATGTCGGGGGTGCCTTCGTGGAGGACGTCCCTGCAGGTGGAAGGCGCATGCCGGGCTGTCCTTGGACCCGATTCTGGATACAGGAGGGAGCAGAGTCGGGTCCACACAGCCCTGTCTTCATTGGGGATGTTTGGATGGCCTGGACATCCCCCTCCATGAATTGGGCTCAAAATGTCCAAGTCAGAACGTCTGAGAAAAAAAATGGGCATGTGCGAATTCTGGTACGATTTCACAAATGTGGTCATCCTTGATATGGACGTCTATGGAGATGTGTACATTAGATGTTCCCAGAATAATATTTTAGAATACGCATGTCTAATAGCCTAATGGTTAGAGCAGTGGGTTAGAAACAAAGTGGCTGGGGTTCAAATCCCAGGGTGGGCCTTTGTGGTCTTAGACTAGTCAATTAACTCTCCATCTTCTCTATAGTGTCTGGATGTTTTAAGACCCCCCCAAAAAAAACCACTTTCACGATGCCTATTCATGCATGCAGCAGGTCTAAACATGGATATGCCTGCAGATGTCCTTGGCATTTCTGAAATCAAATGGGGGCGTCTAAGTCCTTTACACCTCCCCAGATATGCCTGGACATCCCCACACCAATGATATCTTTAAAAGCCATTTGTAAAATGGCTCCAGGGGCATCTCTGTGATTTGGATGACCACTTGCATGTCTTCAGACATCCAAATCATGTCTAGGACTTAAAATGGCCTCCAATGATGCTGGGAACAGCTGACTGACTTGTAGTAAGTGGAGTTTCCTGTATGTTACAGCTACTGATGGGCTTTTAAACCAAGTCTAGCTTTTGTTAATTATCTGATCACACTTTCAAGTCTTCTATCCCTCTCCACATCCTTCCTCCCCCCAGTCAATTATATCTATCCCTGCGTCAATCTATACTCTTTCTATGAATCACTCTTCAATCAACTTTCATTTCTGTTTCTCTTCTCTTGACATTATGTAAAACTTTCTGGCTAAATTCTGCTAACAGTTGCATTTTCTGAAAACTACTCTGCGCTTCACAGATTTCTCATAGGGTGCTGAAGCCAAATTGACTATATATGGAAGATATTGGGGAAACTGAGATATGAACTGGTATGTCAACTTTCTCAAGCTCTTTGTTCTTTTACTTGGCAGGTGCTTTCTTCATTCCTTACCTAATTTTCCTCTTCTCTTGTGGGATACCAGTGTTCTTTTTGGAGGTTGCTCTGGGACAGTACACCAGCCAGGGAGGCATCACCTGCTGGAGACGGCTCTGCCCGCTCTTTGAAGGTGAGTTAGATCTTCCAACAGCCTCTTATTCTTTTACATTGCAACATAAAGAAGTGGGTGGGGGAGAAATTTTGAGTTGCCAGTGCTTCTTTTCTTCCAAACAAATTTGCACTAGTTCCATTTTGCTGGTAATGTGATACCTTTAAGGGCCCACATAAAAATTACACAAAAATGTTGTTGGGATGAGTTTGAGATTGAACTTTGGATGGGACTGTGTGGTTTCAACAACTCAGATGCAACATCTCTGCATGATTTTGTGGTGTTCCAGTACAATCTACCCCAGCGATATAAGCTCACATTAATTAAGACATCTTTCCAAATTAGGCAAATCTGTATCCTAGACATAACTCAGTTAATTCTGGGGGCAATTTTCCAGTCACCCACAATGGGACATAGACCACAAATACTTTTTGCCTATAGACTTTATATCAATTTTCAGTGCAAACATACATACATACATTGGTCTGGAATCTTGCCACATGTACAAAGGTTGCATGGCCACTTGAACCTGTATTTTGCTGAAAAGGTATAAGCAAAGATATGAAAATGCATCTATGCCTTTTCATTACTTGTCTGAACATGTCTCTGGGCATATTTCCTCCCAATGAAATGCGCATATTATGGCTTTTAGTCATCTTGAAGAATAGCAAATTTCAGACAACCAATTTCTGTTTGTAAAATGCTCCTTAACCTCATATATTGCTTTGAAAATTGTCATTTAGGGGATAATTTTATAAACCTTTTCCAGTCTAAAATACTGATTTACATGTGGAAAAGGTAGGCATGTTGCAAGATGGTGCTTAAAGAAGTACGATGTGCATAAATGATCAATATTGAACAAATAAAGCACACAATAAAAAGTAGGAGCAGTTCTGCATACACTGACACCTGAATTGAAATGGAGAAAAGACCTAGGTGCTAAAGCTGCTTGCTATAACTCTGCCATTACGAGATAGAGATAGAAGACTATTACTGATCAGGTTGGAGCAATGCTAGATTTTTATTTTACGGACTGTGCATCTGTGCACGAGTGGCATTAGTTTTATTAGAAATTATAAAGGCTGAGGTGGTGAAGATAGAGGGCCCGATATTTTAAAGGATTAATTGCGATTAGCAGAACTGCTTACCATGTTAAGCCCTTTGGTCTTGGATATTCCGAGGCATTAACACGGTTAGTGCCACTGAATATCTGTGGGTGCCGACACTGCATGCCCTGATCCATCTGGTTAGCATCGGAGCGTTCCAGGGGCGACACCTGCTGATAATCAGGCAGTGGTCATATTGAGCCGCTGCCCGTTTATTGCAACTTGGTGAAAGTCAGATGCAGTAAAGACAGGCCTAACTTTCCCTGCTGAAGCTCACCGGCATTGGCTGACTAGCACCGTTGCCCGGTTAGCTTCATGGCAATCCAAGCAACCTGGATGGTCAAGGCCAGGGCCCAAATATGGCCCCAGCATTGAATATCCGGGTCAAAGGTTCGGCGGTGGCAGCTAGCTGCTTTAGCAGTGAATATCGGCCGCAGAATTTATACTGTTGAGGGAAAGAAGTGGTTTAAGTGTGTTGTTATATTTCATTTAGTCTCTTTAATGATGGCGCATGAGGAAGGATGTGATATGATTGGATCACTTTGTACTATGTGATGATATAGGTTTATTAAATGAAATAATGAGTGTAGTGGACATTGAGATCAGTGCGATTGCGGAAAGAACAGATTAGAAAATCTGAATCAATATTCTTTGGAAGAAAGAATGGAAGTGAGGATATATGCTAGAAACATTTAAATACCTTCTTAAATGCAGAGGAGGTGGTCCTCTTCCAAGTGAAAGGAAGCTCTGGAATGAGGGGTCATAGGATGAGGATGAAAAGGAATAGACTCGGGAGTAATTTAAGGAAATGTTTCTTTATGGAAAGGGTGTCGGGTGTATGGAACAGCTTTTCAGCAGAGGTGATGGAGACAAGGATTGTATTTGAATTCAAGAATGCATGGGACAAACACAGAGGATCTCTGAGAGAACAGAAAGGATTGTAGAGTTCAGTAGTTCATGTGGATGGGCAGAGCGGATAGGCATCATGATCTCTGTCTGCCATCATTTTCTATGTTTATATAGTGGCTAAATTTAAGGAACACGATTGTAAGGTTTGGTTCTTAGCCAACAGCTGATAAATGTCACTGTTATGATTGGACTAGGAATGTTAGAAAGGGAAAATATGGAGAAAATATCCCTCAGGACTTTTGAATGAAGGCTTACAGTATATGCAAGATCCCAGCCCTGGTTTTGACCACTTGCGATAACATGCAATTCTTACGCACATCCTGGAACATATATGCTCTTTCCAGCTGCACAGCTTGTTAATCGCTTAGAATAATTGATGTCAGCTTTTATTTCCTTATCAGTTTGTCACCATGAAGGATTTCTTGTATGATCATCTTAAAGTCTGTAACAGAGCATTTCTCATACATTCAGGAAATGTTGTGTAGTCTGTCTTGTGCAGCCTGAGATGTGCAAAGTTCTTTGAGAATAGGTTTAGTGATCAAGTCACTGAACTTTGAAAAATTTAAAAAGCTCATCACATTTCTACTTCAGACCTTTTTAAGGAAATCTGACAGTGTTTTGAAAACCTTTCTTTGGATTTCACTAAAATTCAGAGCAGCTTGCACTATATTTTCAAAGAATCCAAAGCAAAGTTTTCAAATCCATTTTAGATTTTTAAAATTTCTTTTGCATTTTCCCCAAGTCCTCTGGCAAAAATCTAACAGGCCTGGGTTAAGTCGACTGAACTCTTATTGGGTTGAAACCTGGCCTGCTTGAGATCAATGTTGAATTGTTAGCCCATTTCTATCCTTGATTATATGGATGTTTCTCTGCCTATAAAATGTATGTTTCCTTCTTGCAGAGTACATGATTTCTGAGAAAGCCAGAGGAGAGAAGTAGAGATTGAGAAAGGGCAGAAAGGCAGGAAAGGACAGTGAAAGCAGACGAGACCATGCCTAGAAATGGAAGTTGAGTTACACAGACACATAATGATGGCAGTCGACGATCATTTGGCTCATCCACACATTCTGCTCAGCTTTGCAGACCCTTCCTCTCCCTAGCAGATCCTCTGTGCTCGTCTCATGCTTTCTCGAATTCTGGTACCATTCTGGTCTCCACCCCCTCTGCTGGGAGCGGGAGGCCATGCTACACATCCACTACCTTTTCCATAAAGAAATATTTCCTTAGATTACTCCTGAGTCTTCCCTTTTTCAGCCTCATCTCTTGATCTCTTTTTCCATAGTCTCTTTTTTATTGAAAGAGACGCACTTCCTGTGTATTTATACACCAGTAGTATTAAATCCTTCTGCCATATCTCCCACCATGTTCCACCTTTCCTCCAGGGTATAACTGTTGAGTTCTCCACATATCCTTTATGATGAAGACCACTGATTATTTTAGAAGTTGTTACAAGATGGAATAAAGAGGTGATGCATCAGACCCAAGTTCAATGTGCTCAGTTTTTTGAAATATTAATGGTTTTCAGGTTTTGTTTCTTGTTTATTCATCTTCTGCTTACTGCAGGAATTGGGTATGCCTCACAGGTGATAGTTGCTCTCCTGAACTTCTATTACATTATCGTCTTGGCTTGGGCCTTTTTCTACCTCTTCAGCTCCTTCACCACAGAGCTTCCTTGGGCCAACTGTGGCCATGAGTGGAATTCAGGTAACTCTCTCTTTTATACCCTCACATCCCTCAATTTTTAACTTCTCTTGGTAGATCATGTAAGAAGAATCTCAGGCTTGGTTATGCTTGCTTACTCCTTTAGGGGGTCAATTTTCAAAACACTACAATTAAGTACGAAGTCTGCTGGTACTTTTCCTCATGGATTTTGCCTTAGTTCTCAAAGAGAAAGTATGTGCACAGTTTCCCTTTGAAAATTGCCTAGAGAAAAAGCACCTTAGATATTAACATCTACTTTTATGCAGCTACCATTTCTGGCCAAAGCAACATGCATTCCACTAGAACAGGGGTTCCCAAACCTGTCCTGGACTTCCCCAGCCAGTCGGGTTATCCGGATATCCACAATGAATATGCACGAGAGAGCTTTGCATACAACGGAGGCAGTGCATGCAAATCTTTCTCATGCATATTCATTGAAGTTATCCCGAAAACCTGAATGGCTGGGAGGCAGGTTTGGGAACCCCCTGCATTATTAAAGCTTGAAATGCTGAGAATTCTCTAGCTCACAGTCAAATGCTTACACATGTTAGTGACTGTCTCAGTTGTTACAGCAGCCATCAGCCCTTGCTTTTTGAAAACATGAGCAGGGTTGTCTGACTTTACTGGCCTAGGGATTTTTTTCAAAAACAAAAGCTATAACAATTTGTTTCAGCTCAGCAACCAGAGTCTTGGCCTGGGTCAAGCACATGAAACCTACTAAAAATGACACGGCATTTTTACTTTCTCATGAATACTACATTACTCTATCCCAGGCTTTTAGCAATGTGCAGTGTTGTCACAATGGGAAGTTAACAGCATGAATCTTCTTTGCCTGCTAACTCTGCAGGATATCTCGTTGCATGCATATTTCACATCAGAGGATCTTGACATTGATATGGAAGGTTCCCTTAAAATGAACAGTTGAAAAGCACACACTTACAGTGTGACATAGTGGCACATTTCTTTCATTCACAGATTCAGTGTGACGTACTAGGCAGTATTTATCCGATTAGACATTAATTTAGTACTGGAGGAAGCTCCAGAGGGAAATAGGACAGCTCTGAAAGAAAATGAGCTGATGGGATCATTCAGTGTTGTAGTTCTTGGGAGTCCTCAGTTGATAGGATGTGAGCTCATGTTAGGGAGAAACAGTCATAAACATAGTAAGAAACCAGCTAAGACTGAAAATGCAGATGAAGATAATTAGCAGTCTAGTGATGAAGAAAATAACATAGACTGTTTGTAGTAAGGTAAAAAAACTTAGGAAGAGCCCAGGAAAGGAAGAGCTGCAAAGCCACAGAATAGTTTCAGGAGGAGAAGCACGGAGGTGGGATTGTTTGAAGCATAGTTGTCAGCCCCTGAAATGAGGTAGGAACTTGAATGCTATTAGAGATTGTGGGTGAAGGGATTAAGGAACTGGCAGAATTTTAGCAAACTGCCATAAGAGCAACTTGTTTGCTGTGTTGAGGTTTCTATTTAGAAGCCATTGGAAAGCATTTGCCTGGAATTTAAAGTGGCTGGGCAGACAAACTTGAAGAAGTAACTTTAATGCCATTAGAAACACAGCCTGGTTTAGAGTACACTGGTCAACACTGAAATCGTTACTGACTTTAAAAGGCCCTAATCTGTAGTATCTTGGTGAGCTGAACACGAATATAACATTAAAAAAATGTTATTGGCTCTCGTTTTGAAGATATTGCATGTATTTTATTTATTTATTTATTTAATAGTTTCTTCTATACCACCCCTTCCAGAGATCAAGGGCGGTTTACATTGAACAGTTAACAAATTTTGTATACTTCTGTATACTTTACATGGAACATGGTATTAACTATATGGAACATGGTTTTAACTATATACAGGTAATAATACATAAAACATAACAGAACTAAATTACAAAAGGTTATTTACAAGAGCAGTAAAAACAACAGATTGGGTAAGACTTTTGCGTGTTGGGTAAAGTGTGTAAGTAATGTAGTGTAAGGTTTTCTTGTGTTAGTCGTTTGTCCTATCTTGGGTGCTGTGGATGTGTTTTTGTGATTGTTGGGGAGAGGTTCTCTGTTGATAGGGGATTTCAAAATGGTTTGTGAAAAGGTAGGTTTTAAGTTCTTTTTTGAATTGATAAAGGTCTTTTATCATGCGAATGGTTAGTGGTAGATCGTTCCAGAGAGTGGGGGCAGCGAAGGAGAAGGCCCTATCACTTGTAGTTGCTTTAGTTTTTCTGATGGTTGTTTTTATGTTGAGGGAATGGGTTGCGTTTTGTCTGCGCATTCTAGTTTCTGATGGGGGGTGTATTAGGGTAGACAAATGTGAGGAAGAGATGTTATTAAGGAGTTTGAAGGTAGTTAGGAGGATTTTGTATTTTATTCGGCTACTTATAGGGAGCCAATGCAAGTCTAACAGTATTGGGGTGACATGGTCTGTTATTTTAGCTTTTGTGATCATCTTGGCGCATATGTTTTGGGCTCTTTGTAGTAGGTAGATGCTCTTTAGCGGTAAACCAATTAGGAGACTATTACAATAGTCAAAGTTGGGGGTGATGAGGTTATTGACTACTGATCTAAAATCATGTGTGTCAAGTAGGGGTCTTAGGTGTTGTATTATCTTGAGTTTATAGAATATAAGTTCATTTTTGACGTTTCACCGTGTAAATTTATCCAGTAGGACATCAACAACATCCCAAATAAGCCTTGAATGATGTAATATTGCATCACATTGCATAATACCAGCATGCACACATCATCCAGAGTTGATTGCATCATTTTCTGATGCAATGCAATACTACTGCCAGACGGCTGCTGAAGCCATCTGATGTCAGCAATGTACTATATGCAGTCGGAAAAGAAAGTAATCTGGTATTCTGTTCCGATATTGAAAGCCTCATGAATGCCTTAAAAATCACTCATGACCCACAAGACTGGAGACTATTTATAGACTCTTCGAAACTGAGTCTGAAGGCTGTGCTTTTGAACATTGGAAACCGTCTTCCATCTATTCCAATAGCGCATGCCGTCCACATGAAAGAGACATACGATAACTTAAAGCATCTACTGACTTCCACTCCTTTCGCACTCAGTTTAAGTTACTTACTCTAGTTCACAGGGCTCTTCACACTAGTACTCCACAATACCTGGCAGATCTTATTACATTCACACCCCCCAGACACACTCCCTGCTCCTTCCACCTTAACCGCCTTAATCTCCCGTCCCCCTCCCTCACTCACCTTCAATCCACCCTCTCCTCTGCTTTCTTTTTCATTGGCCCTGCACTCTGTAATTCACTCACCACCTCCCTCCACTTAGAACACCATCACGCCACCTTCAAGCGAGACCTAAAAACCCACCTCTTTTCCTTGGCCTATGACCTTCCCTTCCCTCTTGTCTGATCCTGTCCCCTACGTATAGTCCTGTATCCTTTCTCTCGTTCTATTATATCAACAATTGTAACTTCCTTTCCTCCTTTCTGGCCCTGTGCCTGTTTTTAATTGTTTGTGAATTGTAAACCGCTCTGATTGATAAAGTAGGGTGGTATATCAAATAAATAAACAAACATAAACATACAGCTGGCAACTCTGTGGTGACTTGAAGGTAGTTGCCCTTTTAATGGGACTGCAGCAGGGATATATAAAATACATGTGTTTCTTATGTGAGTGGGATAGCCGAGTAAGGGATTGGCACTACTTGCGGAAGGAATAGAATCGCAGACAAAATGTAACAGTTGGAGAGAAAAATATCCAGCACCCAGCTATGGTTGAGGCTCACAAAATCCTGCTACCACCCCTTCACATCAAACTAGGTTTGATAAAAAACTTCATGAAAGCCATGGACCGCACTTCGCCAGCTTTCCGATACCTGCATGAAAAATTCCCTCGACTCAGCGAAGCAAAGATTAAAGAGGGAGGTTTTGTGGGTCTTCAGATTCGAGAGCTCTTCAAAGATGACCGGTTCAACAACTTGCTGCAGGGTGATGCGAAACAAGCATGGAATGCTTTTCGCCTAGTGTCAACAAACTTTTTCGGGAATGTTAGGGCAGAAAACTACAAGGAACTAGTAGAAGACATGCTGATGCAGTATCAGAAACATGGCTGCAATATGTCTCTAAAGATCCATTTCGTCGATTCCCATCTCGATTTCTTTCCTGACAACTGTGGTATGGTTAGTGGTGAACAGGGCGAACGTTTTCACCAGGATATCGCGACAATGGAGCAAAGATACCAGGGAAAATGGTCCACCACAATGCTGGCTGACTACTGCTGGACACTCCCAGGAGAAGCTCCCGAACAGCTGTACAAGAGACAGGCGAAAAAATCTAAGAAGTAGTCTATGACTTGGTTTTTTTACAGGTATTAATCGAAGGCCTATTAT
This sequence comes from Ichthyophis bannanicus, assembly GCA_033557465.1. Classification (NCBI taxonomy): domain Eukaryota; kingdom Metazoa; phylum Chordata; class Amphibia; order Gymnophiona; family Ichthyophiidae; genus Ichthyophis; species Ichthyophis bannanicus. The sequence continues at coordinate 449,677,340 of CM066037.1, read as the reverse complement.
ATTTACTATTGACATGCATTTCGTGATATAAACATTAATTCTTGTAGATTACAAAAAAGCTAGAGCCAACTTTGCAATTTCACTGTCATATTTGTGTTCAGCATATAAAAAGTGATAAGAAATGACTATTTTTATTTCAATAACATGACTTTTGTAAAAATTTGTTGACCAGTGGTATTACTACTGACCAGGAGCCCAAGAGAAAATAACCTTCTGATGAGAATAAAATCAAGGCTATAGGCTATATCAGTGGTTCTCAATCCATTCCTCTGGGACCCTCAGGCCAGTCAGGTTTTCAGGATATCCACAATGAATATGCATGAGATAGATCTGCATGCACTGTTTCAGTTCTATGCAGATCTATCTCATGCATATTTATTGTAGATGTCCTGAAAACCTGACTGGCCTGGAGGTCCCAGAGGACTGGATTGAGAATTACTGGTCTATACTATGGAAAAGTAGACAAGGCATAAGTTTGCTGTAGAAGTTAAATATAAGTTGCTGTTTAAAGCCTGTAGGCTATAGTTTGGACTATGGATGTTCAGAACAGCTAGGTTTAAGAGACTTCTACCAGAGAATCTCAAGCAACAACCATAGGTAACCTTCAATTTCTATGAGCCTCATTTACTACCATAGACTTACAAAGGTGATGTATTTTCTGATGTCTTCTCCAAACCCTGAAAATTGAGAGAACTAGGCATACTTACCTGCCAGCCAGCAAGGACCACAGTTAAGCAGGACTCTTTCGGGCTGGCCGTGTGCAGGTGGTGTGACTGAAGGCCGGTGGTGGAAATAAGGGCAGCAGTCTCACTTGCTCCAATCATGCTGACCACCCCTCCTTCTGCCTCAGTCCCACTCCTTTCCCTCCTTTGAAGCCCACTCCATCCACCTTTTTAATTCATTACCTTTCCGGATAGCTGCTGTTTATTGACCACCAGACAAGTCTACCTCTACCTTTCTCACTGACTTTGACTCTAGGCTTTCCTTCTTTCTGGATTCTCCCCTTCTCCCTTATTCTTGGTGATTTTAACATTCATGTTGATAGCCCCTCTGACCCTTATGTTTTGATTTTGTTCTCTTCTCTAATTGTTTACCTTCTAATTTCTGTACCTCAGTTCTTCCCTTATCTGACCATCACCTGCTCAACTTCACTCTTCATCACTCCCCACCTCGGTCTCACCCAGTTTCCTCCAACCTTTTTAGAAATCTTAAAGCTATCAACTCATTGACGTTCTCCACTATTGTCTCACCTTCTCTTTCCTCTGCTATGTCATCTAAGTCTGTTGAGGCAGTAGCTTCCAATAACTTTGCACTCTCCTCTGCTCTAGATGCTCTTGCTCTGCCCATGCCATGTCCTATGAGGTGTATTATATCTCTGCCCTGACTATCTTAAACTACCCATTATCTTTGTTCCTGTGCCCACTCAACTGAGCACATTTGGCTCAAATCCTGCACCTTTGCTGACTTTCGTCACTTCATATTCATGCTTGCCTCTTTCCAGTCAGCCTTAGCACTCACCAAGCAAAACTACTATATCCATCTTACTAACTCTCTTGCTCCTGACCCCACCATCTCTTTTCAACTCTCAACTCAAGGTGCCTTCATCTCCAACCTCTCCTTCCCTTTCTGCCCAAACCCTGGCCAAATACTTCCATGACAAAGTCCATAAGATTACACTCCAATTCCCCATGAGATCAGATCCATCCCCTTTTCCCCCTTCACTCCCAACTCTTCCCCTCAACCTCTGCTACCCTCCCTTCCTTCTCTAATATCTCTGATGAGGAAAGCTCTCATCTTCTGTCCTCTTCTAAACTCACTACATGCTCCCCTGATCCTCTCTACACCCATCTCATTAACGCCATCTCCTCCATTGTCATCCCTTAAGTCTGTCATGTTATCAACCTATTGCTCTCCTCTGCAACTGTCCCTACAGCCTTCAAGTATGCTGTTGTCACACCTCTCCTCAAGAAACCTTCACTTTTTGAGGACTACCTTCCTTCTAATTATCGACCCATCTCCCTCCTTGCCTTCATTTCTAAATTTCTTGAACATGTGGTTCACTTCCATTGCTTTCACTTTCTCTCACTTCACTTGGGAATAGTGATCATAGCATGATTGCCTTTGATTTAATTAGTGTAGGAGGGATAGTAAGGAAATCCACAGTACTACCTTTTAACTGTCGAAAGGGAGACTATGATAAAATGAGGAAAATAGTTAAGAAAAACTAAAAGGAGCAGGTGCAAAGGTTAAAGACTTAAATCAGGCTTGGGTGTTGAAAAATACTATCTTGGAAGCCCAGACCAGCTGTATTCCATGCTTTAAGAAAAGTGGAAGGAAGTCCAAAATACTGCCAGCATGGTTTAAAGGTGAGGTCAGAGAGGCTGTTGTTGTCAAAAAAGCATCTTTCAGGAAATGGAAAAAAGAGCCAAACATGAAACCTGGAAACAGCACAAGCACTGGCAAGTCAAATGCAAGGCATTGATAAGGCAGGCAAAGGCAGAATTTGAGAAGAAGCTTGCTGCGGAAGCAAAAACGCGAAATAAAGACTTTTTCAACTACGTTCATAGCAAAAACCTGTGAGAGAGTCAGTTGGTCCATTAGATGATAGAGGGGTTAAAAGGGCACTAAGAGGCAATGGGGGATAGCGGAGAGACTGAATGAATTCTTTGCTTCGGTCTTTACTGATGAAGATGTAGGGATGTTACCCATGACTGAAGTGGTATTTAAAGGTGTGGAAGAATTGAAGGAAATATCGATATATTGGGAAGATGTATTACAACTATTAGATAAACTGAAAAGTAGCAAATCACCTGGGCCGGATGGTATACATCCAGGGGTGTTGAAAGAACTGAAATATGAGATTGCAGACCTGCTATTACTAATCTGTGAACTATCATTAAAATCATCTCTATTATCTGAAGATTGGAGAATCGCCAATGTAACACCAATTTTTAAAAAGGGTTCCAGGGGTGATCCGGGAAACTACAGATCAGTGAGCCTGACGTCAGTACCGGGAAAAATGTTAGAAACCATCATAAAGAATAAAATTACTCAGCATGTAGATAGTCATGGCCTAATGGGAGACAGCCAACATGGCTTTAGGCAAGGAAGATCTTGTCTTACTAATCTGTTATGTTTTTTGAAGGTGTGAGTAAACAGGTGGACAACGGTGAGTCGGTTGATATAGTGTATCTGGACTTTCAGAAAGCCTTTGACAAGGTCCCTCATCAGAGACTTTTGGAAAAACTAAAGAGTCATGGGATAGGAGGCAGTGTACTACTGTGGATCAGGAACTGGTTAAAAGATAGAAAGCAGAGGGTAGGGCTAAATGGCCAATTTTCCCAATGGAGAAAGGTGAATAGTGGTGTACCCCAGGGATCTGTGCTGGGTCTGCTGCATTTTGACATATTCATAAATGATCTGGAAAGTGGAATAACGAGTGAGGTTATCAAATTTGCAGATGACACAAAACTATTTAAAGTTGTTAAAACCCAAGAGGATTGTAGAAAATTGCAAGAGGATCTTGATAAATTGGAAGACTGGGCATCAAAATGGCAGATGAAATTTAATGTGGACAAGTGCAAAGTTATGCACCTAGGGAAGAACAACCAAAACTATGGTTACATGATGCAAGGGTTCCACATTAGGAACCACCATCCAGGAAAAAGATTTAGGCGTCATTGTGGATACATGTTAAAACCCCCGGCCCAATGTGCAGCAGCGGCCAAGAAAGCAAATAGAATGCTAGGTATCATAAGGAAAGGAATGGAAAATAAAACAAAAGATATTATAATGCCTCTATCGTTCCATGGTGAGACTGCACCTTGAATATTGTGTGCAATTGTGGTCACCGTATCTTAAAAAGGATATAGCGATATTAGAAAAGGTTCAGAGAAGAGCCACCAAAATGGTAAAGGGGGATGGAAGGATACTCCTATGAAGAAAGGCTAAAAAGGTTAGGGCTCTTTAACCTGGAAAAGAGACAGCTGAGGGGAGATATGATAGAAGTCTATAAATTAATGAACGGAGTGGAACGGGTCAACATATATCGATTGTTTACGTTATCAGAATATAGAAAGACTAGGGGACATGCAATGAAGCTACAGGGTAAACTATTTAAGACTAATAAAAGAAAATATTTTTTCACTCAACGTGTAATCAAACTCTGAAATTTGTTACCGGAGAATGTAGTAAAGGCTGTTAGTGTAGCTGGGTTTAAAAAAGGTTTGGACAAGTTCCTGGAGGAAAGGTCCATTAACCATTATTAAGAAGGGACCCAGGATATCAATGCTTGACCCAGTACAAGCATTGTGGAACCTGTGTCTTTTAGGGAAACTGCTAGGTATGTATGACCTAGATTGGCCACTGTTGGAAACAGGATACTGGGCTTGATGGACCTTGGTCTGACCCAGTATGGCATATCTTATGTTCTTATGCTCTCCTCTTAAGCCCTTCTGGATCCACTGCAATCTGGCTTTTGTCCTTTACATTCTACTGAAACAGCTCTTGCGAAAGTCGCCAGTGACCTGTCCCTGGCAAAGTCCAAGAGCATTTACTCCATCCTCTGCCTTCTTGACCTTTCTGCTGCTTTTGACACTGTTGACCACCACCTTCTCTTCAATACCTTGTCCTCACTTGGTTTTAAGGGCTCTGTGCTATCCTGGTCCTCTTCTTATCTCCCCATCACTCTTTTAGTGTTTGTTTTGGTAGATCCTCCTCTACTGCTATTCCACTCTCAGTTGGTGTACCACAGGGGTCTGTCTTGGGGCCACTCATTTTCTCACTCTATATCCAGTCTCTTCGTGCTCTCATCTCCTCCTAAGGCTTTCAGTACCACTTTTACGCTGATGACTCTCAGATATATCTCTGTACGCCTGATATCTCTCTGGCAATCCAGGCCCAGCTCTTTGCCTGCCTTTCTGACATCGTTGCCTTAATGTTGCACCATCATGTGAAATTGAAAATGGCAAAAACAGAGCTTCTTATTTTTACTCCTAAACCCACCTCCTCCCTTCCTCCTTTCTCAATCTATGTCGATAACGCTCTTCTACTCCGTGTTTCCTCAGCCCGCAACCTTGTAGTTTGACTCCTCCCTCTCCTTCTCCACACACATCCAACTGATAGCTAAATCCTGTTGTTTCTTTCTCTACAACATCAGCAAAATTTGCCCCTTCCTTTCTGAACACACTACTAAGATACTTAGCCACTCTTTCTTTTATCAAGTTTATTTTCAGTTTAAAAAGAACAGCAGCACAAATAAAACTATTGCAAGCTTCCATACACTATCCCCCCCTCCCCAAAAAACATAAAGAAAAAGGCAGAGGTCAGGATAAAAATTCAAAAAAACGTAAGGGTCTCAAAGCACAAAAAAGTCATACACCATCCAAATGTAAGTCCAAAATCTCAAGATTCTCTTCACTTTATCAATGAAATTTGATGGAACAGAAACAGTGCCTTCCCATTTTCTAGTTATGCATAGTGTGTACCACCAAAAGGTAACATTTAGCAAGGATAGGTTTTTCCACTTATGCAAAATATGTTGTATAGTGACTGATGTCATGTTATGACATGAAGCTCTATTATTTTTAGTAAGTATATTTTGTATACATAAGGATCTAAAAAAAGACAATCTGAATCATTAAAGCTATGTCCAACTGGAAAACGTCACATGTAAGTTTCCACGCCCCTTCCCAGAACAGTTTGATGCCGGTACAGTCAAATATCATATGCATCAAAGTGCCAACCATAGTCAAGCAGTGCCAGCATAAATCAGACACATAGCCTAGCTCTGAACATGCGTACAGGAGTCCAGACCACTTGGTGAGCTATGAAGTATAATGATTTTGCCAAGCTGCTTGACATTGTTGGTCTAACAGTTTGATTCCAAAAAATATTCCAATTGATCTTCTCCTGGGAAACACCAGTATTGTACTACCAAGTCCTATGAAGGTCCACTACGGAAGTGCCATCACAAGATTTCAGCAACTTATAGAAATATGAAACCAATTTCCCACTTACCTTAGCCTTGTTACATATCTCATATAGATCAAAGATGAGACACACCCCTTCAGACCTTGGTGATACCTGTGTCAAGCACCTTAGCAACTGGTGTTGGTGTTAATCCAAATCAAATTCTCTTGGGTAATTATATCTCTCACATGACATAGTTGACCATTACAGATAATTCCTTTTTCTATCCAACTCTTCCAAAATTTTTTACATAGAAACATAGAAAAATGATGGCAGAAAAAGACCACATAGCCTGTCTAGTCTGTCCTTCCATATCAAACACTACAACAGTCCCCTTTTTACCTTTAGAGATCTTCTTTGTTTGTCCCATGCTTTTTTGAATTCAGATACTGTCCTCATCTCTACCACCTCCACTGGGAGACTATTCCACGGATCCACCACTCTTTCTGTAAAGAAATATTTCCGCATAACACTCCTGAATCTATCTCCTTTCACCCTCATTCCATGTCCCCTTGTAGCAGTACTTGCATTCAATCGAAAGAGGCTCTCCCCCTGTGCATTTATGCCACGGAAGTATTTAAACGTGTCAATCATATCACCTCTATCCCGTCTTTCCTCTAATGTGTACATATTAAGATCCTTAAGTCTGTCCACATATGCTTTATAATGAAGACCACTAACCACTAGCCATTTTAGTAGCCACCCTCTGTACTGACTCCATCCTGTTTATATCCTTTTGATGGTGCGGTCTCCAAAATTGCACACAATACTCCAAATGAGGCCGCACCAAAGACTTATACAGAGGCACTATCACCTCCTTTTTTCTGCTAGCCATTCCTCTCCGTATGCACCCAAGCATCGTTCTAGCTTTTGCTGATGCCTTTTCTACCTGTTTAGCCACTTTAAGATCATCAGACACAACCATGTCTAGGTCCCGCTCTTCGTTAGTGAACAAAAGTATTTCACCCCCTATACTGTATTGCTCCCTTGGATTGCTGCAGCCCAAATGCATGACTTTGCATTTTTTAACTTTAAATCCCAGCTGCCAAATTCTAGACCATTCTTCAAGCTTAGCTAGATCCCTCCTCATGTTAACTACACCTTCCTGGGTGTCTACTCTATTGCAGATTTTGGTGGTATCCGCAAAAAGGCAAACTTTACTCGACAGCCCTTCCGCTATATCACTAACAAAGATGTTAAAAAGAATCGGACCAAGGACTGATCTCTGGGGCACATCACTGGTAACTTTCTTCTCCTCGGAGTGAGCTCCATTTACCTGTACTCTTTCTTGCCTCCCACCCAACCAATTTCTAACCCAAGCAGTAACTTTAGGGTCCATCTCTAGGGTGCTCAGTTTGTTTATAAGTCTCCTGTAAGGAACAGTGTCAAAGGCTTTACTGAAATCTGGCCATTAATCTGTACTCGCTGATTATACCAGATAGAGGATGCAGCTGATAAGGAATATGGCGAACCACAGCAAGGATCAATCACTTTTACCACTTTGATAGTACTATGGATGAGTGGTGAGCCTGATTTAGAGGCTGGGATACACATTGAGGCTGATTCCATACTGGCCATCTTCCCCCCTGTACGGCCGATCAGAATCGGGACGTACAGAGGTAGACCCGATTCTAATCCCATGGGGCTAGATGTACCTGAGGGATCAGAATCGGGTCTGTGGCCTGGACGTGCAGGCTGCACCCCGATTCCAATTGGCTGCATGTCCAGCGCACATACCTAGCTAACTTAGCCAGGGTCCTAAATGGAGCTGCAGTGCCATGGCGTCCCATTGCCATAGCATCGTGGCTCCTTTCAGGAGCTGTGATCCCTGGCCGCAGAAAGTAATCTTCTTTCCCCACAGCCTGATCCCCTATCTAGCCTCCTGTGGCCAGGATCAGGCTGCAGGGAACCCTCTGCACCCCCTTGCTTTCCTTACCGGGCCTGGTTGTTATTTGGCTCTATCAAGGGGGACTTATTCCACTTCCGAGGTGGAATCAGTCTTTGCACTGCCTCTGTCCCGCCCCTCCCTCCCACGAACAGAGTTCCCCGTATAAATCGCTTGTTCGTACTGGGAGCTCTGTCCCCGCAGGCTGCCTGGCTGTTTAGCGTGTCTGGACAACTGGATTGGATGTGTAGACCCACTAAATGATGTTCAGGATGACCCTGATTGGGGGTAGAGCTGACAACCTAAAAGGAGAAGGAAGTACCTTCTCCATCTCAATCCATCTTGACTATTGCAACCTCCTCCACTTCAATCTGTTCAAAACTCAGCTGTGCGGCTAATCTTCCGCCAACTCCGATATGCTCATATAACCCCTCTTCTCAAGCCACTTCATTGGCTCCCCTTCCTTCTGTATCCAGTTCAAACTTTTCCTGACCTATAAATGCATTAATTCTGCTGCTCCTTACTACTTTTCCTCTTTCATCTCTCCCTAACCTCTCCTTGTGAACTCCATTCTTCTGGTGGATTGCTTCTCCCTATCCTCTTTTTTTTCCACTGGCAACCCCAGACTCCGATCCTTTCACCTTGCTGCTCCTTATGCCTGGAACAAACTATCTGAGTCCGTACGCCAGGCACCTTCTCTGCCTCTCTTCAAATCCATGCTAAAGGCTCTCTTCTTTGAGGCTGCTTTTTGATCCTGATCCGCTTAGTCTCCTATGTGTCTCCTTACCTTTCCCTAGTTGTATCCTTGTCCTCAGCTATTGTATTGTCTGTCTTAACTAGATTGAAAGCTCTGATGAGCAGGGACCATCTTTTATATGTATCTGTACAGTGCTGCGTATACCTTGTAGCACTATATAAATATTCAATAGTAGCAGTAGTAGGAGTTATTTTTTATAATTGAATTTTGGTTCAGGTTGTACAAGGGGACTGTAAAATAGATGTTCAAGCTGCTAATTAGAAGCCCATAGTGAAACATTCTGATAAAACTTGTAAATAAGACATGTAAATAGTGCACTAGTGTCCTGCGTCATCCTTGAGAAAGGAGTTATTGCTGAATTCCTTTCCCAGAAAGCTAAGCTAAAAAGACCGGTCTGTGACACTCGTGGGGGTGACTCATTGGAAACAGCCATAGTAAAACATGTCTCAATAGAGTAGCAGTTTATGTGGGAGTGGGTGAGTTGGAGGGAAGAAGCAGGGGAAAGAGTGTGGGTCTGCGTACTGACTGATGATGTATGTGGGAACGGTGTGTGTTGATCAGTGGTATCATATGTATATTTATTTTTATGGAGTAAGTTTAGCTGTTGAGCTGTTTGGATGTTTATGTGCCAGATGCTTTTATAAAATAAAAAGGGGTCTATTGAAAGGGCTTTTTTCTTTTTGACCTGGCAGTTTCTCATGTTCCTTAGGGCTTCCAGCTCAGGTGGAACCAGGGCTGGGTCTGCTGTTAGGAGTCTTCAATTGCAATAAAACTAGGGAAACATCCCCAGATTATATTTCCTTGCAGCGGTGGTGCTTGTACAGGGGTCATGTACAGAACGTCTTCCAGAAACCTTCAGTCATGGGCCTTCAGTTCTGCCACTAGGGGCCAGTGAGAATGATTTCTTCTCCCCTGGAATGATGAACACTGCCTCTGCACTAACTCCAGCCCTAGCCAACCTGAGGAAGGGAAGGCCCAACTCGGAGACCTTCCACCTGGCAGCACTGCCATTGAGCCACCAGCCACAAGGTCATTTCTAAAAAATTTTCTTAACGGAGTGGAGTTCTATTTTTCTTTTCTAAACGTGTCGCGTGAACTTAATGCTCATGAACGGAGTCAGATAATCAGCAATGGAAACTGAAAGAAAATACTCAGTTTATTACAGGACAGATACATCACAGGCAGTGGTGGAACAGCTTTAGAACATAAGAGATGCCGTACTGGGTCAGACCAAGGTCCATCAAGCCCAGTATCCTGTTTCCAACAGTGGCCGATCCAGGTCACAAGTACCTGGCAGGTTCCCAAAAAGGCACACAGGTTCCACAATGCTCGTCCTGCGGTAAGCAGTGGATTTCCTGGGTCCTCTTTAATAATGGTTTATGAACCTTTCCTCTAGGAACTTGTCCAAACCTTTTTTAACCTAGCTACACTAACGGCTTTTACTACATCCCCTGGTAATGAATTCCAGAGTTTGATTATGCTCTTGAGTAAAAAATATTTTCTCTTACTAGTCTTAAATGGGTTACATTGTAACTTCATTGCGTGTCCTCTAGTCTTTCTACTTTTCGATAGTGTAAGCAACCGATCTATGTTTACCTGTTCCACTCCAATCATTCATTTATAGATCTCTATCATATTCCCCTTCAGTCGTCTCTTTTCCAAGTTGAAGAGCCCTAACCTTTTAAGTCTCTCCTTACATTAGTATCCTTCCATCTCTTTTACCATTTTTGCTGCTCTTCTCTGTACGTTTTCTAATTTTGCTATATCCTTTTTTAAGGTATGGTTATCAGAATTGCACACAATATTCAAGGTGTGGTTGCACCATAGAACAATACAGAGGCATTATAATATCCTTGGTTTTATTCTCCATTCCTTTCCTTATGATTCCTAGCATTCTATTTGCTTTCTTAGCTGCTGCTGCACACTGGACAGAGGGTTTCAACAGATTATCCACAATGACACCTAAATCTTTTTCCTGGGTGGTGGTTTCTAAGGTGGTACCTTGCATCGTGTAACTATGGTTTTGGTTGTTCTTTCCTAGGTGCATAACTTTGCATTTGTCCACATTAAATTTCATCTGCCATTTGGATGTCCAGCCTTCCAATTTATCAAGGTCCTCTTGCAATTTTGTGTTTTAACAACTTTGAATAATTTTGTGTCATCTGCAAATTTGATCACCTCACTCATTATTCCCATTTCCAGGTCATTTATGAATATGTTAAAAAGCAGCAGGCCCAGCATATATCCCTGCGGTACTCCAGTATTCATCTTTCTCTATTGAGAAAATTGGCCATTCAGTCCTACTCTCCGCTTTCTATCTTTTAACCTTTTCCTGATCCACAATACTACATTACCTCCAAACCCATGACTTTTTAATTTTTCCAAGACTCTCATAAGGGACCTTTTTAAAGGCTTTCCGAAAATCCAGATACACTATATCAACCGGCTCACCTTTGTCTATCTTCACACCTTCAGAAAAATATAGCAGATTAGAAATACAAGACCTTCCTTGGCTAAATCCATGTTGGCCTTCTCCCATTAAACCATGACTATCTACATGTTCAGTAATTTCATTCTTTATAATAGTTTCTGCTATTTTGCCCAGTACTGATATCAGGCTCACCAGTCTGTAGTTTCCAGGATCACCCCTGGAACCTTGTGAAAGTGCTTCAATCCTTCTCTGGAGAGACCTCCTTCAGGGATTTGAGGATGATTTATTCCTCTTGTTTGTGCAGCCTTTTCTCTTTGCTGGGACTGCCAAGAATGATGTCAATTACCGTATTTCCCAGATTATAATTGTAGTGCCTCAATTTGTAGTTTTCACATGTAGATTAGTAATATAAGTTGCCCCTGTGTATAAGTCGCAAGTCCAAAACATAAAGCGCAAGACAACATTTCTTAAAACCAAATTTATTCTGTTTCACTTTCACTATACTCATTCCACATCAAATTTGTTTGGTATCACTCTTGGGAAAGCCATTGAAGTCCTCATCTTCGTTGTCACTGTGAATTAATACTGCAGTTTCTGATGCCAGTTTGTGTTAGTTATTGTCGTCTTCTTCATCTTCATGGTTATCGGGTCTCTTTAGGATCTCAGCCTTCACAAAACCTGATTTGATTATTTTATCGCTCACACCCCCCCCCCTCCTTGCTGTCGCAGCCCACCCAGTAACTTCTGCAAATGTGGTGTGGCACATAATGTCGGTAGCCATGAAACTGTTTTCCATGGAACATCCAGTCTTCCCATAGGTGACGCAACACAGCTTTGAATCTGCTGTTGACGAAAATGTCAACTCTACCAACCAACATTGTTGATGTGAATGAGAAAGGATGGATGGATGAGAGCATGATGCTGAAATGGCTGCAGTGCTGCTTTAGTAAGCAACCGGATGGATTTTTCAAGAGACAGAAAGCACTACTTGTCATGGATAGCATGAGAGCCCATTTCACTTAAGACATAAAGAAGAAAGTAAAAGCTGTGAACATTGTCCTGGTATGGTATTGATATTTTTGTCATACCATACCAGGACAGTGTTCACAGATTTTACTTTCTTCTTTATGTCTTCAGTGAAATGGGCTCTCATGCTATCCATGACAAGTAGTGCTTTCTGTCTCTTGAAAAATCCATCCGGTTGCTTACTAAAGCAGCGCTGCAACCATTTCAGCATCATGCTCTCATCCATCCATCCTTTCTCATTCACATCAACAATGTTGGTTGGTAGAGTTTCACGTGGCATTGTCTTCCTTTTGAATATAATCATAAGTGGCAGCTTCTTTCCACTTGCACAGCAGGCCAGCATCACTGTATAAAGTGTGTCTTTTCGTGTCCAGTAGTTCTAATATTTATTGTTCTAACCCCCTTTTGACTGACCATTCTCCCTAATGGGACGTTGAAGGTTAAGTGAACCTCATCCATGTTGATTATGAAGTCCGATGTCACTGTGTGGTGATTTCTTTGTTTACAAATTCCCTGAAATTCCATACTTTATCCAAGAAATCATTGGGGAGCTGCTGACACATGGTTGTTCTTTGACCAGTGCTTAATTTGTTTCTTATCATAAATCGGTAGCACTACGAATGATCAGCCTTGAATCCTTCGATATTAATTTCCTTGCTGATATGATCTGCTTTGAATCACACCTGTACAGTGGACAGTCCGTAGCCCTGGGCCCTCCGTTCTACTATGAACTGAAGAAGACATGCTTCTAATTTAGACCACCAAGCTTTGCGGCTGCAATTTGCCTTCTTGCTGTGTTTCATGAAAGTTAGTTTTCCTTGCATCTTCCTCCAGTTTCTAACTAATTTCTCATTTATCCCAAAAGTTCACTTGGTGACTCTGTTACCATGTTCTTCTATGTAGTGAATAACTTTCAATTTGAATTCTGCAGTGTTTGAGTTCCACGCCTTCGGGGTCACCATTTTCTGTTGGGGTTAACGATAACATTTTTTTGGTAACTTAAATGCTATTTTGTATGTTATTTGGTATGCTATTTGTGAGTATAGTAAATGTACATACCAGTCTGCTGATTGGAGGGTGTGCTTGCAAGCCAAATTGGGTATGGAGCGGAGGGCCCAGGGAGAAAGATCGTCACTGCGCAGTTGCAAGTATTTATATCATTTTGAGAGGCAGGATCTACCGTGTAAATTTATTAGATAAGTCGCTCCTGTGATAGGTTGCGCCTTGGTTTCCAGATGTAAAACACCATGACTTATAATCTGGGAAATATGGTAATGGCAAATTGTGTAAATGTTTTGGTGTTATATAGACACCTCTGTCCACTAGGAGTTCGACTGACACCACTGACTACTTTTACCTAGGTCACAAAACAGCATTTAGCTGTCAATGACTCTTGATTACTGCCAACCTTAATTGGATTTGAATGACCTAGAACCGAAAGTCTGTATAGCCCTGTGCCAATTCTATTGAGCCATCCACTTCTCCCTCTCCCACAAGGTAATAAAAGCATCTAATCAACTGTTTGTAAATGAGTTAATGAGGAGTTAGGAATACATAAACAGTGTAATTCTCATACAGGACAATGGTCCAGTTTCAAAAGAAAACCCTGGGTGAGATTTCCCTTTGAAATCGGGCTGGTTATGGGAATGAGGCAGGTTCAAATGCATATTCCATGGAAAGTAAGCACACAGTTCTGAAATGTACTTTCCCTTCCCTGATCTGGCCAGGCCCCTTTTCAACCACTAGTAAAATACCTAGATTGTGACCCAACATGGGTACTTCTACCTGCACTGGGGATGGATAGTTTTCAAATGGCCTTTTCAGGGAAAATACTTTGAGGATTACTTTCAGAATACTTTTCATGCCTACTGAATTTATGTTAAGAACTTAACAATACCCATAAGTCTGTTTAAACAAAAGGACTTCTGACAACAGAGCACCCCAGATATGGATGAACCAGCCTAACTGAAACATTTTTTTATGTTTTGTTTTAATCTTATGCACATTATGCTGTTTTTAAAGGAGAAATATGCTATGGTCCAGATTTCACAGCTATAGATGAGCCATTCAGATATGTGTTTTATTTAATATTGATTTCATTTGGCTTACAATCTGCAGATGCCTGTGTGGAGTTCCAGAGGAGCAACTCTTCCCACAGTATGACAGCAAATAGCACTTCATCCATCATTGAATTCTGGGAGTAAGTGAAAGTCAGTAGAGGACATGGATTGCTCAATGCTAATAGTGAACATTATGGCCTTGAGCCTATCATCTTACTGTGGTTCTTAAAACGTTATGCTGTTTTTGTGAGGACTGCATACAGGATGAGGTGACAAAAGAGGGGTTGTGTTATCTGGTCCTACTAGTATTGATTGTAGAAACTCTAAAAATTAAAGTAACATAGAAGTCAAGAAGTACCTTGTACACACATTTCAATAAGTCAATTGTGTTTTACTTGCAATTATTGAGAAGTATGTTGTTGTTGTTGTTGTTGTTAAGTGCCATTGAGGTGATGTTGATGCATGGTAACCTTGTGGATAGTTGTTCTAAACTGTGTTCGGTCTTCAATCAGGTGGCTAATTATTGACAGGATGACAACCATAGTGGCTGTTATTGTATTGATCCATCACATTACTGATCTTCCTCTTTTGCGCTGACTTTCAAGCTTGTCACGCATGATGTCTTTCTGTAATGATCTTTCTCTTTGCATGACGTGTCCAAAGTATGAAAGTTGAAGCCTTGTCATTTGGGCTTTTAAGGAAAGATGTGATCTCCTCTACTACCGATTGATTTGTTCTTCAGGTAGTCCATAGTATACAAAATATTCTTCACCAGCACCATAATTCAAAGGCATCAGTTTTCTTCCTGTCTTTCTTCTTCACTATCCAAATTTCACATCTATACAATGTTGTTGAAAATATCATGGCTTAAACAAGTCAAATCTTTGTATGTAGAGATACATCTCTGCATTTGAAAATCTCATCCAGATCCTTTATAGCCATTTTGCCAATAGCAAAGCATTGTTGGATTTCTTGACTGTTTGTCATTTCTTGCTGATGATTGATCCAAGTAGGTTAAAGTTTATTTATTTATTTTTTTACAGTTTTTATATACCGCGCTTTTTGGTATCAGTGCGGTTTACAAATAACAGAAATTTGCATCAGAACAGGATCTTTTGCTTACATTGAACAGGGTATGTAACTTGGAATGTAACAGGGGTAACTATATACAAACTACCGTAGTAGTTGTAGAAACTATTTATAGCTTATATTCAGCAAGTTGTTAATCGCAATGGGGAAAGATCTTGTGATCTATGATCATTGAGGGTGTGCCTGATGGGGGTCTAATTTGTGTAGTATCAAGGGTTATGTTGTTGGGACATCACAGGCTGAGTGTGTGGGTTGCGGGGCGGAGAAAAGTGATTGTGTTGGATTAGGGTGGACAAAGTGGAGGCAGAATAAGTAGTGTTTAAGGGCTTTTCTGAACTGAGAGATGTCATTGATTGTTCGGATGTGAGGTGGGAGGTCATTCCAGCACCTAGGAGCATAGAATGCAAAAGCTCTATTCCTGGTTGTTTGTGTGCATTTGGTGGACTCAGTTGGTATAGTCAGCATATTAGCGGATATTGTCCTTCTCAGCCTGTTTGTGGGAGTGATGGTTAGGAGTCGGAGAGGGATGGGGGGGGGGGATATCCGGTTAATTGCTTTAAATGTTAGTAGTAGTACCTTGTAAGTGATCCTGCATTGCAACGGCAGCCAGTGAAGGTCCATGAGTAAAGGCGTGATGTGATCTCTTCTAGATATACCACAGAGGATGCGAGCTGCTGTATTCATCGCCAACTGAAGTGGATTGAGGGTGTTCTTAGGGAGGCCGTGTAGGATTATGTTGGCATAATCAAAATGTGGCATTACAAGCATTTGGAATATTGTTCTAAAATCATTTGCGGCTAGTAGAGGTCTTAGGTGTCTTAGTGTCCGTATCTTATTGTAGATGGATTTTGTAGTATTCTTTATGTGTTCTTTGAAGTTGAACTGTTGGTCTATTGTGACACCCAGGTATCGTATCTCTTATTTACATGGAAGTTCTGCATCTCGCACCTTCAGTGAGGTGGGGGGAGAGAAATTCTTGTTCTTGGTTATGAATAGGACTTCGCTTTTCTTAAAGTTTATGCGTAGATTCTGAGAAGAGAGCCAGTCAGTGATTGTGTTGAAACACTCTACTAGTGAGGAGAGGTCAGGTTGCGTGATTTTGATTGGGGTGAAAATTAATACATCATCTGCGTAGATCAAACTGGATATATTAAATGATCTGATGATATCACAAATCGGTTGCATAAATATGTTGAAAAGTAGATAGGGAGGATCCTTGGGGTACTCCCTGTTGCTGGTGGAAAGGTTCAGATGTTGAGGATCCTATACGTACATATTGCCAATGGTTTGCAAGATATGATTTACACCATTCCCAGGCCAGACCCTGAATTCCCTTTTCCTGAAGGTGGTAGAGGAGTTGCTCGTGATTAACGGAGTCAAATGCTGCCGCAATATCAAGGAAAATGAGTACAAACCCATTTTCAATTTTTTCAATTCCTCTAGATATGGTGTTAGTCAGCAAAGTGAGCTTAGCTAGAAGGGGTATGCTTGAGATCGGGTGATAAGAGTCTGTTTTTGTTGGGTCAAGTTTGTTGTTTTTCAGGAAGGGGCGTATGGAAGTTTGCTTGAGGATTGTTGGGAATGATCCTGCTGCAAAGGAGAGCTTCATGATGTATGCTAGAGTGGGGCTGAGGTCTGCTCGCATCGTTCTGATCCAGTGAGCAGGACAAGGGTCATTTGGGGCTGTAGTGGTATTGATAGAGGTAATAAGGTCAGCAATGTATTTCTCTGCTGGGGGAGTAAAGTTGGATAGCGGTGGCTGTACATTAGGAAGGTAGTTGGGTGTGGGACTCGGCGCCAAATTTGTTTTAATGATTTTAGATTGTAGGTACTCGGCATAGGGCTGAGGTTGTATTGATACTGTCTGATTGGATGACGGTGTCTTGGTTAAGGATTTAGCAATGCTAAAGAGGTCTCGTGGTTTATTTAATGAGTGGAGGAGGAGTTCCGTGTGGTGTTCTCTCATTTTTTCAGCTATTTTCTCACAGTGTTGTTTTAATGTGTCTTCGTGGGTCATTCGGTCTACTGCAGAACGAGATCAGCGCCATTTTCTTTCTTGTTTTCTTAGGAGTTGAAGGGATAATCGTAGATCTGTTCAGAACCAAGGGGCTGGTTTTCTATTTCTTGGTGATTTGATGGATGCTGGTAGTTTGCTTGAGGAAGGCAGCTACGAGAAGGACTTTAGGGTGGAATTCCATTTGATAATCATATCATCGAGGTTTTGAGCTGGTTGACGGAGTACTGGCAGAGCTCTGTTGATGAAGTCATCTCTGTCCAGGGCTTTGAATTGTGATGTCAATCCTGAGGAGGTTGTATTTGGCTGGTTGGAGCTTGATTTTGTTGATGCGGTATTTGGAAGGATATTAGGCTGTGGTCAGACCATGGGACAGGAGTAGATGACAGGTTCATATTGTTGTTTGATACTGATTGGGGAGCAAATATGAGATCAAGAGCATTTCCCTTGAGGTGTGTGGGAGAGTTCACTATCTGTGAATAGCCAAGGTCAGTCATGGCATCAAGGAGCATGTTAGCGTAGGTGGGTTGTAGTGATGCAAAGTTAAAATCACCGATCAGCCAGTTATGTTTATGTGGGCATCAGGGGTTGCAGGCAAGCTCTATTATGTTAGATAGATCTTTTGGGGTTGAAGAAGGAGCTCTGTAGAGGAGATTTATAATGATATGCTTGTTGGCCACAGAAACTGTGTCCATGTGCGTGAGACTCCTAGAGGATAATAGTTGGAATTGGAGATTAAATCTTGATAGAATGAAGACTTCGCCTCCTTTTCGGTTAGTTCTGTGGCAGGTATGTATTGAGTAATTGGGGGGGGGGGGGATGAGTTGATTTATGAGGACAGAATCTGAGTCAGATAGCCAAGATTCTGTAACCATAAGGATGTTTAAATTCAAATTAGTAATAAGGTCTGTGATGACTGGCCACTTTTTGCGAACTGAACGTGAGTTAATGAGGGCACATTTTAGGTTACTATGTAAGAGGGTGGGTTCAGGTTTGGAGTTATTCGTGCTATTAAGGGATATATAAAGTAGATGAGAATGTCTAATATGGTGTGTATTTGGTGATGTGTGGTGGGAGCAGGTGTGGCTTCTTCTTCCTAGGCTATGTAGGATGGGGATGTGGTTAATGGTGGGTGCAAAAGCTGATGTATTCTGGGTGGCATTGGCTAGGAGGTAAAAACTAATTATGGCAAATAGGGAGATGGCCATGTTGGGCGAGCGATATTAATGACGGCTAGCAGGCACTAGTTCAAGGCTACTGGCAATAGTAAAAGTGGTAAAACAGAGCAGTTATATGAGACTACTAGCAATAGTAGATGCGGCTATTGGCAACAGTAATGTGGTCAAAAATAGAAACAGTTCTCTGAGGATTACTGACAATAGTAAATGCAGTTCAAAATAGAAACAGTTATATGAGACTACTAGCGATAGTAGATGCGGCTATTGGCAACAGTAACGTGGTCAAAAATAGAAACAGTTCTCTGAGGATTACTGGTAATAGTAAATGCAGTTCAAAATAGTAACAGTTATATGAGACTACTAGCCATAGTAAATGCAAGCTACTGGCAACAGTAACATAGTCAATAATAGAAACAATTCTATGGGGTTACTGGCAATAGTAAAAGCAGGTCAAGATAGAAACAGTTATATGGGACTACTGACAATAGTAAATGCAGGCTACTGGCAACAGTAAAGGGGTCGAAATGGACAGTTGATTGAGGCTAGTGAATTGTTAATAGCAGCGTAACCTAAGGGTATCTTTCTATGTCCGTTAAAGTGATGTATACTTGCTGTGGTTGCAGCAGTGGTCGTGTTGACGGTGGGAGCGAGCTCAACCCTGGGGGAGCTCAAGCTACTAGAAAGTTGTATTGATGAAGATGGATCGCTTGTAGGTTTCTGGGGTGTCTCAATGAGGGCTGTTGCCTAAGGGCCGTGCCAAAAGGCCCTCTTGCGAGGCCCTCAGGCGCGGGTGTGCCTGTGGCGCTCCTTTTTTAAACAGCAGTGGGCTGCCCCGATTGGGCAGCACTAGGCTGTGATGCCGCTGCTGTGGGTGGAGGCAGGCAGCTGCTCTCCCTCCTGGGAGAGCTGGACGCTGGAGAGGCTTCGGTCCGGGTGGAGCTCTTTTATGAAGCTGAGGCTTCGGTCCGGGTGGCAGCTTCTCTCCCTCCTGGGAGAGCTGGATGCTGAAGAGAGTTGTAGAGTTGAATTGTAGAATAGTAGAGTTGTCTATTCTATTCTAGAATAGTAGAATAGTAGAGTTGTAGAGTTGAATAGTAGAATAGTAGAGTTGTCTACTATTTCTATTTCTTCTCCATCAAGGATAAAATGATTGATTTTGTCGGTTGTCAAGGTCTTTGTTTTCTTCATGTTAAGGTGCAGGCCCGTTTTATTTATTTATTTATCTTTATAAATTTACAATATTTCCAAGTGTTTGTATCTTGTACAGAAAATAAGGAGGACAAAAAATGGAATAAGAAATATATAATAAAGAAAAAATGTATCAGTTTAGTACCCCTTAAATCAAACCCACTAAATGAGGGGGATCCAGATTATAATAATAATCATAGGAATAGCCTAGTGGTTAGAGCAACTGCCTAGTGTCCAGACGATCAAGGGTTTGATTCCCACTGGCACTCCTTGTAACCTTGGGGAAGTCACTTTACCCTCTATTTCCTCAGAAGAAAAGGCCTGGCAATCTACTTCCAGTGATACATTGCCAAGAAAACCCAGAGGCAGCTGGGTTGCCAGGAGTCAGCCCTGACTTGACAGCACAAAAAAAAAACAAAACAAAACCCCACAGCTTGAAGGAAAAAGACTCAAACATAACAGCCAAAATAAAAATATTACAGATTGTTGATGCTGGTAACTGGAGAAACAATGGGTCTTTGTGCATTAATAAAGGAAAGCGGCTGGGAAGGCTCAAAGAAAATATAATTGACTGATTAAAGCTTCACCAAGATTTGCAATGAAACGTAAGAAAAAAATAAACCTTCCAGCTGCAAAGCTCCTGGTCTCAAAAGGAGGAACATCCTCCTTTCTGAGTCTCTCTGGCCAAATCATGAAAAATATGGACTGTAAGTGCTTTAAAGGAAATATTCCTTTACTTTTAGAACATTCTCAGCAACCATTCATGGTTGGACAATAAGAGGAGCATTTTAAAAGATCTAGTTGTGATTTGGACATCTGAAGATGTGCACCTGGACTCGAAATCACAGACACGTCTCCATAGCCATTTCGCAAATGGTGTTCGCAGACACCTCTGCTGCAGGGACTTTCAAGTAGGCATTGGGGGGGGTGGCGGAGTCATGTCTGGGGAGTGACACGTTCCCATTCAATCTCAGAAATGTCAGAGACATTTGCAGGCACATCAATGTTTATTTATTTATTTAACTGTATTTATATCCCGCTTTTCACCGGGTCAAAGCGGTCAATTGGGGGATACGTTTAACACGAGGGGATATGAGACACATACGCTAATACTTACAGGGAACATGTTTATACCTGCTCCAGGCATCAGGAAAGTGCTTATTTTCACCTTAAAACATCCAGAGAGTGTAGAATTAAGTGACCAGCCTTAGATCATATAGGCCCACACTGGGATTTGAATCCTGACCACTACTCTTGCCATTATGCTATTAGACATTTTGGTTCTGAAATGCTATCCTGGGGACATCTATAAAAACGTTTGATACACATGCATATCAGGCATGTCCACGTTTCCGAAATCGTGCCTGAACTTGCATGTGCCTGCTTTTTTTTTTTCAGACGTTCTGGCTTTGATGTCCCAGATTGCGCTTGGACGGCCACTGTGAAATGTGCCTCTAAGGCAAATGTGACAATCAAAGTAGCAGGAACTACATTATCAGCTTCAGAGGTCTCCAATATAGTAGAAATTTTCAAAACACTCACCTGTTGCAATCCAGTTCCAGAACCCCCACCTGAGTCCTCCTTAGCGGGAGGCAGATAGTATAAACAAGTCAATGGTGAACTTGACTCCGGTGGCACGTCTGTCCAGGATTTCAACTAAGTAATTTTTGAACCTAAACTGTTATTAAAGTAGAATGAGAGGAAGCCACTGCTTATCCTTGGGGATAAGTAGCATGGAACTGGCTACTTTTGGGGTATGTCAGGTACTTGTGGACTGGATTGGCAACTGTTGGAAACAAGACAGTGGACTTGATGGACCTTTGGTCTGATCCATTGTGGCACCACTTATGTTCTATTGTTCTCCAATGATTTGCTCTGCATATACATTGAAGAACATTAATGATGCTCACAAGCTCTTGCGGCATGATAAGCTGCAAACCAAGCGAAGGATTGGGAAGTGTATTAAAGAATAAAGGGCCCGATATTCAGCTGCGGTGGCTAGTGCTGCTAATGCGGCTAGCCATCGCTGCTGAAACTAACCCTGGAAATGCAATGCTGGGGCCATATCCGGCCACCAGCACTGAATATCCGGGTTGCCACAGAGCCCGGAAGCTAACTGGATGGCGGCTGAATATTTCTGCTACCCAGTTAGTTCCTGCAGGTAAAGATAGGCCAGCCGTTGCTGTGTCTAACTTTACCTGCGGGTTGCTAACAGGACAGCGGCTCAATATGGCTGCTGCTTGGTTAGTGACGGGTGCTGCCTCCACTCCACCCTGGAACGCCCTCATGCTAACCGCATAGCATCTGGGTGTGTAGCAGCGGCACCCGTGGATATCCAGTGGCACTAACCATGTTAGTGCCACAGAATATCCTGCTAACCAGCATTTAAACGGTTTACAGGTCTGCAAACCATATACTGTAAATGCCTTTGAATATCCCCCCAAAGACCCTCTGTCAGCACTATAGCTAGTGATGTTCAGATGATGCATAGGCACAGGCTCTGTGTTTGGTAAGGGCATAGTCTGACCTGTGAGGGGCGTTATTCACTAGCAGAATTGTTATTGCTGTCCACTTTCAAAGGGGGGGGGGCACTTGAAACTGGTTCAACTCAGGGCATTATATTCCCTAATTGTGGTACTGCCCCACATTTTCTTTCCTCTCTCCCAAGACTTCATACTCAGTTGACTCAATCTACCTCACTAGGCAATGGTTAGAGTAACCCCTACTAAGCTTTTCTTTTGCCATTTACAGTATAGATAGTAGACCTCTCTCCCTCCTTGGAAACTGATTGCATTACCCTCCACAGTGCATTTGAACCTTGCTAACCTTGAATCTGAAATTCATCTATGGCCAAGTCATGGCAGTAAAACTAATAACCCACAGGCACTCCTTGTGGCTTTGGGCAAGCCACTTAACCCTCCATTGCCTCAGGTACAAAAACATAGATTGTGAGCCCTTCAGGGACAAGGGAAATATATATACAGTATCTGAATGTACACCGCTTCAACTTGTAGAGAAGCAGTATATAAGACTGGTTAAATAAATAAATAAATATAATGTTTAAAAAAATACAAGTCTATCTCAGATTAGAATTTAGGTCTCACAAAGTAATTGGTTTGTGACATTGTATTAGGGATGATGCTAGTTAGACCAAATAAGTCAGATGGTCCTATCTGTTGTCCTATTCTATAACAATGTTTAGAACAAGGTTGGTATATTGCAGTGTTTCAGAACCATAGACAGGCAGTTAGACACCTATGGTCAAGTGAAAAAGTATACCCTTGCTCTTTA
Source organism: Ichthyophis bannanicus (assembly GCA_033557465.1). NCBI lineage: Eukaryota > Metazoa > Chordata > Amphibia > Gymnophiona > Ichthyophiidae > Ichthyophis > Ichthyophis bannanicus. The sequence continues at coordinate 449,654,451 of CM066037.1, read as the reverse complement.
CACAACATATACGTGCATGATCGGGTCAATATTCAAATGCTGCAGTTAGCATTTTTTTTAAAAGCTTGCCGCGGTGATTACATATTTTACATATATTCAGCCCTGTTATCTAGATAGTGATGGCAGTGAATATACATGGAGAAACATAACGGCCACCAGCTCTATGGATAGAGTCACAAGAACATAAGAGATGCCATACTGGGTCAGACCAAGGGTTCATCAAGCCCAGCATCCTGTTTCCAAAAGTAGTCAATCCAGGTCACAAGTACCTGTCAGGTTCCCAAAAGGTATACGGATTCCATGTTTGTCACATGGGTAAGCAATGGATTTCCCCAATCCTCTTTAATAATGGTTTATGGACTTTTCCTTTTACTACATTCTCTGGTAACGAATTCTAGAGTTTGATTACACGGTGAGTGAAAAAATATTTTCTCCAATTATTCTTAAAATGTGCTACATTGTACCTTCATTGCATATCTCCTAGTCTTTCTGCTTTATGAAGTCATAAACAATGATATTTACCTGTTCCACTCTATTCGTTATTTTATAGAACTCTATCATATCACCCCACAGCTGTCTCTTTTCCAATTGAAGAACTCTAACCTTTTAAGCCTTTTTTCGTAGGGATATCCTTCCATCCCCTTTAACATTGTGTCACTTTTCTCTGTACCTTTTCTAATTCTGTTATATCCTATGGTGACCAGAATTGGACACAATACTAGAGGACAGCAACCTTGGGCCGGAAGGACTGGGGTTTTTAGTCTCACAGGTGCTCCTTGTGGTCTTGGGCAAACCACTTAACCCTCCATAGCCCATGTACCATGTAAAATAGTTATCTCCAAGTTATAATACCCTGTTCAATGTAAACCACACTGATGCAGAATAGCGCTGTATATAAGAGAATGTAAATAAATAAATAAATAAATATTCAAGGTGTGGTTGCACCATGGAGCATTATAATAACAGTGGCATTATAATATCCATTTGTTTATTCTCTATTCCTTTCTTTATGATTCCTACTATTCTATTTGCTTTCTTGACCACCACTGCACACTGGGCAGAGAGTTTCAATGTATTATGCACAATGATGCCCAGATCATTTTCCTGGGTGGTGATTCCTAATGTGGAACCTTTGCATTGTGTAACTGTAGTTTGGGTTGTTCTTCGCTAAGTGCATAACTTTGCACTTGTCCACATTAAATTTCATCCTCCAATTGGATGCCTAGTCTCCCAATTTATCAAGGTCCTCATGCAATTTTTTACGTTCCTCTTCTGTTTTAACAACTTTGAATAATTTGGTGTCATCTGCAAATTTGATCACCTCACTCGTTATTCCCATTTCCAGGTCATTTATAAATATGTTAAAAAGCAACAGGCCCCCAGCACAAATCCCTGGGAGTTATTCACTCTTTTCTGTCTTATCCTAAATGGCATAGCTCCACAGATAGCGGCTACATATTGTTGACTGTTAGGGATGTGCATTTTGGGTTCATTTGGGTGAATAAATTTTAAAAGTGAATGCAAATAGCTAGTGTGCACATATTTCTACATATTAACACACATGCAATCAGTTTGTGCATGCAAAAAAGCTGTAGTCTGCATAGAAAGTGCATGGTTTTACTAGAGCCAGGTCTTTTCAGATAAATCTCATTAATTTCTTTGACTGGGTGACCAGAGAGTTGGATCAAGGGAGAGCTCTAGATGTGGTATACTTAGATTTCAGTAAAAGCCTTTGAATGTTTTGCATAGGTGACTTATACATAAATTGAGTGTCTTAGGGATGGACTCTATAGTGATTGACTGGCTTAGAAATTGGTCGAGTGGGAGATGACAAAGAGTACAGATAAATGGAGCTCATGCTGAGGAGAGGGAGGTTACCAGTGGTGTGCCGCAGGGATCTGTCTTTGGTCCAATTCTTTTTAACATTTTTGTAAGTGCTGTTGCAGAAGGGCTATCGGGTAAGATTAGCTTCTTTGCAAATGATACCAAAATTAGCAATATAGTAGATACCTAGCAAGTTGTAGATAATGTGAAGAGGTCAAGACTTTGGCAGATTTAACGTTAAAATATGCAGGGTCATGCATTTGGGTGCAAAAATCCAAGGGAGCGGTACAGTATAGGGGGTGAAATTCTTCTCTCCACAAAAGAAGAGCAGGACCTAGAGCTGATTGTTTTCAGTGATCTTGAGGTAGCTAAACTGATAGAAAAGGTGACAATGAAAGTCAGGAAGATGCTTGAGTGCATAGGGAAAGGAATCGCCAGCTGGAAGGAGGTAATAGTGCTTCTGTATAAGTCTTTGGTGAGACCTAATTTAGAATATTGTGTGGATTCTGGAGACCACACCTTCAAAAGGATATAAATAGGATGAAGTCTGTGCTGAGGGTGGCTATCAAAATGGTCAGTGGGTATCATCACAAGGCATATGGGGACAGACTTAAAGATCTCAATATATATACTTTGGAAAAAAGAAGGGAGAGGGGAGATATGATAGAGAAGTTTATGTACCTCTGTGGCATAAATGCACAGGAGGAAAGCTCTGCAACGAGGGGGCATAGGATGAAGGTGAGAGGAGATTGGCTCAGGAGTAATTTGCAGAAGTATTTCTTTATGGGAAAAGTGATAGATACGTAGAATAGTCTCCCAGTGGAAGAAGTAGAGACAAAGACTGTATCTGAATTCAGGAAAGCTTGGGACAAAGGTGACTTTAGAGCTTAGTAGTTGGTATGGAAGGGCAGACCGGATAGGCCGTATGTTCTTTATCTGCCATCATGTTTCTATAGACTATTCTCAAGATAGGTACCTTGTCCATTGCCTTACTTATGTACCCTGTTATAAAATTACCCCTTTATAGTCTAGGGGCCCGATATTGAGTTGGGTCGGCTATGCTCTTCTACAGCGCATAGTCCTGCCCGCCAACCCCCTAACCCCTGATGTTCAGTGCTGTGGTCATATGCGGCCCCGGCATTGAATATCCGGGGATTGCTGCACTCGCCAGAAGCTGCAGTAGTTAACCGGGTAGCAGAGATATTGCATGCTACCTGGTTAGCTCCTGCGCCTTAAAGATAGGCAGGGGTTTTCCTTGCCTATGGTTTGGCGCAGATCGCTAACTGAGCAGCATGTATTATTGCTGATGCTCGGTTATTGCTCGTCGCAGCCTCTGCTCTACCCTGGAATGCCCCAACATGCCCTGATGCAAACCAGATAGCATTGGGGTGTGTAGAGGCATTAGAAGAAGGTATTCAATGGCACTAACTGTGTAAGTGCCATTTAATATCACAGTTTAAGGCATTTACACAGTTTACTGGGCTGTAAACCATGTAAATGCCTTTCAAAAATTGGGCCCTAGGACAATAACTTGTCCCCCCTAAAGCATTGTTTCTTTCTCTATGCTTTGGGTTTGGGAGGCCATCCAAAATTGCAAAAAAAAAAAAAAAAGTTTCTACCCCTCTTTTCCAATGCAAAATTGAGAATATTACCTTAATCTGGCATAAACGCCTTTCCTGTTCTTACTTGATCTTTGGGACCAGAAGCCCAACCCATTTGCTGCTGGTGTTCTGGCGAATGTTTCCGAGAATTAGGATCAGTCTGAGAAATGGGAGGATCACTGAGCAGCTCTCTTCCAGTTGGGATGGAAATGTCAATGGGTGATTGCCACGGAAGGGGGGGGGGGGGGCAGAATAGCAAAATAGCACTGGATTATTATCACCAGAGGAATGCGTGGTCATAGATGACCTGTCTCTGCAAGAAAAGAATTAGTCAGCAAGTGCCTGTCCTAGGAAGGGGGCTTCTGGGTCATTGAGTGATGGATGAGGAAACAGAGGTGTCTAAGGGGATGTTTACTAAAAGAGGGCTGTGGCCCCGATATTGCACAGAGTCTGCTACCGCCATTTAGTAAACATCCCCCTAAGTTCTCTTCTGAGACAGGGGAGATTGGTCAGTAAGTGAACTGTGGAAAGGGTCATTTGAAACCAACAAACTCCTATCTCTGGGTAAAGAAAGTCAGATCAGTGAGTATTTTCTGAGGAAATGGGTAAGTTGTGTCAAGCTTGGAGAACTTTCCTGGGGAAGGGAATTAGGTCTGTGACTGCATTAGATTTTGTATGAGGAAGAATGTGACCCATTAATGGAGATAAGTTACTTCTTCTAATGGGGAAGACAGTAAGAAATTATCTAAGGAGATTAGAAGGGCAGTAAGAGGGTAATTTACAGGGTAAGCAGTTATAAAGACACCTGGGCGCCTATTTGTCTTTATAAAATTCTAGTATAAGTGGCAGGGATCATGCCTTAAATGCAGGTGTGGATGTTTACACCTGTGTGAAGTATGCAAGTAAGAACATAAGATATGCCATACTGGGTCAGACCAAGGTCCATCAAGCCCAGTATCCTGTTTCCAACAGTGGCCAATCTAGGTCATAAGTACCTTGCAGTTTCCCCAAAAGACACAGGTTCCTCAGTGCTTGTATTGGGTCAAGCAGTGATATCCTGTGTCCCTTTTAATAATGGTTTATGGACCTTTCCTCCAGGAACTTGTCCAAACCTTCTTTAAACCCAGCTACACTAACAGCTTTTACTACATCCTCCAGTAACAAATTCCAGAGTTTGATTACACGTTGAGTGAAAAAATATTTTCTCTTATTAGTCTTAAATAGGTTACCCTGTAGCTTCATTGCATGTCCCCTAGTCTTTTTATATTCTGATCACGTAAACAATCGATCTACATTTACCCAGTCCACTCCATTCATTAATTTATAGACCTCTATCATATCTCCCCTCAGCCGTCTCTTTTCCAGGTTGAAGAGCCCTAACCTTTTTAGCCTCTCTTCATAGGAGTATCCTTCCATCCCCTTTACCATTTTGGTGCTCTTCTCTGTACCTTTTCTAATAACGCTATATATTTTTTAAGATACGTTGACCAGAATTGCACACAATATTCAAGGTGTGGTCACACCATGGAACGATACAGAGGCATTATAATATCCTTTGTTTTATTTTCCATTCCTTTCCTTATGATACCTAGCATTCTATTTTCTCTCTTGGCCGCCATTGCACACTAGGTGGAAGGTTTTAACATATTATCCACGATGATGCCTAAATCTTTTTTCTGGGTGGTGGTTCTCAATGTGGAACCTTGCATCGTGTAACCATAGTTTGGGTTGTTCTTTCCTAGGTGCATAACTTTGCACTTGTCCACATTAAATTTTATCTCCCATTTGAATGCCCAGTCTTCCAATTTATCAAGATCCTCTTGCAATTTTCCACAATCCTCTTGGGTTTTAGCAACTTTAAATAGTTTTATGTCATCTGCAAATTTGATAACCTCACTCATTATTCCCTTTTCCAGGTCATTTATGAATATGTTAAAAAGTAGCGGACCCAGCACAGATCCCTGGGGTACTCCACTATTCATCTTTCTCCATTGTGAAAATTGGCCATTTAACCCTACCCTCTGCTTTCTATCTTGTAACCAGTTCCTGATCCACAATAGTACACTGCCTCCTATCCCATGACTCTAGTTTTGCCAAAAGTCTCTGATACATATAAACTAAGGTATTTTATAATCAATGCACATATTTGCAATCTCTGCCCCCTCTCCACCCAGACCATGTCCCTAGCTATGTCTACCAGCAAAATAAACACTTTCATGCCAACTCATGTATTTTATGCCGGTTAATATTTTATAAGAAGCCATTAATATGTGAGTGTGGCCACATAAGCCACAATCACATGTTAGGGAGGTAAGGGAGGAGTGGCCTAGTGGTTGGGGCAAGTTACTTCAGGCTGGAAGGTCAGGGGTTCTAATTCTACTAGAGGACAGCAACTTTGGGCTGGAAGGGCTGGGGTTTCTAGTCCCACATGTACTCCTTGTGGTCTTGGGCAAGTCACTTAACCCTCCATTGCCCATATTCCCTGTAAGTATTAGCATATGTGTCTCATATCCCCTTGTGTTAAATGTATCCCCCAATTGTGTTGTGACCACTTTGATTGAAGGATACGGTGGTATACAAAACTGTCTAAATAAAATAAAATAAAATCACTCTGTAAGTGTGTATTCTGGACTACTGCAACATCATGTACCTGAGCCTGCCTGGTTATCAACTCAAGAGGCTGCAGAATGCAGTGGTTTTGTACTCTCACTCGGGCATGTCATTTCGATCATATCACATCTTTATTTGTACATTACCATTGGCTGCCTATTTCTGCCCGGATTCAGTTTAAGGCTCTACTCCTAACCTTTAAGGCCACCCATTACCAGGCCCCAGAATATTTCTCTTCATTGGTTACCCTCTATGCACCTGCAAGGGCTCTCAGGTTCCTCCATTGGTTCGCCTTCATAACCCTTCACCTTCCATTGTTATATATGTGGCTACCCGAAAATCAGCATTTTTTTGCTGCTGACCTGTCTTTATGGAACTCCTTACCTGCTTCTATATGGTTAAGTCCAGAGTTAAAGAGCTTTAAAAAAGCTTTGAAAATGCATCTTTTTGATTTAGGTTTTGGGGTGAGCTCTGAAGCTGTGTGAGTTTCGCTGGTTGCCAATGATATTCCAGTCTATTTTATTTTATTTACCTTCGATGGTTTTTGTTTTTATTGTGCACTGTTTCTTCCTATTTCTTTCCTGTCAACAATATGGCGTTCCACTAGATATAATTTTATTGTAGACCGCTTAAGTTGTTTCAGATAGGCGGTATATCAAATAAAGCGAACCCTAACCATAACCAGTATGTTGGTGTGTTTTTACAATATACTTAACAGCCTGATCCACTATGGCTTTGTTCCCATTCTGCGTCTATGACAGAAAAATTTAATCATTTGGGGTCTAAGATTGTTGAGTGTGTTTAGAATTTTTATGATCTGTTATTTATGGCTTTAACCGATCAAAGCCGAAATCACATTATAACACAGCATATGCCATCACGTTCTGTGAGGTATGCGTACAAAGTTCTGTCTCACTTTTAGTTTTGTGAATCATTGGAATAGAGAGAAGCTGAATAGAATCCAGACATAGTTTGAGGAACATAGAAGCAGATTTGGGGTACACTATATATATTTAGATTTCTTTTATCTCCAACTCAGAAGGAGGGTGCTACATATTTCTGATGGGATCGAGCACATAGGTAGTCTGCAGTGGAAGCTAGCCCTTTGTCTTCTGCTAGCCTGGATTATCTGCTATTTCTGCATCTGGAAAGGAGTCAAATCCACAGGAAAGGTAAGGACATCTAGCCATATTTCTTCCAACCTTGAAAATCAGAAAAGGTTCAGCTAATATCTCTGCAAAAAAATGTCTTGCCAAAGATATGCCCCCTTTTCATCCTCTCCCATTCAAGCTGACTCAGTATAACGAATTTGGAATATTTCATGCCCTTGCCTTCGGGACTGATCATAGATTTTGAAACAGATGATGTATGCCTAATATCCTTTAATTCTTTCTTCATGTTCATTCTCCCATAAAAGTAGACCCTTCTTCCTGCAGTCCGAACCTTGCCCTCCCATAGTGAGATTTTTGTACACCACCTGCATATAGTCCAGAGTAGCATTACTGGGATCATCACACCTCCATCACCATACTGGTACTACTGTGATACTCACCCTCCATCCCTAGACAGGTATTACTAAGCCTCCATATCTAGAGTAGTGTTCCTATGATCCCCATGCCCTCATACCCTGAGACTGGTATTGCTGTGATAAATTTATTAATTTAAGCTTTTTACATTTTTGTGCTCTGGACCTTGTCATTTTTCTATTGTATCTTCTGCCAGGTCGTTTATGTCACTGCTACGTTTCCATACCTCATGTTGTTTGTCCTACTGATCAGGGGAGTTTCTCTGCCTGGCGCTTTACAAGGGATCCAGTTCTATCTGTATCCAGACCTGAGTCGGCTCAAGGACCCCCAGGTAAGAGGTAGGATTAACTGTAACAATATGTACATGCTTATAGTTGTGAGCCTGTAAAGATTTATTTGTACACAGATAAGCTCATGTCTAGCTCTTACTGTGGGATCTTGGATGTGTATATCTATGACATATGCTTATAGCTTTTAGCACCTCTATGCATGCATCAAATACAGTATGATTAGCCAGTAAGAATATAGGGGTGGAGGGGGGGGATATGCAGCGGCAGCGGCTAGCACTTGTAAAGCACCTAGTCTTTGCTGCTAAAGACTAACCCTGGATATTCAATGCCGGGGCCATATCTGGCCACCAGTTGCCACAGAAGCCTGAAGCTAACAGGCCAGCAGTGATATTGAGCAGCTGCATGATTAGCTTCTGTGGGTAAAGTTAGGGCAGCATTTACTGTGCCTTACTTTACCCAAATGTTGCTAACTGGGCAGCGGCTCAATATATGGTTAGCAACAGTGGCTGCCTTTGCTCTGTCATGGAACGTCCCCTGACACGCCGCGATGCTAAGCACTTAGCATTGGGGCGTGTAGTGGCAGCATCTATGGATATCTAGAGGCACTAACCGTGTTAGTGCCTCTGAATATCCAGCTTAGCGGCATTTATACAGTTTGTAGGTCTGCAAACTGCGTAAATGCCTTTGAATACCCCCCCCCATAGTTCATTGGATCCTGTGGGGTGACAATATCACCCCGGAGAGCAGCCATATATGGCCAACTACCTTCACCAACTGGTTAAATATGGCTGTCCAAAAAAATGGACAGCCTTGGAGTTATTCCCATCGCAAGCTCTCAGCTTAGTCATCCACAGTCTAATTTTCAGTGCTGGCTGGCTGGCTGGCTAAGTTGGGCCACCTACATGACAGATATGAATCTAGAAGGCCAACTTTTGGCTGCCTATATTGAGGCTGATTTTCAGCTGAAAACGTAGCTAGCTAGGTTTGACTGAAAATCAAATTAACTGAATTGGCCATACTTTGGCTGGTCAAGTTGGGTGCTTAGTACCTGTTTGAAAAGTAGTCTTTCTAGGGCAGTTTTTGAAGGGATTTCCTTAGTAAATGATCTGAGGAACCCCCGAACCCTTAAAAATTGCCCTTCTCTGCAGGGGACAGTGGCAGACCCAGGGATAGGCTGGTTGAAGTATGTGCTGCAGTTTCATTGCTTCTATGTTGCATCTGCAAATTATGTGGAGAAAGAGGTTTCTATCACACTAGGTGGTCAGCATATTTTTAAAAAGAAAATCAGTGGGAAGTTTTTCCTTTAAAAGCAAAATAGATATGAGCCTGCAACCTTCTCGTGCAGTTTAAAAATTACTCTCTATATGCCTGAATCCTTATCTATGTCCATATCTGGCTCCATGCACAGTATTGCCTGTGAAATATTCAAAGAAATGGCGAGCAAGTACAATCTAGGCACTGAAGGTCCATGTTACATACTGTACATAGTAACATAGTATATGACGGCAGATAAAGACCATCATGGTCCATCTAGTCTGCCCAGCAAGGCGGCAAGAGTAGGTGCACTTGCCACTCTGTGCAGGTCACCCCTCCCTATGCCTTACTTTAGGGGTGCACCCACTGCTCCGTGTAGGTCACCCCTATTTGTTCAGATATAAGAGATAGTTATGCTTATTTTGATTTATCCTGTTGCTATAAAGGGATCCGCTGTGTCTGTCCCATGCCATTATGAATTCTGTCACTGTATTTGCCTCCACCACTTCCATTGAGAGGGCATTCCAAGCATCCACCACCCTTTCAATGAAAAAGTATTTCCTGACATTGTCTTTCAGTTTACTCCCTTGCAGCTTCATGTTATGCGCTCTAGTTTTACAGCTTCCCCATCTTTGGAAGAGGTTTGTTTGTTCATCATTTCTCTTTAAGTATTTAAAGGTCTGAATCATATCTCCCCTGTCCCTCCTCTCCTCCAGAGTGTACATATTTAGGTCTTCAAGTCTCTTGTCTTAAGCCTTCTGATGCAGCCTCCAAATCATTTTGGTCGCCTTCCTCTGAAACGCTTCCAGCCTTTTTATATCCTTTGCGAGATTCGGTCTCCAAAACTAAACACAATATTCCAAGTGAGGCCTCACCAGTGACGTGTACAGTGGCATTAGTACTTCTTCCTTTCAGCTGGTAATTCCTCTCTGTATGCAACACAGCATCCTTCTGGCTTTTGCCACTGACCTGTCACACTGTTTCACCACCTTGAGATCGTCAGAAACAATCACTTTGAGGTCCTTCTCCTGGTCTGTGCACACCAATCTCTCGCCCCCTATCGCATACAATTCCCTTGGATTTCTGCTTCCCAAGTGCATGACACTTCACTTCGTCACACTAAATCTTAACCGCCAAGCATTAGACCATTCTTCCAGCTTTATAGATCTTTCCTCATGTTATCCACTCTCTCCACTCTGTTGCAAATTTTGGTGCCATCTGCAAAAAGACAGACTTTTCCATTCAGCCCTTCGGTAATATCACTCCTGAATATATTGAACAGTACCGGTCCCAGGACCGAACCCTCCGCTATTGAACAGTACCGGTCCCAGGACCGAACCCTCCGCTAATCACCTTCCTTTCATCCGAGTGAGTTCTGTTTACCGTCACCTTGTTGTCTGTCAGTCAACCAATTTCTGATCCAGTTCACCATCTTGGGACCCATCCCCAAACTGTTGAGTTTATTGATAAGCTCCTATGAGGAACAGTATCAAAGGCTTTGCTGAAATCCAGGTAGATCACATCCATCGCATGCCCTTGATCCAGTTCTCTGGTCACCCAGTCAAAGAACTCAAATCAGATTTGTTTGGCAAGATCGTCCTTTGGTAAAACCATGTTGCCTCAGATCATGCATGTTGGTTTTGAGAAGGTCCACTATTCACTCTTTCAGGAGCACCTCCATTACCTTTCCCGCCACCGAGGTAAGGCTTACTGGTCTGTAGTTTAACACTTCTTCCCTATTACCACATTTGTGGAGAGGTATCATATCAGCCCTTCTCTAGTCCTGTGAAACTTCTCCTGTCTGCAAGGATCTATTAAAAACATCCTTTAAAGACCCTGCAAGAACCTCTCTGAGCTCTTTCAGTATCCTGGGATGTATCCCATCCGGACCCATAGACTTGTCCACTTTCAGTTTTGCAAGCTAATTCTAACACATCATCTTTTTTGAATGGTGTGATATCTACTCCATTCCCATTTGTATATTTGTCAATCACAGATGGTCATTATCCAGGATTTTCTCTAGTGAAAACAGAGCAGAAGTATTTGTTTACCATTTTCACTTTTTCAATGTCACTTTCCACAAATCCATTCCCAGCACTTTTGAGTTCTGTAATTCCAACTCTTATTTTCCTCCTCTCCCAAATATACCTGAAAAATGTTTTGCCGCCACACTTCACATTTTTATCCATCTTTTCTTCTGCCTTTGATTTTGCTATTCTTAATTCTCTTTTTGTCTCTTTTAGTTTGATCTTGTATTCTTTTCTGTGTTCCTCTGTTTGCGAGCTTCTGAATTTTGTGAAAGCTGAGTTTTTTGCCTTTATTTGTGCCGCCACTTCTTTGGAGAGCCAAATAGATTTCCTTTTCCTCTTGTTTTTATTTACTTTCCTTACATATGTATCTGTTGCCCCTTTTATTGCCTCTTTTAGTTTAACCCATTGAAATTCCACTTCCCTTATCCCCTCCCACCTTACCAACTCCTCCTTCAGGTACTTGGCCATTTTACTGGTCAGCGTTTTTGAAGTCTAGGACTTTGAGCTTACTGTGATTGGATTCCACCTTCGCTTTTATCTCAAACCATTCCGTGTGATGATCGCTACTGCTCACATGGGCACCCACCTGGATATTTGACATGCTATCTCCGTTGGTGAGCACTAAATCCAGCACGGAGCTCTCCTTGGTTGGTTCCAACACCATTTGTTTAAGTAACACATCTTGGAAGGCATCCACAACTTAAGTGTCCCTGGCCAGTAGGTCTTCTATGAACTGAGGGCACACTCAGATATCTGATTTAAAGGCTATGCAAAGAACATAGGCAGGCTGAAGATTCCTAAAAACCTATATGCAACAGGTAAAGTTGATCAAAAAACAGGCAATGGAAAAGTTTGAAAGCCTTAGCTGAGTGTGTAGTCTCTTGAAGTTCTGATAAGCAGACTGGTTCAGGTATTTAGTCAGTAGCAGAGCAGCTTTAATTCAAATTAGGCCCATCCTGCAAGGCAGGCTTGCAACAGACAAACGAAACTGAATATTCAAACCGAAATCCCACTGCTATGTATCAGTCTACTAAGCAAAGATCTGCTCCAAAATTAAGTAGGAGACCTAAGTAGAAGACCAGGTCTAGCTGTATGTCTAAAACAAATGCATATTTCTGTTCTAAGTAGCTATATATCACAAGTGTCCCTGGCCCAGTAGACCTTCTATAAACTGAGGGCACACTCAGATATCTGATTTAAAGGCTATGCAAGGAACATAGGCAGGCTGAAGATCCCTAAAAACCTGTATGCAACAGGTAAAGTTTATCAAAAACAGGCAATGGAAAAGTTTGAAAGCCTTAGCTGAGGGTGCAGTCTCTTGAACGTCTGTTGAGCATTTCTAATTCAAACATTTTATTGTGAATGGGTCTTTCTCCGAAAATGGCTATTCCGGAGTCACAACTACTTTGTGGCGATAGCTGTAACCAAAAAATGTTATTACCATGATTCTGATAGTGATTAATTGAGGCCTTTCTAAGATATGTGATTGTGAAACTCCTATTCCTAAAGTGCACCCAAAGTAATGAATGGTCCCTGCAAAGATGTTTTATTGCCATGATGTTATGATATTTTATGATTTGATGTTTTGACTTAATGTATGATGTATGTTTATCCACCTTGTATAAAATATAAATGCCACTTGGTGGGAGTGATTATAATGTAATCAAATGTGTCATAATCATGGGAAGACACAAAAGAAAACGGTTGCTGTTGCATTTAATTTAAAACAGGGACACTATGGTAAAATGAGAAAATAAGAAGAAAGAAATGAAAAGGTGCAGTTTGCAGGATTAAAAGTTTCTATATGGCATGAATATGATTTCAGAATACTGTTTTTGGGGAGCCTAAATAAAGGAGGTTCTTCTAGAAGCATCTCTATGCGCAAATAACCACAATTTCACATGCGGATTAAAATATGTATGTAAATGCGATTTCTGAAAACTATTGACCCCTAGAGATTCAAATGATGCAGACATTCTAGTGGGTATCATAGTTGTATGGCTTGAGCATGGTTTGGGCATACCAAACAAAGTAATGTGGATTTCCCTTTTAAAATAAGAAGACATGTTTATTTAAACAAAAATCCCGTCAGCTTTACACATGCCTCAAAGCATGAACAAGTGCCAGCTTTAAAGAGCAGGCTGATGGAACCCCCTCCCCCCACTCCCTGACATCCTCCAAAGCCTCCCCCCCCCATTGATCACCACCCCAACATCCTCCAGATCCCTCTAGCCGAAAAGCTCCTTCATCCCCATCCCATCTCTTACAGGGGGTTCTCCTTGGGGTCTAGTGAAGGCAGGAGTAATCTTTTGCCACTCCTAGCTTGTTGTCACCAAGATTCAAAATGGCACTGGTCAACTCCTAGCAGTAGTCTTGTGGTACTATCTCTAGGGATCAAGCTGCCAAATAATGGCAAAAAGCCATACCTCCAGTCCACTGACCATATGGGATTCCTGTACTACTTCCATGCCTCAGGATTTATGAGAAAGTAAGCTTTTCTGAAAACTACACTCCCCCGGATATGAGGAAGTGAGCTTTCCTGAAAAATGCATTCCCTCCCATTCTCCTGCGACCAAAGTGCCACCCAAGGCAGGAACCCTTTTGGAGCAGTCCTGGCTCAAAAGAGTCAAGTCTAGGCCAGAGTCACTTCCATCAACCAAACATTGACATTATTGAAGCTCCACATCTCCAACTTGTCCTTAGTCAGAACCTTACAGAACTCTTCGTCATAATTCAGCCAAGCCCAGTTTGAGGGGGGGGGGATGGGGGCACCAGATAATCTTGATATGAATAGCTAGCTGCATGAGAGTGTATCTCCTGAGAGTACTTGCTGCAATATATATTACTGCCATTTTTTAAAAACAGTTATGGCACACATTTATATCCTCGGGTATATGACTGGGCCAAAATTAGTGAAACTAGACTTTTCTCAACGTCACCCTCCCTGCATAAGGTGGTGGCTGAGAAGAACTTGGAAATGACTCTGTAAGTGCTGAAGAATGAGCTGTTACAGCCCAAAGAGATTCTCCAGGATAATAAAAATAAGTGCGGCAGATGTTCATACCGAGTTGGGAGAAATGAAATCTCAATTGCAACAGACCACACAGCAGACAGATATTATGGAAAACAGGGTCCAAGCCTGTATGAAGCATATTCAATAGCTAAAGGATCAAAGCAAAAAAATTCCCTTCATAGAGCGGAATCTGGAGGTCTTTAGTTATAGGTCCCACTGAAATAATCTGAGGGTTCTTGGCATACCAGAAGGAGCTGAGGGGTTAGTTCCTGTCACAGGTTGATATGAGTTTTGCTTTATGTTAATTTTGTGTTGATTGATTTGATTGTTGTTTGTGTATTTTATGTATGTTTTTATTGGAATCCACCTAGTAGATAGTGTGGAATATAAAATATTTTAAATAAAATAAATAAAAATAAATAAAATGGAATGGCTGTTACCACAACCCTTGGATATAAATTTGAAGGCCCTTTGAGACTGAGTGGGCCCACCACTCCCCAGTACACATGCCCAATGCTATGTTCCCATAACCCATCATTTTAAAAGTGTTTCACTATTTGTAAGTGATGGCAATTTTATAGAAGGCCAAATTGAAGGCACCAGTGATATATGAAGGCAAGATTATGCTTATTTTCCCAGACATGGCCAAAGAGACTGTGTTTTGATGTAAGAAATTTCTGACACTAAGGCCCACTATGGCCTTCTCTTTTTGGCGGTATAAGAATTACCATTAATAATATCGCCCAGAACTTTGACGATCTGGCAAAGTTACAGGAATACCTGCAAGAACTGTTGGGGTCAACTATGGATATTTGAACAGAACGGTCAGTTTCCTTCATTGCTGTTGGACTTGGTTATTGGCTGGGATCCACGTACTATTTTTGTTATGGAATTGGTCTCCTGTGGCTGCAATTGAATGACAAGGCAAATGGCCAAGACATCTTTTGGTTCAGTACTTTAGGGCAAAAAAAGATAATCTGATTAGGATATTCCATTTGGTTGTGTCTTTTGAAGCCGGAGTTTTTAAAGATGAAGATATTGTGAATCAGTTTTTTGAGTTTTATCAGAATGCATATCTTTCTGAGATATCTTTCTCCTAGGAGGGTGCTCATAATTTTTTAAATAAGATTCAACATCCCTCTTTATCAGAGGCCCAAAAGAGCTTTTGGCACAGCCAATTGATGATGTCATGATCATGGCAACCTTGAAAGCATTTCTTCCTGGGACAGCCCCAGGTCAAGATAGGCTTGCTGTAGAATTCTATAAGGCTTTCTTGGAAGTTCTCCTTCCTGCTCTTAAAACAGTCTATCAAGGTTTCATTGTTACTATGAGTGTGCACATTACCAAAGTTAAAATAATACTCCTTGAAAAGCCTGATAAAGATCCAGCATATGCTCAAGACAATCATCCAGTTTCTCTTATAAATCTAAATTGTAAACTCTACACAAAGATTCTAATGATGAGGTTGACTAAAGTGCTGGGTTCCATTGTACACAATGACCAGACTGGCTTTCTGCAAGGATGGGGAATAGCTGACAATGCCAGACTATTTTGTAATATTTTGTCAGTAATGGAAGAGCAAGATACTCCTTTAGTTGCATACTCATTGGACACCAAAAAGATCTTTGATCAGCCAAAATGGCCTTATCAGTTTGAAGTGCTATAGTGGTTTGGGTTTCGACCAAATTTAATTTGTATGGTTAAGTTTTTGTATTTTGCTTCCGAAGCGAGGTTGTTTGTGAATAATCTTTACTTCGATTCTTTTCACCTTTTTATAGAGGTACATGGCAGGGTTGTCCCCTCTCACCTCTTTTATTTAATATTGCATTAGAACCTTTGGCCTTATTAATACATTAGGAGCCTAGTATTTGTGGGTTCAAATATGAATAGAGAGAAGGTAAGGTTTCTCTTGGAACAGATGGCATCATGATTTTCCTGCCTCTGTAGTCTTGGTCCCCAAATTGCTGGATGCTATTGAGTCATTTTCAGGTGTTTCAGGTTATAAGATCAATTAGAGTACGTCTGTGGTGATACCTCTTAGTGCAACTGTTCTGAAGTAGATCTTGCTAACTACCCCTTCCAATGGACCATGAGCTCTTTGAATACCTTGGTGCTAGGCTTGGAAGGGATTTGAGTGAAACCATGCAAACAAACACCACCTACGAGGGGGTACCCAAAAAAAACAGGAATTATTTTTTAAAAGCTATTTATTTAAAATTCTTTACAAAACAACCTTATCCCCTTCAAAATACTCTCCATTACAACTGATACATTTGTCCCACCGGTGCTTCCACTGTTCGAAACATTTTTTGTAGTCATCTTTAGAAATGGCTGACAGCTCCTCCCTCTTTTTTTAATTGACTTCTTCAATGTTGTCAAATCGGTGTCCTTTCATGCCCCTTTTCATGCGTGGAAATAAGAAAAAGTCGCATGGAGCCAGGTCAGGCGAGTAAGGTGCGTGGGGCAGCGGAACCATGCCATTTTTAGCAAAAACTGTCTAACAAAGATGGCTGTGTGTGCAGGTGCGTTGTCGTGGTGGAAGAACCAGTCTCATGTCTGCCACAAATCGGGTCTTTTTTGACGAACACTGTTGCGCAATCTTCTTAAAACTTCCAAATAAAAGGTTTGATTGACGGTCTGACCTGGGGGAACAAACTCTGAATGAACTACCCCCTTGGCATCAAAAAAGCAAATCAGCATTGTTTTGATGTTTGATTTGACTTGACGACATTTTTTTGGACGGGGTGACGATGACGTCTTCCATTGGCTTGACTGTTGCTTTGTTTCTGGGTCATAACCATAGCACCATGACTCATCACCTGTAATGACCTTTGACAGAAAATCTGGATCAGTTTCAAGCTGTTGTTTCAAAACACGACATGTTTCAACTCGATGTTCCTTTTGATTGTCAGTCAGAACCCGAGGAACAAACTTGGCAGCAACCCTTTTCGTTCCCAAATCTTCTATTAAAATTCGCTGAACCGAGCTCCAAGATAACCCACTAATCTCTGACAGTTGATCAATTGTCTGTCGATGGTCTGTGAGCACAAGCTCTCTAATTTTTTCAATATTTTCGTCGATTCGGGCAGTTGATGGACACCCAGAACGAGGTTTGTCATCAATCGACATGTCGCCATTTTTAAACCGAGCAAACCACTGGTACACTTGACTTTTTCCCATAGCGTCATCTTGATAAGCTGTTTTCAACATTAAAACAGTTTCAGCAGCATTTTTACCGAGTAGAAAACAAAATTTCACAGCTGCACGTTGTTCACTTAAATTTGTCATCATAAAAAAAGACCTCTGCACTGCAACTTGAAAGTGTATAACGTAACTTTCCTAGGACTTGATATAATTTCATTAATCAAGTAATATTTTCATTGGCAATTGCAAAACATTTTTAAATTAGTAGCAGAAGGTCTCAGCAGATATGGGCAGCCATTGGACTATCACTTTAACGTCCAATGGACTCACAGCCCTCACAGCAGTGCAGAGGTTTTTTTGCATATTGACTATACTCCTCTAGCAGAAAAGACCTTTTATTGTGTTGTACATCATAAAAAAAGAAACAAGAACAAAACAGCGCTAGCAAAAACAATCACTGCAGATGAACAGAACAAGCCAGGTCGACAACACAGGCGGCACTGAACTGACAATGAGTTGCACTATAAACGCATAGCGGCAGAAGTGCGTACTACACAAGCTCCGCCCACGGCAATGTTATTCCTGGTTTTTTTGGGTACCCCCTCGTATATGATTGTAATTATTAGGGATCTGACATCAATGGTCTTTTTTTCTCTTGTGGTGGTCAAGCTGGATGCCATTAAAAGGATTTAGCTCCAAAATTAATTATCTATTTAGAATGCTTCCGCTACCCTTCCCAAAACAAAAATATAGGCAAATAGTCTTTTTTGGTCTGATTTCTTATGGAAAACTAAGTCCCCCACAATCGCTATGAATAAACGTAAATCACCTAAGGCCTGGTGTGAGTTTCTGGATTTTCAAAAGTATCATTTGGCTTTTGTATTGAGATATGGTGCTTAGTGGCTTCAGGATACTTTGAATCTAACACATCAGCCTGGTTGCGATAGCAGGAGGCGTTAGCACCCCTTCCCATTCAGTTATTTCCTGGCATGATCCTTCCAAGAAAATGTGAGGCTAAGTTAATATGACCTCTAGAGATTTTCATGAGCTTATGGCCACTGAGGGAGCAGAGAATTTTCATTCTTGGAAGATACGTATTTGGCATAATACAAAAAGAGTAATTGCTTGGGTGGCTTGGCAAGTTCGCAGGACCTGGCGGTTCTGATGACTTATGAATGGAAATAAATTAAATATGCTTAAAGTACTTCATCGGGATTTTAAGCTGCCTTCTGTTTATTATTTTAAATGGTTTCAGCTCTGCCATTCTATATGGGCAATAGTTTGGATGAGGAATGGCTACTTGAAAATATGGTGAAGACAGTTTTAGCCTATGAAGGTGGAGTCTTTTATTTTCTCCCTATTTTGGCGAAGGTCTCAAAAGGCCTCATTAGGAATTGAAAAGGTTTGGGAAAAAGATTTGAATGGAAGTCACTTCATTGGCTCCCTATGTTTTTACACCTAGTCCAGATGTCTCCTATTGACCTAGAAGTGAATTCATTCTGTGACTTCTCAATACCTCTACTCTCTTATCTCTCCCTACACTTCCCCTTGGGAACGCCACTCATCAGGCAAATCACTTATCTGTGTCCTTTTCTTCTACTGCCAACTCCAGACTTTGTTCTTTCTATCTACTGCACCATATGCCTGGAACAGACTACCTGAGTCAATAAGTGAGGCTCCAACTCTGGTACTTTTCAAATCTAGGCAAAAAAAACCCCCCACCGCTTTGAGGTTATTTTGGTTCCTGATTCTCTTATTTTCCTGTTTACCACTCTTGTGTGTTATAACTATTTCCCCTTAGTTCTACCCTAGTGTCTCCTGTTTGTTGTGCTCGTCGGTCTCTTTCTTAAAAAGATTGTAAGCTCTATTGATAAGGGACTATCTCTTACATGTATGCATACAGAGCTGTGTATGTCTTGTAGTGTTACACAAATAAGTAGTAGTAGTAGTAGTAGTAAGTAGTAGAGAAATAATGGCAGAGTTTTGGGGGGGCAGAAGATTAGAGTGTCTCTTTCAGCATCCATTACACAATCTGTGTCTTTTGTTGTTCATAAAGGAAGCATTTGGGACACTGTTGACGTCAGCAAAAATAAATTCCTTAGCAAATAACAAGTATTGGTCCGGTAAAAGGAGATGTTGTTATTGTCCTAACCTCATTGAATTCTGGAAGGATGTGTGGAAGTATATTAGTGAGATTTTTCATAATCAAGAACCCCTATAAAATTGTGGTATAGAAGTTCTTAGGACGTGCATTCCCAAGTCCTCAGTTGAGGGCGTTTCTGTTAAATTGTCTATTGACATTGGCATTTAAGCTAATATTACGTAACTGGAAAGATAATATGGCCATAACTCTCAATGCATGTTTGTATAAGTATGAGGGGGAAGTACAACCATCTTTTAAGTTATAGTAAACAATGGGCTCTACTTGTCCAGTTTCTTTCTTGATTGTTCTATAAACGTGTATGATTGCAAACAGCTGCTGCATTCCTGTGTTATATCTTTTGTTGACCCAGTCACTGTACGTTTAATATGCCTGCAATAGCAAATCAGAATATCAGGGAAAAAAGCTGGAATAGACTATGGAAAGCCAAGAGCCAATTAAAAAATAGTTTTCTACCTCTTCACACACTTGTGCTTCTCTTTGTCTTTACCATCATCAGTCGTCTTCTGATTGATTCCCTTTTGTTCCTGCACCAGCAGCAAAAACAGATTAATATATTTTCCTTGCAAACAGCACTTGACTATCCTGTGGGGTCATAGCTCCCAAGGCATGCCCTTGTCATGAGGTTTGTATCTCAGGGACCTGGCTCCCTTTCCACACTGGTTCCCCAACTACACTCCTTAGCCCCTTTCCCAAAGAACTGGACTCCATGAAAGTAGTGATCAACTTGGACGGGTCCCATGAACCTAATGACTTCCATGCTAGCAATGGATCCAGCATCTTCATTCGACGCTGGTGCTTCTTTTGCTCCAACTGCATCATTAGACATGTCAAATTCTGCATAAATGTCTTGTCTTGCCAGTGCCAACCCATACTCTTGCCCTCCCCATGACTTATTTGGATTCTATTTCCTCCTACCTTGACTCCCCCAGAAGAGGCACTCCTACCTCAGTTTCTCCCTGTAAACCTCCAGCCAAAAACAAGGCATCTGCTGTGTACTCGCATCTTGTTCTGCACTCTCCAGGTCTGGGAACGTCCTCACCTTCTTTGATGTGAATGAGCCATCTGATTCCTTGAGGACCCCCATACTTGTGTCCATAGCCCTCCTGCTCATTAGTGGCTGCTGCTGTAAGGCACTGTGGTGGTCAGAGCACCCTGAGACCCCCGGGATCTCCACAACCCATCCCCATGCCTCTCTCATGCACAGCACTAGACTCCCCCTGTTCTATCAGTTGAGCAAGTTATGTGACACTCTCTTCTCGGCCTCGCTAGTCCTCTATTTCCCACCCACCTGCCTTAGCCTCAGTTCCTTTGCTCTAAGTCCACTAGGAATCATTCCTTTAGTCCTTCTCCATAACACACACAAACATTTCCTGCCTCACT
Source organism: Ichthyophis bannanicus (assembly GCA_033557465.1). NCBI lineage: Eukaryota > Metazoa > Chordata > Amphibia > Gymnophiona > Ichthyophiidae > Ichthyophis > Ichthyophis bannanicus. The sequence continues at coordinate 449,633,615 of CM066037.1, read as the reverse complement.
CAGGGACCAATACCTTGAATACATCTCTCACATTCACAGTGAGAACCCAAGGGGGGGGGGGGGGGGAGAAGGCGCTGAGAATGTACAATCAGAGAGACCCTAGAACCTGGGAGGCATCTCTCAAATTTAAGGCACTATTGCAGGCAGTCCTGGGCTAGCAAAGACACTATTAGCCTCCCTACCTCTACCAGGACAAGGGTTCTCTGAGCAGCCGGACAAACTCATAGCCCCAGGAGGGATGTGCACCTACTCACTGTTGCTCTCTCTGGGCTAAGCTATGATCCTAATTACACTCTCAAAAATCTTTGGTGCTATGCATGGCTGTGATGGACTTAGCCCCTCCTCCCTCCAGAGCCAATCCTCTAACTCAAATTAGGAGAAGGCTTCACTCTCAAAGACCAAAACTATAGGCGGCTACTTTGCCTGAGGAGGCCCACGGCTGAGCACCTGACTCCTTGCAGGGTCTGGGTTGCACACTGCCCCCCCCCCCAATGTGTCACACTTCCCAGAAAAAAACAGTAGCACCAGATGAGAACTCACTCACAACACTGCACAGAAAGATGATGATAATGATGCCAGAAAAAAACAGAGAGAGAATACAAAAGGGAAGAATGTTAACCTCACCACCCCTTTCACCTGTCTGCTATGCTAAAAACTGTTAGCCTGCTCCTCCTCAGTGCTGTCCCAGACCCTTTGGTCTTTGTCTGGCCCCTTCTTCCCAAATAGAAACTTTCCCACCATCTCACTTTCCCTGTCCCCCACCCTTCTACTATCTCTCTGACTACCATGGAAGGGACTCGGCTATATTATAGGATCCTCAGGTAAATTTGAGGGCACATTGTACATTTCTGAAGGCCATTTGAGAATTGTCCCATAATGGATACAACATATATATTTTATGATTCCGAAAATTCTCTAGTACACTTTGCTAATGCTGTAATGATTTAGGACCCATACAACCCTGCTGTTTCCTCCTCTTCTGCAACCCTCCTCCCCTGTTGCTTAGAAATTCCTAACAATTTAATCCAAGGTTCAGAGCAGCAAGGGCCTTTTTAATCTCCCTAGGACAAGTTATGCCATGCTAAATTCTTCTTCTAACAGAGCCATTTTCTTGTGTTTTCAGATGAGGTAGAAATGTGCAATAGCAGTTACCCGTTATTCTTTCAAGGTAGCTCAAAATAGATTAAGCAGTACCTGAATTAATAGGCCAGTAAAACCCTTATTAACCTTTTTAACTCTAGGCAAACAGTTTCATTGGGATGTGTGGCTGAATGGGTGAGGGCATGACCAAATAATTCTGTAGTGTTAGGGCAATTTGTAGTGTGCCCCCAAATCACAACAGCTCGGTTCTGGTGGGGAAAGCAGGTGCTAGAATGTCTAAATTAAGTCCCTGGGCTTACTTTGTCCAGGCCACCTCAACCCTGCATCTGACTCTGTCCCTTTCATACAGAAATGTATGCTTGATATTGCCCACGCACAGAGTTTTGCTTTCAGATCACATCGGTGGGGGTGGGGGTGGGGGGACGACTGTTTTCAAAAGGACTTACCCGTGGAGAGTTCCTTTCAAAATTACCTTCTATGAGGATTACTTTCTAAAGCTTTTTCCACTTGTAAATGTATTTTACACATAGACGCAGGCTATGCTTAAGTAGACTTGGGTGAAAAGTAGGCACATCACAAGACTGTGCCAACATTTTGGTCATCTGACTATAGGAGGTGCGATGTACATGGAGCCCCTGCACACGCTTGCACTGTCTTTGGAGATAGATGTAAATCTGTACATTTGCCTGTGTTATAAATGTACATGAGCACCTATGTTGCTTATGCTTCAGGGATATGCTCTCATCTACGTTTCTATTGATGCTGCTGCTGCTGCTGCATACAGGTACCTCTATGTCATCTGAAAATACAAGAAACTGGTATTGGCGTTTAAACAGATGTGGCATGATTGCGTCTACCAATCAGTTCATTCAGATTCACAACAGAGAGATCCACTCAATGTCAATATTTAACCATTTGGCACGATAGTATGTATTTATTTATTTAGCTGTATTTATATCCTGCTTTTCACCGGGTCAAATAGGTTTTACAAAAAAAGGGGGGGGGGGGACAGTAATCAGTATTCAGCTGAAAAATCCAACAATGTTCTCGAGAGTTAAGTTAAAGATCTCGATCCCTTCCCCTCCACCAATGTAGTTCCGCTCCTATCAATTACTTGCCATTTCAGGTCATCCACTGTGTGGTTCTTTGCTACCCAGTACTTTACCAAACATGCAGAAAAGTTCATAGTTGTAATTCTACTGCAATGTTCTTTCAGGCGGAGTCGAATCTTATATCTAATGCATCCAACATAAATTAGCAAACATGGACATATAATCATATAGATCCACATAATTAAAGTTACAGTCAATGCAACAATGCACTTTAAATTTTTGCCCAGTAATGAGGTGCTTCCACATCAGATCCTCCAGTGTTAATTTATACCAATGGGGCGGGGTTCCAAGATGGCGGATAAGTAGTTGTTGGCTGTCGGTGAGCAGAGAGGTTGTGAGGTGGACGCCGTACTAATGGGGAAGAAGAGGAAGCAGTCTACATCGAAGCCCCCGGTATCCTCGACACCTTCAGGCGGTTCGGTGCAACCCTCAATTGTGCCTTTCTGCACTCCGCGTCCAGCTGACATGGCTTCAGCGGTTCCTCTGTGTGGTTTAGAGGAGCTGAGCAGTGATAGCGTGGATTTGAGTCCAGCTCAGCTGTTGCCGCCGCAACCCAGAGGGGATTGGGAGGAGGGAGCGGACGCGGGAGTACCCTCCAGGTCAGGAGGTCGAGGCCATGCCCGGGGGCTCCTCCTCTCTAGTGGCATCGAGCTCTGGTGCTCAGCGTGTTGGAGTGGTGGAGAAGATACCCTCCAACGAAGAGGTTTCGGGAGGTGCCCGACGGAAAATCATAGTACCAGGAGCGGTTGAGACACGGGTGTTTTGCGGCTTGAAGAAACCAGCTAAGGTGACTTTAGACTGCTTATGGTGATCTCTTCTCTCCAATCATCCCTTGCTCCAGTGGTGGGTGCTTTATCGCAAGAGTTTCCTCTCCTTAAGGGTCGGTGTACCACGGTGAAGGCAAAGTGTGCTGAGCAGGCTGACAAGTTGACAAAACTTGAGTCAAAAGTGGAAGAAATGCGTGTAGTGGGTGATAATGTTTCCAAGGAACGTTTGATTACATTAAGGAGGTTGGAATTCATGGACAATTCCTTAAGGAGGAATAATTTACGTTTTTTAAACTTTCCAAGGTCACCATTGTTGGAACCCTTGGTACTGCTTCGTAAATACCTCGTTGAGGTTCTCCTGATGCCACATGATAATTTGCCACCCATCGTTAGGGTTCAATATGTTGCTGTTGATTCGGGTTTTGTGGCTGAGGGGGGCTCAGGGGGGAAGGGCGGACTGGGTCAGATGGAACTGTCTGAATTCCTAGAGTCTTCTTTGGAAGTAGTGACCAGTAGAGCAACTTTGTTAGTCAGCTTTGCCTTTGAATCTGACCGCAATACGGTCCTTAGGCTTTATTTCCGTAGATTATCTTCTTCCCAGTTCATGGGTTCAAAAATTTTAGTATTTCCTGACTTGTCAAGGGACACCCAGAAGAGGCGGAAAGAATTTCTGGCTTTACGCCAGAGAGTTACCGCCCTGGGTGCCCAATTTAAATTGAGGTATCCATGTAAATGTGCAGTGTTATATCAAACTAAACATTTTCTTTTTTTTGAACCTGTGCAACTTTTGCAATTTCTTCAGGCAAGGGAACAGGGGGGTGAGGGAGTAGCTCCTGTATTGGCTGCCATGTGAATTATTCTTTGCTCATGAGATGATATTCTGTTTTTCCTTTTCTTTTTATTACCTGTTTGGAACCTTATTGGGGTTGTTTGTTTTTGGGGACTAAAACTCTAAATAAGGTACATGTTTTTTTCTTTTGGGTGGTTGATTTTTATTGCTATTTGGATTTTCTTGTATTTCCCCTGTTATTTATTTTGTATGCTGTTTGTATGCTACATATGATTTTTGCTTCTTGAATATATTGTAAATTGCATAAAAATTTAAATTAAAAAAAAAAATTTATACCAATGGCATTTTACATGCAGTGTAAATTAAATTATTTCGCTACTATGACTCGCCTTTCGGCTGCATGAATATCTTGTTCCAACAGGGAAAGTGCCTGGGCACATTTTTTGTTTTGCCTTGCTGTATAACATGATAGTGCCCCTTAACATAACCTTATAGGCAGGGCTGGTAGAAGGTGGCAAACAGGGCAGTTGCCCTGGGAAAGCCACAAGGGGCCTCAGGTCTACCTCAATCTGATGGAGGAATTGCTTGATGGTGCAGTTTAGGGCTCCCTCCCCAGTTTCTACTCTATGCCCCTCCATCGCGAATGCTGGCCCTGCTTATATAGGCTTCCCAGATAGTAACGCAGGTCATATCTGCAGTGGTCTTCTCAGAAAAATAATGCTCTGTTTCTTGTTTAACCATGTTAAGAAGAGCCTGGTTTCTCAGCAAGCCCATATTAAACCGCCCAAAGGAAATCCTACTCCTTGCATTAGAACAATAGCTGCATGATCTTAGAGCACTCTAGCAAGAATTTGCACATCTTTAATCCCAGAAAGAAGACTTTTGAATATAGAAAAACATCTGTTCATGAGTGGGTCATAGGTGGATGGGAAAAATGGGTGAACTGTTGATTTGTCAGATATAAAACAGACCCCCCATGCTCTTGTTGAAGAGTCTGCATCATTTTTGGTAATTTAAATTAGTTGGGTCTGCACCAAGATTCTCTAGCTAAATAGTCATCCAGGGAGAGATTAAAGTCATTCTCGTTCCCAGACATCTTGAAGTATTTTGGATTCAATGAGACAGATGTATCTCTTGCAATAGTGCAATGGCTGGGTGGTTTTTATAGATATAGGTCAAGACGTTTTGCTCCTGATAGGATGGTTAAGGTCATTCACATTAAGCGGTAAGATTGTAAAATCTGCCATACCAAAAAGCATCACCTACCTCATCATAACAGCATGAGCGTGCATTTGCCAATCCCACCCCGATGCTAAATATCAGAAAAAAATAGAAAACCATTGCCTGCATATTAACTTAAACAATCAACACTTAGAGGCACCTCATATAACCTCCCTAGTGCCCTCTTAATAAAATAAACTCTCTTGGGTCCTCTGGTAGAGAGGAAAGGACACTCTCTGAGCAGAGGTACCTTCTAAGTGTACATTATGCACTTATGCAAAAGAATCCCTGTTATCATCAGTGGCTTAATCTCAGATTCCCCATCCTTCCCCACTAGCCTGCACCCGTTCTCCCAATTGACCACAGTTCCCCTTTAGTCCCCTCTACTAAATTCAGCCATCTCCCCCTTCTGACACTCATGCTCCAGAGAAACCATACAGTAAGCCTCATACATGTCATTCCATATTATTCATACCATTACCCTAATCCAAACTTTGTCCATACACATTACAGGCATATCATTATATATATACTATGAATCAAGTCCGAACCAGTCCAGTGGTGTCAGTAATAATTCACTAACATCTTCCCATGCTGGTGACGAGAGAAGGAGATGATAATGTTGAATAGATCACCTTCTCCAAAAAAACAATAAATGGACAACAACCAATTACAATGATGCAGTTGCTCTTATAAACTAGAAAACCTCTCAACGTTCTGAGTTCTATGTATATAAGACAATCTCATTATCAGCTGACATCCGTGTTCCATTTTGCTGGCTCTCTTCTACAAGAAATTTTTGTAGTGCCACATGCTCTTCAAAGATATAAATGAGATTCTTGTATGTAACCCAGAATTTTGCTGGATACAATAATTCTTATGGTATTCCTAATACTTTGAGGTGTGGACTCTCTACAAGGAAGGCCATCCTCTTGAGTAACAATGATATTTGGCAGCTTGGGTTAGCAAGGTCCTCAAACCTATAGGACATCTGGTGCAATTCTTTGGAGTTCAACTGCAAGTACGAGACTTCAGTTTCAGCTGTGCTCAATCTGTCCTCCATCACTTTCAACTTGTCATGAAACAGATTCATGTTATTTATACCAAGGCTTCCATTTCCATTTTTACTTGTTTTGTAGTAGCTCCCCTAGCACTGAATCAGGCCTAGAGTGCTTCTCTTTTTTGGTGTCCATTTTTTCTGGTGTTAAATAGATCTTGCTTGCTCCAATTTCCTCAGACAGGTTCCGGGTGGCTGGATTCTGTTTTAGCAGGTTTGCTTATAACCATTTTACAGAAAGGCAAGTGAAAGGAGTTTATTGATTACATCAGACAGTAAAAACGGAGATTTTATTCTGCGCATTCTTGATTTATTCAAAGAACTTCCCCAGAGCTTTGTTCTCGCACATCCATTTTCTTCTCCTGCTCAAGAGCACCCCCATTTTCTTATATTTTCAGTTGTGGAAGAATTATGCAGCAACAGAATCAATGGAACCGTACTTGAGATTGTATCCTTGAAGCAGAAACAGTGCTTCGAAACATGATATATCGTGTCTGATTAATTTTTGAATAGTAAATGGATTTGTTAAAATTCTGCATCACAGATAAGTGGCATTTACCTTTCATTTATGAATTGCCTGATAAAATGAATTTTGGTAACTTAGAGGCTTTGGACTGATGATGAAATGAAGTGAGAGACATGAGAAACTTCCCTATTTTGCTCTCAATAAAAAATTTGATGATCTTTTAAATTATTCATGATGAACGGACTGACGGAATTCATGTTATGTTTGACCTTTATAAAATAGAAATCTTTTGGATTTTTCACACAGGCACCATCTTACAAAATTAAGATGCACAAGCCTACCTATATAAAAGTGGTTACAGAAAAGTAATTAATTGTATTTAAATTTCTTTGAAGATGGGAATCAAGGGGACACGTTTACTAGAACTTGGGTGCCCACCATACATTCCACTCCAAAAATGAGCATGGGGGTGGTGCTCTACCCATGTCCCTGTGTAGCTAGTACAGATTTCATGCCATCTGTGCTCATTCTGTTTGGCGTAGTCAGAACAGATGCATCTAGTGCCACCTAAGTGCACCCACGCTAAATGTAGCATCGCTGGTGACCATTTGCCAAAGACACCTGCATTAACCATGATATGCATGCTCCACCCCTGAACTGCTTGGTCTCTGCCCTCACCCATGCTATTCGGGTAGTGCAGGCGTTTTAGCATGGCCTGCATCTTTTGGCACACAGTCAAATTTATCATGGTGCATATTGAACCCCGTGCTGCCATACCCCCAAGTCACACAAGGAGTCACATAACTGTGCTTACTGCCAAATGGACATGAGCTTTTCAGAGATTTCTGGAAAGGCAAATGTCTTTCACTGCTCAAGAGCAATTTTATTTTTATTTATTTATAATCTTATAAATCACTTCCCATATCCTTAATGAAAAGTTAAAACAGGTCTTTTACCTATCTACACCATATATACTAGTCCCCCTCATGCCATGAAAAGTGCTAGGTAAGCCCAGTGCACCCCAATATGGAATATGAGAATATAAATTTGAAGATGTAGGTCAGGGCATACCTGGCTAAAATGAGCACTTTACTGTAGCCTATTCTTGCATGGGGCAGGTCTAAATTTGGGTAGGGTCGCAGACATTCCCGACATTTCTGAAATCAAGTGGGGGTTCACCAGTTCACTCTTCACGTGGAAGAATTATGAAAGACTAGTTTGTCTAACAGCCACCATCCTGGGGGAAAAGAGAATATAAGATGGTACCTTAGCTTGGCCAAATGGACGAGCTGGGGATCTGAGACAGTTTCTGGAGCAGCACGGGTGTTAAAAGAGGTGACTTGGCTAAGTAACGCAGGCTACAGCCCTTTCAGAGAACACAGGACCAGAGGTATCTGTGAGAGTCTTATGTCTAGGAGAACAGCCTTGCCCACAAGCAGTGTGTATCTGTCTTTTCAGACAGGCAAGGTAGCAAACACAAAGGCACAAAAACACAAAAGGCACCAAAGTTCTTCCGAGCATACTGTATTATTCTTTCCGATGAGTCCTTATCACTTTTTGATAATTGGTTGGCATGAGACACTATGAGGCGTCTTGGCGAATCAGGAAGTAGTCTACAGGCATTCAGCCTGCAGATAAAGGTTCCATAGAGAGATGTAATGCAGATCACACATCGTTACAAGTGCCCAAGGATAGTAGAATCGTCTGTGGATGATAAGGGCCAGAGAAGCAGGTGTTCTTGCATGTAAGCAGTGACTTGGCCAGGAACAATAGTCTTTAGTATGCACATATATAATCGCTTGGCAGGTAGTTGCTTGAAGGACAGTTCTGAGACTGGAAGCACAGCAGGAAACCATATTGTTTGGTCAGCTTTGGTTCAGGCTTTAGCATCTGAGCAGGCTGGAGATTGACAGGCAGCAGATTTGCGAGGAGTACTAGTCTCCTTCCTGGAACTGGGTACTTGGCATCTCTATTGTTATGTTGTATAACACACCAAGCAAGAATAATGCCAGGAACTCAGAAGTCTCAAAATCCATCCCCAATAAAAATAATGGAAGCTTAGTTATCCCACTCAGTTGCCTAAGTTACCTTGTTCTAAGAAGGAGAATTTTTGATCAGTCCTGGTTTTGAACTTACATCGCAAAGCAAATTGATAGTCCCAAATTCTGCCCACTGAAATTAGCGCTGCGAGTCACACAGTACATCAGGACAGGGTTTTAGAAATCTAGCACTCCTCTAAAATCTCCTTCCTTAAACTGGGAAACAACAGCTCTGCCCACCCTTTATGCAACTTGATCTCTCCCCAGGGCCGGCTTGTCCATTGTGCGATAATGTTGTTCGCACAGGGCTCCGCGCTTCAGGGGGCCCTGCGCAAACAACATTAATGCACAATGTGGACAGCTGCAGGGCATTGCCTTTAACCTCTCCTGGCATTCATGGCTTCACAGATACAGCCGCTAGCGTGAGGGAAAAGACTCCTCATGCTAGCAGCTGTGCAGAGGGAGCCGGCGCCTTGCGCGGGCTTCCCTGGCTCCCTCTCCAGCCCTTTAAACGGCCACGGGGCTGTTCGGGGGGGGGGGGCAGCTAGGACTGGATGAGCTATGATGGAGGGAGGGGGAACTGTGGCTGGAAATGGGCTCTAATGGGGGGACCCAGGACTGCAAATGGACCGTGATGGGGAAGGCCTAGGACTGGATGAGCAATGATGGGGAGGCTAGGACTGGAGGGGCTGTGATGGGGGGGACTTGGATTGGAAATGGACTGTGATGGGGGGCTAGTACTGCAAATGGGCTGTAATGGTGGGGGGGGGGGGTAGAACTGGAAATAGACTGTGATGGGGGAAACTTGGACTGTAAATGGGCTGTGATGGGGAAAACATGGACTGTAAATGGGCTGTGATGGGGGAGGACTAGGACTGGAAATGGGCTGATGAGGGGGCTGGAAATTGTCTGATGGGGGAGCTTGGAGTGGAATTGGGCTGATGGGCTGGAATGGAACTGGAAAAGAGCATATGGGGGGCTAGAACTGGAAATGGACTGATGGGGGCTGGAATAGGACTGGAAATGGGCTGATGGGGGCTGGAATAGGGCTGGAAATGGGCTGACGAGGGGGCTAAGATTGGAAATGGGCTGACGAGGTGGCTAGGATTGGAAATGGGCTGATGGGGGGAGCTTGGAATGGAAATGGGCTGATGGGGGGCTGGAATGGAACTGGAAAAGAGCATATGGGGGGGGCTAGGACTGGAAATGGGCTGATGGGGGCTGGAATAAGACTGGAAATGGGTTGACGAGGGGGCTAGGATTGGAACTGGAAAAGAGCATATGTGGGGCTCGGACTGGAAATGGGCTGATGTGGGGGCTTGGGAGATTGGGACTAGAAGGAAGAGGATGTTGGATGGGTCTAGAACTATAAGGGAGCTGATTTGGGGGAGGACTAGAAAGGGTTGGGGATGGGGAATGAGAATGGAGAGGGGGAAAAGATATTTTGTGTGGGAGGGAAGAAAAGTCTATGATGGGCTGGGTATTGGGAGAGTAAGAAGGGATTGAGAATGGAAGGGGGAAATTTGAGTGGATGATAAAGGAATAAGGAAAGAAAAGGGGGAAAGAGCAAAAGGGGAAGGATCAGTTTGTTAAAGCAGATATAGAGAGAGAATGGAAAACAATCTAAAAGAGAAGAAAGGACAAATGGATAGCTCGCAGAAGACACGAAGAAACTAGAAGGAAGTGACTGGAGCAATTGCAGCTGAAAAATAAAATCCCAAACAGAAGGTAGAAAACTACTTTTTATTATTTTGAATTTATTAACTGGAATATGTCAGGTCTGGGAAGTGTGTATTGCTAACATCTTCGCGTTTTTGCTTAGTGCAAGCGGGAATTAGTTTATACAGTAGTTTTATTTCTCCAGTGTTGTACATTTCATGTTTGGCTTTTGGGGCTCCCAGTTTAATTATCATCTTCCTATTTCTAAATTGTGATCCCTTGTTCTTTGTGTGGTGACAGTCTATGTTCTGCATGTGTAACCAAGTTGAGGTATTCTGTTCATATTGTTTCTATTTGACAGTGCCACTTGTTCTCTTTCCCCCAGTGAGATGTATTGGTATTCTCTGAGATGTACTGGTTTTAACATCTGCAGTGTTGCCTTTTGATAGGTAGGGTTTGGTGCTTTGTGAGTCCTGGTAGTGCTGTTTTGATATGGTGGATTTGCTATGGGTTCTAAATGATCAGTGTTTGTAGTACTTCCTAATGGGCTTGGTGGTTGTCACTGCAATATAGTAATGTACTGTAGAAATCTGTTAGTCTTTCTTTATTCAGACACTCATTAAGAGGCATGTTTACTAAAAGCACACGTTAACATTGTGCAAATATTTACGCAAATGAGGTTCCTTATGCAAATGAGGCCCTGCAATTAATCTCCGCACATGGCCCCGCACCTCCCTTGGGCCGCCCCCTGTCTCTCCCCCCACAAATAGCCTCTTCTCCAGCACCCATGCCTCTCCCCCAATGCCACACTTCCATCTCACAGGTTTCCCCTCCATATGCTTTATCCTCCAGTGCCCAGATCTCCCCCCCTACATGCTTTATCCTCTACTGACCAGGCTTCTCCCCCTTAGACGCACTCTCCTCCAGTGCCTAGGCCTCCCTCACACTTTATCCTCCATCCTCAAGTCTCCCCCCTCCCCCACATTCACTCTTTGGTGCTAAGCATTCCTCCATATGCTGTGTCCACCAGGCCCCCTCTCCTTATGCTCTCTCTATTTCTCCAGGCCCCAGACCTACCCCCTCACTCAATTCTGCCCTCTCCAGCATTTTCCCCCTCTACTGACCTGCATTTGATGTAATAAGCTGGCACAGGTTCCTATTTTCTCCATAGTTGGGACGAGCAGCAGCTGTGATTCAAATTGCAAGTGGCATTTGCATTGACCTGCTACTGTAGGCAGAGGCTTCAGCCTGCAGAAGGAGTTTAGTGGAAGGTTTTGTGTGATACTGCAGCAGCTGCAGCCTGCAGGAGAGCTTGGTGATAAATGTTACACGACGGCAGTAGTGGTGGAGGTAAAGAGCGGGTGGGTAGCACCAATAGCAGTACTACCAGCTGCTAGCCACTTGACAATCAGCAGGCAGATTATAAAAAGTTGCAAGAGGACCTTGATAAATTGGAAGACTGGATGTCCAAATGGCAGATGAAATTTGATGTGGACAAGTGCAAACTCATGTACCTATGAAAGAACAACCCAACTTACAGTTACACGATGCAGTATTCCACATTAGGGACCATAACCCAGGAAAAAGATCTAGGCATCATCGTGGATAATACATTGAAATCCTCTGCCCAGTGTGCAGCGGTGGCCAAGAAAGCAAATAGAATGCTAGGAATCATAAGGAAAGGAATGGAGAATAAAACAAAGGATATTATAATGCCTCTGTATCGTTCCATGGTGTGACCACACTTTGAATATTGTGTGCAATTCTGGTCGCCATATCTTAAAAATGTTATAAGAGAATTAGAAAAGATACAGAGAAGAGCCACCAAAATGGTAAAGGGGATGGAAGGATACCCCTATGAGGAAAGGCTTAAAAGCTTGGGACTCTTCATGGAAAAGAGATGGCTGAGGGGGAGATATGATAGAGGTCTATAAATTAATGAATGGAGTGGAACGGGTAAATGTAGATAGGGTGTTTACTCCATGAAAAGGTAGAAAGACTAGGGGACATGCAATGCAGCTACAATGTAACCCATTTAAGACTAATAAGAGAAAATATTTTTTCACTGAACGCATAATCAAACCCTGGAATTCTTACCGAAGGATGTAGGAAAAGCTGTTAGTGTAGCCGGGTTTAAAAAAGGTTTGGACAAGTTCCTGGAGGAAAGGTCCATAAATCATTGTTACAGAGGACCACAGAAATCCACTGCTTACTGCAGGACAAACATTGTGGAACCTGTGTGCCTTTTTGGGAACCTGCTAGGTACTTGTGACCTGGATTAGCTGCTGTTGGAAACAGGATATTGGGCTTGATGGACCTTGGTCTGACCTAATATGACATTTCTTATGTTCTCACCTATAACGTCTTGCTGCCTGCTAATTGTTATGGCAGGAAGATGGGGGTTGGGAGGAGCTCAGGGAACATGTGTGGAATGGCAGTAGTGGGTTGGCTTGGGCTTAAAACTTTGATGGGGCCATGGCCCACCCCATTCTAATGTCTATGACTCTGCCAATGAAAAGGAAGCATACGGACCTTAAAAATGAGAAAAGAGACCAATGGACCCCTGAACTGTTCTGCAGACTTCAAACGTTTCCCACTACTGTTTCCAATTAAGGCAGAAGGAAGCTATGTACAGTCCAGTATTGTTTCAGCTGCTACTCTTTCTGAAGAAGCCAGTAGGCTTTGTTTGACCTTTCTGATGCCCATAAAACCACTGAAGGTTAATACGCAGCAAACAGCCAGAAGTCGTGGGATCTCTCACTTGTAGAAGAGAAGTATAGTGGACTCGAGATTTCTACTTCCTCTTCCAGTTTGGGTCTGGGTTCAATGGCTTAACATTGTCTGTATTTGTTTGTTTGGTGTACACTTCTACAGGTGAGAAGGATGTTTTAATGGGTTTTCACATCTCTTTGAAAGTCTTTCTATCCTAGCTGGCTCCTCTGTGTATGTTGGCCTGCAGTTGCTTAGATGCTGAGCTTTCCTGTGTACTCACATAGTGGAACAATTAGGACAATTTTTCAAATCCAGAAAACAGCAGGAAGAAAAAGAATTTAGCCAAACTCAGCTAGCGCTGTCAGATTTCACTTTTCCATCTGGCTGACCCGGGGCAAGACTTCTTCTAATTGTTGCAAACTTAATTTTTAAGAGTCTTAGTGTAGTCATCCATACAACAGCTTTTCTTAAGCTGCATTATGTCAATCAGACCCTGCTGCTCCCTCCTAGATGCATTCTGTCCATGTATGTATGTGTGCTGTATCGGTTCCATGACTATGGACTGTATATACCAGTAGGGTAAGTGTGTGCAGACCCGTGGAAGGTGGGCATGCCTAAAAATAGAAACATGGACCTGATATTCAAAGACACGCTGAATATTTCCTCTGACCATTTTGGCACTGTCTGGATAATAGTGGATTGTTCTTAAGTGGGGTAAGAGCAATCTCTGCCATTATCTGTTTAGTGGCAATTCTTAGTCACAAGAAGCCACAGCAGGATTCATACCTGGCTTCCCTAGTTCTCAGTTTTTACACTACCTGCATCGCTTTCATTTTTAGTGCGAGAGGATGCGTGTGCTTTTACTTTGAAAATTGTTTAAGAAAGGTGTACTCATGCACTCTTGCTCCTCTCCTACCAAAGGAGAGAAAAAATGTCAAATTGCCTGGAGCTCATGCTCCGAAGAATATAGCTTCCATTTCTGATCTCTTATTAAACTGATCAATAATTTACAGTTTTGATCTGCTAGTTCTCAGATCTGGTCTGCAAGGGCAGTAACCGGCATGGTTTTCAGGATTTCCACAATGATTATACTTGGGAGATGTTTTTGTGCACTGTCTCTGTTGTATGCCAATAAATCGTATGCATATTAATTGTGAAAATCCTGAGGAACATGCTAGGTTTGGGGAGTCAGGCCTTTAGATACCTGATCATAACATTCTGCTCTTCGCAAAAGTGGTAATAATGAAGAGGTAACAAACAATATGCTGGTAAGTCTTACCTCAGTGGCAGGAAAAGTAATGGAGGCGCTCCTGAAAGAAAGAATAGTGGACTTTCTAGAAACCAATGGATTGCATGATTTGAGGCAACATGGTTTTACCAAAGGAAGATCATGCCAAACAAATTTGATTGAGTTCTTTGACTGGGTGACCAGAGAACTAGATCAAGGGCATGCGATGGATGTGATCTACCTAGATTTCAGCAAAGTCTTTGATACCGTTCCTCATAGGAGGCTTATCACTAAACTGAGCATCCAGGGGATGGGTCCCAAGGTGGTAAACTGGATCAGAAACCGGTTGACTGACAGACGATAGAAGGTGGTGGTAAACAGAACTCACTCAGGAGAAAGGAAGGTGAGTAGTGGTGTGCCCCAGGAATTGGTCCTGGGACTGATAGTGTTCAATGCATTTGAGAGTGGTATTGCAGAAGGATTGAAGGGAAAAGTCTGCTTTTGCAGATGACACAAAAATTTGCAACAGAGTGGTCACTTCTGAGGGAGTGGACAACATGAGGAATGATCTCCAAAAACTGGAAGAATAGTCTAATGCTTGGTAGTTAAGATTTAATGCAAAGAAGTGCAGACTCATGCACTTGGGAAGCAGAAAGCCAAAGGAATTGTATGCAACAGGGGTCAGAGGTTCTTGTGCATGGACCAGGAGAGCGACCTTGGAGTGATAGTGTCTGAGGATCTCAAGGTGGCGAAACAATGTGACAAGGCAGTAGCCAAAGTCAGAAGGATGCTATGTTGCATACAGAGAGGAATTACCAGCAGAAAGGAGGAGGTATTAATGCCCCTGTACAATTTAATAATGAGGCCTCACTTGAAATATTGTGTTCAGTTTTGGAGACCATATCTCACAACAAATATAAAAAGACTTGAAATGGTTTAGAGGAAGGCAACCAAAATGATTTGGAGCCTGCGACAGAAGATGTCTGAGAAGAGATTTGAAGACCTGTGTATATATACCCTAGAGGGGAGGAGGGACACGGGAGATATGATACAGACCTTTAAATACTTAAAGAGTATTAATAAACAAACAAACCTTTTTCAAAGATGGGGAAGCTGTAAAACTAGAGCACATACGATGAAGCTGCAAGGCAGTAAACTTAAAAGCAACGTCAGGAAATACTTTTTCACTGAAGGATTGGTAGATGCTTGGAATGCCCTCCCGATGGAGGTGGGTGGGGGCAAATACAGTGAAAAAAATTCAAAATGGCATGGGACAGACACAGTGGATCTCTTTATAGCAAGAGGATGAAATCAAAGCAAACTTAACTATCTTTTATACTTAAATAAAAATAGAGGGGGTTACTTGCACAGAGTGGTGAATCCTAAACAAAGGTATAGAGGGCGAGGGGTGACTTGCATGGAATGGTGGGTACAACCCTAAAGAAAGGCATGGGGGGTGACCTGCACAGAACGACAGGTAGAACCCTAAACAAAGGCATAGAGGAGGGGTAACTTGCACGCAGCGGCGGGTGCAACCCTCTAGCCCAGTGCTTTTATTCTCTGTGACCCCATTTTAGCATCTGAAAATTCAGGTGACCCCAGGTGGTGATAAAATCAAACTGGCGGATCTCCAGCCTCCTCCCCTTCCTTCCACTCATCTAAAGGAGAAAGTAGTGGCAACAGCAGAAGCCGTCAGCACAGGGTCCCTTGTGTCAGTGTGCTGTGTGTGCTTACAGACCCCAGTACTCAGCATGGTTTTTCACGCTAACAGGGGGTAAGGGCCTATGAATGTTCCGTGGCTCACAGGCCACACACTGACTGGTGACTGCCAGTGTAAAAGTCCAGAGAGAAGAGGAAATGGCCATATTTCTGTGACCCCACATGCTGATGATGTGACCCCATTTGAGGTCTCGACCCCAAGTTTGGCAACCACTGCTCTAGCCACCTTGCTGGGCAGACTAGATAGACCATACTGGTCTTTATCTGCCATCATAGGCTATGTTAGTATGCGCAAATATCAGTTGTGTTTTTTTCTCTCCTCTTCAGGTGTGGATGGATGCTGGAACGCAGATCTTCTTCTCCTATGCTATTTGTTTGGGATGTCTTACTGCATTGGGCAGCTATAACAAATACAATAATAACTGTTTCAGGTATGAAAATATTATTTTCCTTTGTTCATTCCATCTTAAATTTTATTTGACTCATCAGGTGACAAACTATTGTATCTGGAGATGTGAATAGTCCTGGAACCTTCACCTTCCAAGCTCTCCAGAACCCCACCCTGGAATAAAGAAAGGCCTATAGGCCTAGACAGACTTGCCAATTCACCCAATTCCAGGAGTGAAATTTTATGCTAGTGTTGAATTTCTGACAAGCTCATTCTGATGTGTTATGGGACCTGCAGCACTGATTCCAATGTGAAAAATCAGGGACTACAACTACCATACTGCATTGCAATGCAAATTAAAAACTAGAACTGGAAAAAAATCTCACTCCTGCAAATGTGTAATTTAGCAGCTCTGCCTATAGGTCTTCCAGAGTCTCATCCCTCACCCTATAACAGAGATGCCAAGGGTGACCCATCCTAAAGAGTGAGATTTACCGCCTCTGAGATTGAGATTAAAGTCTAATGAGTGAGATTTTTTCAAATGGCGAATCCGGGGTAGAAATCTTGCAAATGAAAAAAAGAAGCATAAAATGATACTTGCCGTTCTTTGGAGCTTCTGAAAGGGTACCGACATTGTGGAGGCAAAATGGGTAAATTATTTGGGCTGAAATTTGCTCTCCGCTGAATGGCTAAAAGTACATGCATAAGCTTCACAGCACCTTAGGTAGAGGGGAAAAGCGAGAGTACAGGAGGAGGCAGTACGCAGGAAGGCGAGCTCAGATTTCTTCTCCCTGGCTGAGCCACTTGGAGTTTCGTCTTTTCAGCTTGTCTCCCATGAAAGCAATGATCAGGATCAGTGTTTGAGATAAGGGGTTCAATGAATGTGAGGGTGAGATAGCCTTCAAATGAGTATGACACACTCCTAATGACTGAGGCTTGGCATCATGCTATATCGGAAAGGTCCCCTGGTACACAAACAGACCTTCATATCCAGTGAATGTTCTATCCACTCAGACCCTCTAAATGTAGCCTCTTAAGTGCTCCAGAATCTTCTTTGGCAGAAGTGAATGTTCTATCCACTCAGACCCTCTAAATGTAGCCTCTTAAGTGCTCCAGAATCTTCTTTGGCAGAAGGGGGACGTTTTTATTGCCGAGAGCAACAGTACCAAATCCAAAATGGTACTACTGACATTCTGATTTGCATGACAAAACACATCAGAATTTAGCTGTAACATTGGTAGGGGGATGAAAAGTGAGGAGGGGTTTGTGATCTGGAGGTGATGGGATTGGAGAGGGAAACTGAAACAGGGCTGTGAATTCCAAGGGGTGGGAGCAATGAGGCGAGCTGAGGGCTGCAATGAAGCCACCAGCATTTTGGAAGTGAAAGGGTTGGGGGGTGGGGAGCATTCATGATAGGATTTCTGACAATTGTAGGGAGAGTCCAGGAGGCTGTGATGGGGGCCACTGGGAAAAAAATTAACCATACCTTCATTGATGGTGCTAAAGTTCCTGCCACATTACAGGTAAAATTAAAAGCCATTTGTGACTGAAACCCTGTTTTAATTTTGATTCTTCCTGATTTAAATGCCTGAGCGTATGTCATCCGCCTGCTTATTTTTACCTGAGTAGGCAGGGTTAGGTCAAGTATGAGAAATATACACATAGTTGTGTGCCTAAAAAGTGCCTGTAAATAAAAGTGCTGTTAATATTCAAAACTACTTGATTATTGTGATAATCTTATGAGTAAAAACCACCTGTGGGGGTTACCTGACAGCAGGTAGCTTACTTATGCCTCCTTAGGTATTATCACTGATAGTAATGTAAAAGGTGAAAGATTTGTTTGATCTGCAGGAAACCAGAGATTATTCACTGATATTAATGTAATCTCCAGGGTTAACAGCTAAGAACATAAGAACCTACTGTGTCAGGCCAAAGGTCCATCAAGCCCAGAATCCTGTTCCCAAAAGTGGCAAATTCAGGCCAGAAGTGCCTGGTAGGATCCCAAAAAGCAGGCAGATGCCATGTTGCTTGACCCAGGGTTAAGCAGTGGATTTTGCCGTGCCCACCTTAATGGTTTATGGACTTTTCCTCCAGGAACTTGTCCAAACCCTTTTTTAAAACCAGCTACACTAACGGATTTACCGCATGCTCTGGCAATGAATTCTGATTTGTTTTAAAGGTACTACTTAGTAACTAGTCTGTGCGGTGCCACAAATCCAGGTGGTCTCTTCCTCTTTGCCATGAGGGCTCCTCGGGGTGTATCTGAAGTTCTTTGAACTCTGCTACTGTACTCCACCACCTCTATTTGAAGTCTGTTCCAGACCTCCACCACCCTTTTATGTCTGTATAGTATCCTACTCAACAGTATTTATTTGATTATTAAGTACAGGAAAGCCTCCTATATTTTTTATGAGCTATTACAGCTTATTTATTCTTTGCTCTGTTAATGGCTCATCGTAAAGCCAGGAAACTTCCTGTTGTACATAGGATTTAAGCATCATCTCCACTTATATTTCCTTGTAAGCTTCTTATGTGACTTTTTCTATTGTATTTGGTGACTGTTCCTTTCACATTTGTGGCCTGGTATGAGATTTGCGTTGAAATTACTTGCTGTATATTTGTTTCTTTTCAGAATATTTTATTTTACCCATCTATGTTCCTGTAGTTTTTCTTCTTGATGTGCATAAGTTAAAAAAAATTTGATTTACTGTTTCTTGTCAGTTCTATAGTCTTAAAAGATATATGCAACACTAAACATAAGAGACTTGAAGAAATGTATTTATTGCAATAAACATGTTTAATGGACGAAACTGTGATAAATAAGAGAGAGGATTTAGGATTTAAAACCAACCTCAATATGGTAGATTTTTAGGTAGGACTTGAATATGACCAGAAAGGGGCCTTGACTCACCACCTTAGGAAGACAAGGTAGAAACTGTAATGTTGGGAGTTGGCGATGGAGTAACATATGCATAAGAACAACTTGCATGCTGAATAGAGGTCAGACAGAGGGTTGTATGGGGAATCAAGGGTTTTGGCTTTGCTGAGTATTGTATTGGCATTTTTAACCTGTTGCATATTAAGGTATCTATGGAAGTATTAGCAAACTGAGTCGGCCTCTCTTGCATTTCCCAGGGATTCTATTGCTCTCTGCTTCCTGAACAGTGGTACCAGCTTTGTTGCTGGTTTTGCCATCTTCTCCATTTTAGGCTTTATGGCTGAAGAACAAGGCATAGATATTTCTGAGGTAGCTGAATCAGGTAAGTGCATCCAGTCTGGAATATCCCCTGTTGTGCCAGGGATTAAGTAAGGGGTATGTTTACTAAGTTGGGCTAACAATTAACCCATGCTGTTTGTAATTAGGTCTCATTGAATAACATGGAACCTAGTTGCAAACAGCATGGTTAACCATTAGGCTGGCGTAGTAAACACGCCCTTAACTTGAAGATGCAGCAATGGGAAGGGAAATCTGGCTGTCATGATGAGGATGATCCTTTGTGGAATTTTAGAACTTATTCTTCCATTTGTATAGTCTGATTCATCAATAGGAACAAAAACTTCCAATAACTCTCACACTACTATAATATTACCAAAGAGCTATGGTAGGCCCCGGGGTTTATTATTTATTAAGTTTACCATAGCCCTTAGTTTGGTTATATTGCACATTTTGAATAGGCTAGTTCAGTCAATCTTTCTTTATTTCGGGATTTATAAGGTGCTTTTAACCTCTGTACCTTTTGGGAGCAATTTAATAAAGCATTTGCCATGAGAACGGCATGTTTTGTGCTGGAAGGGCTCTTTTGTAACTGCAAGGCTGAGAGCTTTCTTATAAGTATGCATGCCGATAAGACGTCACGCAGTTCTACGTATGTTGCATGTTGGCATAGATTGAATGGAGCAGGGACGTGATGCAGTGCATGCATGTATATTATAAAATATGCAAGTATATGCATGAAGTACACACACTTATTTACCTCTTCAGCGTATACAGTATGTGAGCCTATTTTATAAAGGCACATAGATCCCTATAACCTCTTTGTAAAATAGGTGCTATTTTGAACGTTCCACATAGGCCCTCTGCTATGAAGTTAGCTCCCTCGTGACTTCAAGAACTACCTAGCAGCAGAGAAGTAGTACAAAATAATGGAACTGGTGGACGAAATACGAAGAAATGAATTGACCAAAAGCAAGCTTGGGAAAATGAGCCTTTAATCTGGAGTTACACTTAAAAAAACAATTGGAAAATTGGCAGAAGGGAGCTTATTTCATAGAGGAGATACAAGGAGAAAGAAGGCCCAAAACCCAGAAGGCTGCTTGATAGAAGGCACACAGGGAAGAGTTGAACGAGAGGGGAAAGAGCGAGTTGGCCTTTTATCTAATACTGGAAAAGCAGGACCATCTATAAACATGTCCAAAAAGCTATTAAAAGAGCTTCCTTCTGCCTGAATGCTTTCTGTATTTATTTTTTGTATTTTTCTCACTTTAATTTTAGAAAGTTTTCTTTTTCTTCTCAATCCCATTAGGATCCCGTTAATCTGTTTTCGTCTTTTTAGCTTGATTATCCCTAGATCGCTTGCTTCATCTTGTATCTTTAACCAATAAGAGCTCTCATTCTGCAATATAATAGGAGGACATTGCTACAAACAGGACAAATCTAAGATGTTTATTCATGAATAATTAGCAAAACTATTTTTCTACTAACACTGTGAGAAAAAAAGTGATGGAACAGATTTAATTTAATTACTTGGAGAGAAGAACAAAGATTCACATTGGGCCTCGGGCTATCATGACCAAAACTGAGAGGATAGGAGGCACTACTGTAAGAGCCACCCTCAGAGGGAAAAAAAGAAATTAAACTTTACAATTACATAGAAGGGAATTCAGAGAGTCACAAAGGGGGTCATTTTGGAAGTTCTATTTGTGATCTGGATATCTGAAAATGGGTATTCAGCAGTGGAAATCATGGAGACATCCCTGAACTCATTTTCGAAACCCAGGTATACGGATGTCGCTGGCACGAGTACATCCATGTAGCATGGGAGTGTGGAGGAGGCGTGGCCTGGGCACTGCAATGGAGATGCACGTGGCGGTGTGATTTCAGAACGGCACAAGCACGTCTAGCCCTGGCTGTTGCTGCATCATGCCTATACCTGCTCCTGACCATAATAAATAAGATGCAAAAAAGTGCTTGTTTTATGGCACACCATAAAACGAGCACTTTTTTGCATTTTATTGGTTAAGCAACACTTGCAGGGGGAAGAGCGAAACACGCTCTTATCATCACAGTTATTTTTTTCTGGGCCAAAGAAACCTGCATGTTAACTTCTAGTCCAAATATATTGCTACCCTGCCACCGTACATCTGCTTATCTGAAATATCCCAGTAGGAACATCCAAGTACCCGTTTCTGTGACCATGAAGTTTGGGGATGCCCACACTTCTGAAATGCCTACAACTGTGCACATACCGCACCTTGCTTTCTCCATGGGCCATCACCAGAACCAATTACTGGGACGTTCATCGTTTGAGGCGGAGATGGAGTGATTTCAGAAGACACTTCCTCCATTATTGCTAATCCCCTGGATTTTTGGACTTTGTTGCTCTCGACATCCCAAATTCCTCCTAGGTGGCTCTTCTAAAATAACCAAGGATACCATAATGCCATCCATTGAGAAAGTGTTATCTGCACCTCTGCTGTCTGCAGCTTTGACGGTGACCATGCACTATTTGTTCCCGGAGTAACTGCATGTTGAAGACATGACCTGCTCTCTGTCCCTAGCTCGCCCACTCTTGCAGGTAGAGCACTTTCTGCAGATAGTGCAGAAAATCAGTGTGCTATTTGCATTTTGCATGTCATATCTGTTGACGTGGCCTGATAGCATGCATTCTCTGCTGTGTTAACATCTAGTGCAATTTAGTAAACATATCCCATTTGAGTTGATATTCAGACGAGCTCTTCAGTTAAATACCTACATACTGAATGTAACTCGCCTTGAACTACCATTAGAAAGGCATGAGCTAAATACTAATAAATAATAAATAACCACATAACTCTTCTCTTTTTAAATTTAAGGACAATTGAACACATATGGGGTAAATTTAAACTCTGTGGTTGGTGTTTAAATAAAAAAAACCCAGATCTTCGGTTCCAGTATCAGGTCAGTGACAGGTGTTGAATATGCGGATCCAGCACTTGTCACCCGATACTATCCAGATAGCGGAGATTTTGATCCTTCTATCCAGATAGCACTTAGGACAGCTTTCTTGAACATCATCTCTGTTCAGATAAGTTGTCAATGTGCCCCACATCTGCCCTAAAGTGCCCTGGCAAAATCTGGAGAGAACCGAGGTGGCCTATTGTGATATGTAGTGGCATTATCCGGATAGTGCTATTGAATATCATAATCAGCAGGGATTATCTAGTCCAGACATCAGAAAATCTGGCCAAAACTGTTATGACTATGTGGAGGAAGGTTGGAAGGCATTCCAGGGGTGTGCTAAAAAGTTAACTGCATAGCCACCAATATTCACCGCGAACTGGCTAACTTCATGCATTCAAGCTGGACCACCTAAAAGGCTGCCCTCAAGATAAATGGATAACTTGTCAGGCTAACTTTAGGGCCACATACTCAGTGGCCTGGTTTAACCACATAAGTCAGCTGAATAGCTGCTTAAAGATAACTAGATTTGTGATTGGAATAAGTTATCTGGTTATTTTTAAGCAGATATCAGCCTGCTGCTTATTGGATCCGGTGTAAATTTTCATCTCTTCCGATAATATATTAATCTATTCAACTGAATCTGATGTTTTTATTCCTAAAGTGTTAGACAGTATTGCCTCATTTCAGATCTGTCAAGTTAAAAAATTAATTGGCTCAAATAAGAAGCATTCCTCATTAATATTCATTGTAAAAAGACTACTTTAGATCCTTAGTTATTTCAGTGGAATGGGAGAGTAAAAATAACTTGTGAAAGAGATACTAGAATGATTTAGAAAAGCCAATTTTGATTAATATGGGAACATTTTACATTTAATTTAAAATGATCACCATTGTACTTATTGTTGTGGGGCGAGTGAGGCAATTAAAATGTCTGTCTCAAATAAATTGTATACTAATTGGGTCATTTTAAAAGTGCTGTTCATGATTCCCATGTCTGGAAATGCCCATTCCCATGTGCAAATCACATCGATGTCCCAAGAGCCATTTTAGAATGTCCCGATTTTAAATGTGTCTGACGTGATCATGTGTGTGTTTCATGGGGGCATACCAGACGTGTACCTAGGTTGATCCCAAAAAGATACACATATGCAACCAATTGTAGAATGGCATTGCATGTTTGGACTTGGTGGCAGACACCTCCATGTCTATATAAGAACATAAGAATATGGGTCAGACCAAGGTCCATCAAGCCCTGTATCCTGTTTCCAACAGTGGCCTATCCAGGTCACAAGTACCTGGCAGGTTCCCAAAAAGACACACAGGTTCCACAATGCTTATATTGGGACAAGCAGTGGATTTCCCAGGTCCTCTTTAATAATGGTTTATGAACCTTTCTTTCAGGAACTTGTCCAAACCTTTTTTAAACCCAGCTACACTAGCAGCTTTTACTACATCCTCCGGTAACAAATTCTAGAGTTTGAATACACGCTGAGTGAAAAAATATGGCATAAACAATCGATCTACAACCCAGCTAGTCCACACAGTACCAATGCTGAACACAACAACATCACGAAACAACCCTCGCCCAGTTGAATAGATAAAATCAGCCAAGGAAGAACTTGACCCAATCATTCACAAAATAGTACAAACATCCTTCACAAATGGCCAAATGCCATCATTGCTCAAAAGAGCCTCAATAAGACCTATCTTGAAGAACTCAGCACTGGGCAAGGAGGACCCCTCTGCATACCGACCCATATCTAGCCTACCCTTTACAGCCAAAATCATTGAGAAGATGGTACAAATGCAACTGCAAGATCACATGAACACACACATTCCACTAGACCCCCCCCCCCCACCAGCACGTTTTTTGTTTTAATTTTTTTATTTATCCACTTTTGGGAAAAAAAAAAACATATCACCAGATACATACTGAAAATTTAAACAAGCCAGGAAAAGAAAACGTAAATACCCACCAAATACAATCTCCATGATAGACCACAATAAGGGGGGAAAAAGGATAAAACATATTAGGAAATAACCTCTAACATAGATACCCTACAACTGGGGAGGACTAAGTACAGCAGAAACAGCTGGAACACGCTCACTGTGTAGCCCCTACTCTTCCCAACCCACCCTCTCGACTAGACACAAAATCATTTAGCTGACTAGGGTCAAAAAACAAATAAAATCTACCCTAAAAAGAAACCACACATTACAAGGAAATTTTAAAGCAAACCTAGCCCTGAGGACCATCACACTAGGCCGCCAGGCCAGGAAGGCTTTCCTCCGGGCCCTGGGTTGCCTGTGAAAAATCAGGAAATATTCACACAACTGACCCCAAAAAGCTTGTTTGTATATTGCGGAAATACAATTTTAACAAAGAGTCTCTGTAGTCTCAAACACAAAGGTAGCCACCAGGGATATATTGAAGATATATCAAGAAAGATTAGCAAGGAGGATTCCAGGAAAGAAGTTAAGTTGAGCTGATCATGTTCCAAGTCACCTGGGGAAGACTTCCCCGAACCCCCTGGGACTGAGATGTAAAAAGCCTTGACAAGGGGAGGAAGATTATCTGCTGGAAAATTCAACACCTCCTTCAAAAACTTCCTCATCATGTCCACAGAAGAAATCAGCAGACACTTAAGGGAAGTTAAGGAAGCGAAGATTATTCTTCCTAGATTGATTCTCAAGAAGGTCAATCCTCTGTACCAATATTTCCTTTTCTTTGACTTGTGTCAATGACAGTTCTTTCTGGCTCAGCTTTTCTGCTCTAAATTCTGGATTTTCTTTCCCACCTGGCTCAAATGCTGGCAGGGAAATTCTGCAGTGACAGTCTGAACCTCCATTTTTAAAGCAGTCACTGAAGTAGTCAGAGAAGACTCCAGGCCTTTCAAGGCTTCCCACAGCATCTGCAATGACACAGCAGTAGGCTTTTCCAACTCACCCATCCACATCTCCAGAAAGACCCATCTCTCACACACTACCATACTCCACTGGTGAGGAAGTCAGCTTCGGGTATCCCGATGGCATTCGGTTAGCTGAGTGCACTCTGGCATACTGCATCACCGCCGCACCCCCTCTGCTGAGGTCACTTCCAGGTTGTGGGGGAACTGCTCAAACTTTGGGGCTCAAAGAGACCCCTTCAGCGCTTCAATCTTGTCCAGAGGAACCTGAATTGGCCACAGCTTCTGCGGATCTCAGCTAGGAGAAGCGCGGACAATCTTCCAAAGTTGCCTGCATCTTCAACAGGCCACCGACATAGCAACCCCGGAAAGAAGGCTGAAAGAGCAGAAAGGACCAGCACCATGCTCCTCCACCTCTCCAGGTAGGATGACAAACAAGCTCCTCCCCTCCCAACACAGTTTTAAACCCAACTATAGCATTGAAACATTGCTAACCTCACTCTTCAACACAATCATCAAAGGCATGGACAACATAAAAAAAGGATTCCTGCTAATCTTTCTTGATATATCTTAGGCCTTTGACACTGTATCTCACACATTACTATTGAAGCGGCTATGAAAGATTGGTCTGCACAATAGAACAATCAAATGGTTTCATTCTTACCTTGAAGAGAGAAAACAATATGTGAAATGAGGAGAAAATATATCCACGCCAATCAGCATACAACAAGGAATACCACATGGATCTGCTATATTATCAATGCTCTTTAATCTTTACATCCAGCCTATCTGTGATATCATCCAAAAACATAATATACAATACAAACTATATGCCGATGATATCATGGTGGAAAACCAAAGATGAATCAGATCGTCAGGAGTACAGGACAAAGCAACGGGAATATAATGAACTAATTCTAAACCAAAAGAAACATCATCATACAAACATCATCATGAAATCTCTAAACCGCCCTAGAGAACTGTTCTCAATAGTGAAAGCTCTAACCATAGCTCCACAAAGCCACGTCACAGTTTCAATAACTCCTGAAACTTATGCAATCTGTGCACAACTCGCGCCAAACCAATCCTTCACGCTAATGACCAAACAAGACCACCAAAGAATTGGACATCGTTTTACTCGATCACTGAGGATCACTACATCAATCTCCTAAAATCCCTGAACATAACCACTTCCTCCCTCGACCCCTGCCCTACCTCCTGGATAAAGATGACATCACAAGAGATAGCACCGACACACTGGAGAATAGTAAACCTATCCCTCTCACAAAGATTTATGCCACCATCACTAAAAATCTCATCCATAAGACCACTTCTAAAGAACAATGCAACTGACCCAAACTCTCCATCCTCATATCGGGCCATATCCAGCATACCATTTCTTTCCAAATTAATCAAAAAGACAGTCCTATGTCAGCTACAAGATCACGTTGACTCAACCTTCCCACTCGATCCTGAACAGCATGGATTCCGAGAGTTCCACAGAGTGGAAACCTTATTAACATCTCTACTGAACACAGTTCTTAAGGGGATTAAAAACATCAAGCAAAGCTTCATATTCATTGACATAACATCCACATTCAGTTCAATAATACACTCCATACTCTTGGACAGGCTGATGGAGATAGGAATAAGTGATACCCCATTGACATGGTTTCGCTCCTATCTGTCTGAGTGAACGACATAGGTTAAGATCGAAAACAACATATCAAGACCTTTCCCACTAAATCAAGGACTTCCTCAAGGCTCAGCACTTTCCACCCTCCTTTTCAACATTTACATTCAGCCAGTCTGCAAAATTATACAGAAGCACAACATACAATTTCACCTATACATGGATGACCTGATTATATACTCCACTCTTGACACCAGGAATCCCGATTACTCTACCATCTCTCTGCTCTATTATGTAACCTTTACATTCAACCAATCTGCGATATCATCAAGAACAACAAAATACAATACACGGTCTACGCAGATGACATTATGATATACACCCCAATCAATCTTGACAGCCTGGACTACACCAACATAGCAGACTGTCTGCAGCAAATGACAAATTGATTTATAGAGAACAACCTGACCATAAACTACAACAAGACAGAAGCACTAATTATCACCCAAAATGCCACCTTCATCCCACCTACTTCCATCAATCTGAACGACATTATAATACCAATAAAGATGGAAGTAAAATACCTCGGAGTGACCCTCGACAAAGACCTGAACCTACAATCACACATCGGCAGAACCACCAAAAACGCATACCTCAAAATGAGAACCATCCAACGCCTCAAGCCAAATCTCTCACAGGATCACTTCCGCACTGTCTATCAAGCACTAATCACACCCATACTAGACTTCTGCAACCTCATCTATCTTGGACTCCCAAAACAAACACTCCGGCCACTGCAGATAGCACAAAACACGGCCGCTCACATAATAACTGGATCATCAAGACACGATCACATCACCCCCATTCTCAACCACCTCCACTGGCTCCCAATCAGCTCCCGCATCAGGTACTTTAAAATCAAACAGAACTTCTCAGCAAACAGCCTGCGGCCCCTCATCAGATCTGACACAAGCACCAGACCAAGGAGGAGAGGCACTTCAGACACCATCAAGACCCCTAAACCTTTCACCAGAGTACGGCAAAACACCTCAAGAAGAGCACTATCCCTGGCTGTGCCTGCTCTCTGGAACTCCCTCCCAGATGATCTACATTTAACTCTTGACCTCAAGGACTTCAAGAAGCAGCTCTCAAAACCACGCTCTTCATTGAACACTATAATAATATCACATGAACTGACCAATGGCCAGAGGTCTACCTCCTAATCCTCCTGACTCCCTCTGTTCACCTTACCCCCACTGTATATAGCCCCTTGTACATAGCACACTGTGTAAATAGCTCACCAAGAAATCATCACCTTCACACACACACACACACACACACACACACACACACACACACACACACACACACAACACTGCATGCCCCCCTACTTACAGTGAACTCTGATTTGGTTGAAGTGCAAACCGCTTTGATTTCAGGATAAAGCGGTATATAAATCCTTTTAAATAAATAAAATAAATAAATCCCCTCTTGCATGACAGCAGTCACAGAATGGCTAGCATAATGCAACCAGCAATTAACTACAACAAATCCGAAGCTCTCATAATCACAAAAGACACCACATTTAACCCCCTCATAATCTACTACTAGGAAACCAACCAATTCCAGTGAAGAGTAAAGTAAAATACCTAGGAATTCTCCTAGACCAGAGGCTCAATTTCCAATCGCACATCAATAAAACAACTGCCAAAGCCTATTATAAAATGAAGATCCGGCAAAACATATGACACATACTTGATCAGAATCATTTCGCTCCGTCTGCCAGGCAATAATCACCCCGCAGTTAGATTACTGCAATCTAATTCTTCAAAGTCTACCCAAATGTGCAACCCCCAAGCTTCACAACTAACACAAAACATAGAAGCCCGATTAATCATCAGAACAAAAAATCAAGATCACATCACCCCTATCTTAAAATCCCTCCACTGGCTCCCCATTCGATCACAAATAAAACACAAAGCTCTAATGATGGCATTCAAGATAGTACACAACCTGTCCGCTGAATGTCTAAAAGAAATAGTCAAAAGAGTTCCAGACACTCGATCAAGGAGGAAGCAACATGAGAACACCTTCTCAACTGCTACTGCATCTACTTACACCTCTCAGACAGCGCTACAGAGTATTCGAATATTACACCCCATCACTGTGGAACTCACTCCCACATCACCTGAGAGCAACTTCAGATGTTGCCAATTTCAGAAAGTATCTAAAAACTCACCTTTTTACAGAACACTTTGACACCATAGAAAACACACAACTTTAACAATAAAAATTTCTGACCAGCAGCCCCACCCATAACAAGTTACCTCTTTAAGGAAGTTCCAAAGCTACTGGAGTGGAGGAGTGGCCTAGTGGTTGGGGCAAGGTACTTCAGGCCGGAAGGTCGGGGGTTCAAATCCCACTAGAGGACAGCAACCTTGGGCCGGAAGGACTGGGGTTTCTAGTTCCACAGGTGCTCCTTGTGGTCTTGGGCAAGCCACTTAACCCTCCATAGCCCATGTTCCCTGTAAAATAGTTATCTCCAAGTTATAATGCCCTGTTCAATGTAATTTCAGTTTGTTCAATGTAAACCGCACTGATGCAGAATAGCACGGTATATAAGAGAATGTAAATAAATATTTAGACTGTAAGAGCGGTCTACTTCAAGATTAGATCCCTCAGACACTTACGCCCCCTACTCGAACCAAGCAACTTCCGCACCATCTATCAAGCCCTCATCATTCCTCATTTTGATTACTCAAACGCCATCTTACAAGGACTCCCTCAGACCACCTTACATCCCCTACAACTTGCCATGAACAGTGCAGCGCGAATTCTCCTCGGAGCGTCAAGAAGAGAGCATAGCACACCCCTCCTGAAGCAGCTACACTGGCTCCCCATTCAAGCCAGGATCATCTTCAAGACCTTAGTGATGACATTCAAGGCCATCAAGGGGCTCTCCTCTTCACTATGTAACCTCATCCAACCACCCACACCCAACAGGTTAAGAAGAACCGCAGTAGCCAACATGCTAGCGATACCGAGAGACATGACAAAATGCTCTAGGGCAACATCGAACAGAGCCTTTAGACTATGCACCCCAAGTCTCTGGAACTCCCTACCACCACACATCAGAGCAACCTCCAATTTGAACCAGTTCAGGAAAGCCTTAAAACACTTTCTCTTTATCAAACACCTCACTGACTGCCCTGAACCACAGCCACCAATTATGATCAGTACCCAATAACTCCATCTGACATGTACATAGTTACCTATTCAATACTACGCATATGTATATAGTTCTCCCGGTTATCCAAGTTACTTGTTCCTGTTCAATGTAATGACCTGACTTTTGTTTATTGTCGGACACTGTTTGTTTTATGTAAACCGCGCTGATCGCAAATAGTGCGGTATATAAGAAATGAAAATAAAATAAATAAATATTGTTGTAAACCGCGCTGATCGCAAATAGTGCGGTATATAAGAAATGAAAATAAAATAAATAAATAAATAAATATTGTTGTAACATATCGGGAACAGTTAACTGTTTAATGTAAATAGTTGCTACTGTACTGTTCTATGTAAATCACTGTTATGTTTAATTGTAAACCGCTTTGATAAAATTGAAAAGCAGTATATAAAAAATGATAAATAAATAAATAAATGTACACCTCCATAAACACTGACAAACCCAACTACTTTACAATAACCAACTGCCTTACAGAAATGATTTTATAGCTCAGCAACCACAACCTCAGCATAAATTACAATAAAACAGAAACACATCATAACAAGAAAGAAGGACCTCACCCCTCCAAGTGTAATTAAACTAAATGACAGAAGCATTACTGTCAAAAACGAGATTAAGTACCTAGAAGTCACCTTGGACCAGAACCTTAATCTCCTGTCACACATTAACAAGACAACAAAAACTGTTTACCACAAGATGAGGATCATAAATAAACGTAAACCACTACTCAGTCTGAATAACTTTTGCATGGTAATACAGGCTATCATACCACCACCTTTAGATTACTGCAACTCATTGTATCAGGGACTATGAGCTCAAGCCATCCAACCCCTGCAAATGGCCCAGAACATGGCTGCATATGTCAGAACAGGCTCAGCAAAACATGAGCAAATTACACCCATATTGCATCAATTGCACTGGCTCCCAATTAAGAGTCACGCCAGATATAAATCCACTCTTAACATCTTCAAAATCCTGCATGACAGCTTAGCTGAGGTACTCCAGGATCTCATAAAAAAGAACCTTGAAAACTGGCTAAGAAGAATGAACAATAAGAACATGTTGCTTACCCCTAATGTTTTCTCCAAAGCTAAGCAGAACACCACAAAGAGAGCTTTCTCACTAAATGCTCCGGCACTTTGGAGCTCACCACCCAGAAAACCTCAGGACCCTTCACGATACTGAGGATTTCAGGAAGAATTAAAGACCTTACTGTTCACAGACACTGTGGTAACATTACATAAAGCCAGGATGCAGATATGACACTGCCGAAGACGGACTCTGGAATCTCAACCCAAAGCATGTTCAACATCTCATCACTCTACCCACTGTATATGAGCTGCTGTATATAAGCTACTGAGTGCTTTAATCTACCCTGCATGCCAAGATAACGTATGTACTATCCCTGTTAGCACTGTTAGCACTTTCATTGGTTACAACCCTTACCTGTTGCCCCTCACTTTGAAACGTTCTATGTAAACAATAAGAGTTGAATGTAAACCGCCTTGACTTAAGGAGAAGGTGGTATATAAAACCTGTTATTTAAATAAATAAATAAAATGTATTGGGGGTTTTTCTTAAAAGTGAAAGGTTCTAGCATCCTGTAAATTGGCTTCAGTCTGCTTACTGGAAGCTGCGTAAAGATAGACCAAAGTGGGGAGGGGGGGGGGGGAATTAGTGCATTGGCTATTTTGTAGAGTAGCCACAGCTCGATCCATATATCCACATCCCTCACTTAAACATAGTATAGCATTGCTCATAGGGCAACCTCCACACTTGCTGCTCGGAGGGATAATAAATTCTGGTTTTGTCACATTCAGATAGGGGCTTTCTTACATATGTTTATATTTCTGTAAAAACATAAGGCTTCAGAGCCCTGCACTGTTGAGGCATTCCTAACAGGGGCTATACATTTCAAGCAAAGGTAAGAGTTTGTGGCTTTTTAAACTACAGCTCTCTGCCTGGGAGCTCTTAAAAGGGGTTTAGTACATATTTAAAACAAAGATACATTCTTTTTGGTGCTTTAGTTTAAAAGGGGAAATATTTTCTTTAGTGGGGTAGGTTTAAAACTCTGCTTTAGTATCTTTCTCAGCTCTTTGAAGATACTGACACCTCATGAAGTGTTAGTTCCCTCCCTACCCTGCCCAACTCCCAACCAGCCCTAGTGAGCAGTCTTGCTTTATAGGGCACCTCCCCAATTATCTACACACAGGGACTTGGAATAGCACATTTTGAACACACGTAAAGAGATTTAACAGCTTTTTCTCTGAAAGGACAGCTAGGAAACCAGCTGATACTTTGGTAGGTCTCTCTCTTTTGCATTAGGAGATACCTATCTCCACCGACTGAACAATGGCTGGGAAAAATCATATCATCAAAGCTGTTGCCCCCGTTACAGCTTCTGCATCTGTCCAGACAGAAGTCCCAATGCCAGTTGAAGGACCAGTTCTATGTGCAGGATACCTGCAGGCAGAAGCTCTCAGGAAACAAGTTGAGGAACTCAGAGAGGAGATGGCAAAGATGAGGAGCATTCAAGAGAGTGAGAACTACATTGATGAGATGCTCCTTGCAACATCCAAGCTCTCCAGCAGAGGAGAAGGTGGGAGCCTACAGAATGACGAAGGTTGGACACAAGTCACCAGGGCCTGCAGAATCACCAATCCAACTTCTCCAGCCCTTGAATTAAAAAACTATTATGTATCCCTGGAAGTGGAGGAGGTGAAAGCATCCCTGGAAAGGGAAGAACCAGAGCTTGAGCACCCCAAAGTTGCAGAATCAGTGACCATGAGGAAGCAAAGGGTAGTGGTGGTTGGTGACTCTCTTCTGAGGGATATTGAGGCGTCCATCTGCTAACCGGACTTGATGTCCAGAGAGGTATGTTGTCTGCCAGGTGCCAAAATCCGAGATGTTATGGAGAGTTTGCCGAGACTCATCAAGCCTTCTGACTGTTACCCAATGTTGCTAATCCATGTCAGCACAAATGATACTGCCAGGTATCCCTTTGTATCAAAAGTGACTTCATGGCTCTGGGACAGAGGGTGAAGCAGATAAGGGTGCAGGTGGTATTCTCTTCAATCCTCCCTGTTGAGGGTAAAGGCCAAGGCAGAAAAGCTTGCATCCTGGAGATGAATGCATGGCTGCGTGGATGGGTGTCATTGAGATCGTTTTGGTTTCCTGGACCATGGGATGCTGTCCAAGGGTTACAGAGCAGAGATGGCGTCCATCTATCCAAGAAAGGTTGACATGTCTTCAGTTGCAGATTGGCTAATCTACTTAAGAGGGCTTTAAACTAGATTTATCGGGGATGGGTGAAGAAAGCCCCCAGGTAAGTGAAAGCCCCCAGGTAAGTGAAACATTAAATACCTTTATGGAAATGGGTAAAAGGAACAACATATGGAAAGCAGTGTGTATAAATGCCCGTAGCATGGGAAATAAGATCTCAGATGTTGAAGCTTTAATGGGAGAAGCTGACTTGGATTTAGTGGCAATTATACAAACATGCTTCACAGAAAACTATGACCGGGATATAACTATACCAGGCTATACTTTATTCAGAAAGGACAGGGTAGGAAGAAGGGGAGGAGGAGTGGCACTATATGTAAAAAATAATATTAAATCTTTGGAACTACAGAGCTTAAAAGGGAGAGAGGAGGCACTGTGGGTTAAACTAGAAAGAGGGAAAGAGAAATCTATCTGCACTGGTGTGATATACAGACCTCCCTTACAGGAGGAAGAGGTGGACAGAGAGTTAATTGAAGACATACACAGCATTGCTAGGAAAGGGGAAGTGCTACCGATAGGGGATTTCAACATGCCAGATGTTGATTGGCACATTCCTGCTGCAGTATCATCTAGAAGTAAGGAGATCCTAGACTCTCTACAGGGAGAACTATTCAGGCAACTGGAAACAGAACCCACAAGTGAAGGGGCCATACTGGACTTGGTGCTTACCAATGGTGAAAGTGTTTCTGATGCTATAGTGGGAGATCATTTTGCATCCAGTGATCACCAGATGGTGTGGTTCGGTATTAGGACTAGGGCTGTTAAAATCTATTCAAAAGCAAGGATCTTAGACTTTAGGAAAACTAACTTTGCCAAAATAGGCCAATACCTCAGGGAGTCGTTAGCAGGATGGGAACAGCTTGGGGATGTAGAAAAACAGTGGGTAAAACTGAAAGGGGATATTTTAAGGACAACCAACCTTTTTGTTAAAATGGTAAATAAAGGTAAATGGAAAAGGAGACCACTTTGGCTTTTGAAAGAAGTAGCTGAAAAGGTGAAGGAAAAGAAGGAGGCCTTCATAAAATACAAGAGATCACGGAGAGAGGAAAACAGATATCTATATTTGGAAAAACTTAGAGAAGCTAGCAAAGTAGTCAGGAAAGCAAAGATTCAAAAAGAGGAGGAAATAGCCAATGCAGTTAAATTGGGGGATAAGACATTTTTCAGATATGTTAGTGAGAAGAGGAAGGGCAAAAGTGGTATTGTCAGACTCAAGGGTGAAGGGGAGGAATATGTAGAAGCTGATGAGGATAAAGTGGAATTGCTTAGCAAATATTTCTGTTCTGTGTTCACAGATGAAGAACCAGGAGCAGGACCTCAGAAAACACCCACAAACAAGAACAGAAGCGAGGGGCATCTTGAACAATTTTCAGAAGACTGTTCGTGAGAAACTATCTCACCGTAAAGTAGACAAAGCAATGGGACCGGATGGAATACATCCTAGAAATACTGAGGGAACTTGGGAACGTTCTAGCAGCTCCACTGACTAATGCCTCGTTGGAGTCAGGAGTGGTGCCAAAGGACTGGAGAGAGGCACATGTGGTCACTTTGCACAAAAGCGGAAGTAAGGATGTGGTTGAAAACTACAGGCCAGTTAGTTTAACTTCGGTGGTGAGTAAATTATTGGAAGTGCTGCTGAAAGAGAAAATAGTGAGATTTCTAGAGTCCAATGGATTATAATATCTGAGGCAGCATGGATTCACCAGAGACAGATCTGATTCTGATTGATTTCTTTGACTGGGTGACCAGGGAGTTGGACCAAGGGAGAGCCCTAGATGTGGTATATTTAGACTTCAGTAAAGCCTTTGACACTCTTCCTCACAGGCAATTTATAAACAAACTGAGCACCCTAAGGATGGCTCCTAAAGTTACTGCTTGGGTTAGAAATTGGTTGAGTGGGAAGTGAGAAAGGGTACAGGTAAATGGAACTCACTCTGAGAAGAAGGAGGTTACCAGTGGTGTGCTCCAGGGATCTGTCCTTGGTCCAAATCTTTTTAACATCTTTGTTAGTGATATAGCGGAAGGGCTGTCGTGTAAGGTTTGCCTCTTTTCAGATGATACCAAAATATGTAATAGAGTAGACACTCAGGAAGTTATAGATAACATGAGGAGGAATCTAGCTAAACTTGGTCTAGAATTTGGCAGCTGATTTTTAATGTTAAAAAATGCAAGGTCATGCATTTAGGCTGCAGCAATCCAAGGGGGCAATATAGTTTAGTGGGTGAAGTACTTTTGTCCACTAAAGAAGAGTGGGACCTAGGCATGATTGTGTCTGATGATCTTAAAGTAGCTAAACAGGTAGAAAAGGTGACGGCAAAAGCTAGAAAGATGCTTGGGTGCAGAAGGAGAGGAATGGCCAGCAGAAGAAAGGAGGTGATAGCGTCTCTGCATAAGTCTTTGGTGCGACCTCATTTGGAGTATTGTGTGCAGTTCTAGAGACCGCACCTTCAAAAGGACATAAACAGGCTGGAGTCCGTACAGAGGGTGGCTACTAAAATGGTTAGTGGTCGTCATTATAAAGCATATGAGGACAGACTTAAGGATCTTAATAAGTACACCTTAGAGGAAAGGCGGGATGGAGGTGATATGATTGAGACTTTTAAATACCTCTGTGGCATAAATGTCAATTGAAAGCAAGCTCTACTACGAGGGGACATGGGATGAGGGTGAAAGGGGATAGATTCAGGAGTGATATGCGAAAATATTTCTTTACGGACAGAGTGGTGGATCCATGGAATAGTCTTCCAGTGGAGGTGGTAGAGATGAGGACAGTATCTGAATTCAAAGAAGCATGGGACAAACATGCAAACATAGAGGATCTCTAAAGGAAAAAAGGGGACTGTGGTAGTGGTTAACATGGAAGGACAGACTAGATAGGCCATGTGGTCTTTTGCTGTCGTCATGTTTCTATGTTTCTATAAGACAATTTTGGATAGGGGCATGGGGCAGGATTAAAGACAGACTGAACATCCATTGTAAACTTTCATTTCAAATTATTCTTTGCAAATGAATTGTAATTATAGAAGATATTTCTACTTGTATTAATATATTGATAGATATTTTACTTTCCTTGAATTGAATACTCATCCTTAATTACTGGAAGGATAGCTCCTTTTTGAAGATGCTAGGGATATGTATTAATTAACATGCATTCCATTCGTTAGCTCTCCTTAAAAGATTTAGTGCATGCAAAATCATTTTAATGTGTGTTAACCTACAAACTACATTTACAACTGATTTGCACATGTTAAAAAGTTCTAATACATGTTTACAATTTTATTAAAATTGATTATGTGAAAGAAATACTTAGTAATCAGGAAAAAAAATCTGAAAATGAAGTGAAAAACCCTTTGCTTGTGAATATCCCTAGAACAGGGGTTCTCAGCCCAGTCCTTGGGACGCATCTAGCCAGTCAGATTTTGAGGATAACCACCATGAATATGCACGAGAGAGATCTACATGTATTGCTTCTATTCTATTCTATGCAGACTTCTCTCATGCATATTCATGGTGGTTATCCTGAAAACCTGACTGGCCAAGTATGTCCGAGGACTGGGTTGAGAACCACTGCCCTAGAAGATACATACTTGTTGGTAGAAAGTATGTTTGACTTGCAAATATGAAGCTTTTCCAGGTGTAAGTATACAAATCTTAGATGACTTCAGGAATTCAAGTTTCTGTAGATCATAATGTCCCAGATGCATCCTTTTTTGTTGTGTCATTAGATAAAATATTTTTATGTTTATGTTTATTAATATTTGGTTACCTGCCTTTCAAGAACCAGCAAAGCGGGACACAATTATTTTGTCAATTATGATCTTATGTTCTTATGATAGCAGTATCCTCCCAGACAAGTTAACATTATGTTCACTAAATGGAAACTGTATAGAAATATCATTGTGAATTCACTAAGACTATCAATGGGCATGCCCTTAATCACCGTCTGAACAATGTTGCTACTTTGTTTCTCTTTTACCTTTTTCACGGCTCCTAAAAGAAAGGGGAAGACTGCAGTGAAACCTTCCGAAGCAGCTAGTTCTGACCCTCATCAGCCATGACTTGACAGTCATTTTTGAGCTTTCTCCAAGAGGAAAAGCTTGATGGGTGAGGCCCCTGCTGCTGGAGCAGCCAGTGGAGAATCAGTCCGGCCTGGGGGCGAGGCTTTGTCTGCTCATGAGACCCAAAACCATCATGTCTACATCAGTGAGCTATGCTGTGGGAGGGTACGCCTGTCCCGATTCCCGTCACACTGTTGGGGATATCTAATTTACTGCTTATGAGAATCTATCACAGTGGTCCCCCAAGTGGGAACATCTGATGTGAGTACAGGAAGAGCCTCATTACTTGATGCTGGAAAGAAGCTGGGGTTAGTAGCTGGGCAAGACACCTGGAGATCACTCTTCAGGCAATAATGGGATATGTTGGTAAAGCTGGATGCTTCGGAAACTCAGTGTTTCCTTGATATTAATTCCTTGGTGCAAACTGTTGGAGCACTGGCTCCAAAGCATGACTGCCTCACTGAAGAATATCAAGAAAGAACTGGTGCTTTGGAAAAAAAAAGTGTTTAGAACTTGAGAACAAATAGATGCTTTGGTTAAAGATAAGGTAGAACAAACATAAAATCAGATTAAACTTTTGAATTTACAGGTATTAAATTTTCCTGAAGTGCGCATTATGTTGCCATTGGATGTTTTCAAGAAATTCGAATATCTGACTGAAATGTTAAATATATCTTAGAGGCTTAGATGTGATTTGGATGTCCAAAAGCGTGCATGCAGATGTCTAAATCACTGAGATGTCCCCAGAGCCATTTCACAAGTGGCTTCTTAAGATGTCTCCACTGCGGGGATGTCCAAGTAGGTAGTGGCATGTCTGGGCTGGGGTTTCAGGCATAGACATCCCAGATCAATTTCAGAAACCTTGGGGATGTCTGCAACCTCATCCAACTTTAGACTTGCTTCAAGCATTAATAAGCATTGAGAGAGTGCTCATTTGGGTCCTAAAACATCTGGTTGGTGTAAATAAGATGGGCACTCCACTATCCTCAGTATGCTCCGCAATTGCAATATTATTTTTTGTGTATTTAATAAAAGTGTTTTGTATTTACACCAAACGTTGCATGTTTCTTAGATGTCCCTGATATTAAATGCTGTACCGGGCATGTCTTTGTAGACAGTCCCACAGATATCCATATCGGGCATGTCCACGTTTGTGAAATCGTGCCTGAACTTGGACGTGCTTGCCTTTTTTCCAGATGTTTTGGCATGGATGCCCTTTGTAAATGTGCCTGTAAATGTCTTAGAGGATGGATGCCTACCTAGTGCCTTTTTTCCTGACTGTAATTTAATTTCCAATGCTATTTTCCTTTATTTCCTTTCTTTCCCGTCTTCTTATTGTGGTTTAAAGGGATGAAGGCTGGTGTATATTTTTTTTCATTTTTGATATGACTTATTGTTTTCTTTTTTTTATATATATTTTTCTCACCAACTTTTTTCATGTTTCTGTAAGCAAGTGGATGCCTATATACTTTATTAAAATTCTAACAAAGAGATTCTCTGCAGATAAATGAGTGTTTACCTGCAGAAAAGGGTGTTTTAAAAATTGAATCCTATCCTCTGTGGTAAAATGGGTGATGCTGGGGTGGGATTAAGGATAGGTCAATGAAGGTATGTGCAGGGAGAGAAATTTGAAGTCTGTGTGCATACTTCATGTCAAGTCACTGCCAGGGACAAAATTTTTAAAGGGGAAACTCTTCTTTTCAAAAAGTTGGTGTTCCCTTTTCTGCAGGGTGGCAGAAAAATCAGCTTGCAAGTTCTTGGGTATGACATACCTCTGGGCTTGCAAGTAGTATGTGGAGGCTGAAAATTTGCCTGTCTGTGAGCTGCTCTTATCACATATTCAGAGTTTCATTGGCTTTCTTTCACATAATTCCTGGTATTATTGCAGGGCCTGGCCTGGCATTTATTGCATATCCCCGAGCTGTCGTAATGATGCCCTTTTCACAACTCTGGGCCTGTTTCTTTTTTTTGATGCTGGTTCTGCTGGGACTGGACAGTCAGGTAAAACGTCTTCATCAATATAAACATATAGACACAGTTTAGTTTTATTCAATAAAGGGGCATGTTTATTAAGCCCCTCACTAGTAACATGGGTTTGGGTCACATTACTAGCGTGGGGTACTGTGCTAGATGCAGGAGGGTGGGGATAACGATCGCCTTGACTTTAGGGAAACTCATGGCATTAATAATGCAGTGGGGAGCAACTATCAGCACTCATTGTGCTGATGGTAGTTGCTCTCTGCCAAATGCTGGCAGGGATGCGCAGTGGGAACACCCATGCCCCGCCTAGACGCCACCCATATGTGCCTTGCCTCGGTTGTGCAGGTTTTTTAGCAAAGGGCCCTGTGCTACATTTTAGCGTAGCTACTGGTTAGCGATGAGGCTTTCCAGGGAAATTCCATGGGCAGCACTTGAGGATGACCTGTCCGGTTATTTCTCGTGGCAAAAGTTACGAACATTTAAGACTATCTTAAGTTGCACTGCCAAAGCTAACCGGGCACCCAGTTAGCTTGCTGCTTAGCTGACTGACCCAGATATTCAGTGCCTGTGGCTGGATATGGCCCCGGCATTGAATATGTGCGTTTAGTGTTAAGCGGCAATGGCTAGCTGCTGCAATCATGCTAGCCACCACCACTAAATATCGGGACCTCACTTCTTAGAAACAGAGTTGAAGAAGAAATCAGGCAAAGGGCTATACAAAAGATTAACAAGCCACTTTAAAAAGCTGGAAAGCAAGAAGCATAAATGTAGTCTAAGTAACAAAATTCCGGATCTGCAAGCTCTAATTGTAGAGACAGACTGAAATATTTTTGCCATTATGGAGACATGGTTCTATGAGTCCCATGAATGGGACGTGGCCATACAAGGCTATAATCTCTTTAAGAGCGACAGAGATGGCGAAAAGGTGGCAGAGTAGCCCTTTATGTGAAAATCAGTATTAAAGTGTCCGAAATTCAGGGGGCTTGGGGAAAGGAGGAAGCAATATAGATCATCTTGTAAAGAGAAGATGGAACTTCCATCCACATATACGTTGTTTACAGATCTCCAACTAAAACAGAGAAACTGGACAGAGATCTGCCATGGATATCCAAATGTTGTGAATGAAAGGGGAGGTGCTGTTGCTAGGAGATTTCAACCTACTATATGTGGATTGGAATATCCCATCAGCAGAACTGGAAAGAAGTGGATAGATTTTGGATGCCTTTCAAGGTACTTTGTTCACACAAGTGGTGATGAAACCCATGAGGGAAGGGGCAACTTTGGATCTGGTACTCACAAATGCTGACAGGGTCTGGGTTGGTGCCTGCCTGGGCAACAGTGGTTCATCATATGGTATGATTTGATATAATAACAAAGTGGAGTCCTGACACACAAAACTCAAAATCCTAGATTTCAAACACGGTAGCTTTAGCAAAATGGGGAAGTATCTATGGGAGGAGCTAGCAGGTTGGGAAGAGAAAAGGGAAGTGGAATGGCCGTGGGGCAAACTGAAAGGCGCTATGAAAATATTGTCAGATCTTTATGTAAGAAAAGTCAATAAAAGCAAGTGGAAAAGGAAAAGGATATGGTTCTCAAAGGAAGTGGCTAAAAAGTAAAGGCAAAAAAGATACTGTGGTGGTCAACATTATTGGCACCCTTGCAGTTCAACCCCTTAATGTCCAGTATCTCCAGAAAGAAAGTGGCCAGTAAAATGACTTTGAACTATATACATACACATATTTGACACATAAAAGAATCAAATAAAACAAGGCCAATTAAAAAAGGAAATAGAAGAAAATACTATAAAAACTGGGGCATTGCAGGGCATGATTATTGGCATCCTTATAACCCTTTATAAACAATTCAAATCAGTTTGAAAAGAAGAACCACATTCCTATTGCAGTAAAATAAGATACACCTATGATCAATTGTCAGTACTCACATGACTTGAATCATCCAGTGAATGATGGCTCTAATGTTTAAAATGGCCGCATTCACCCTCTGTTCCATTTTCACAATGGTGAAGACAAGAAAGCTGCCTGAGATCATCAGACAAGCCATCATCACCAAACATCAAACTTCAAAGGGATACAAGGCCATCTCCAAAGACCTTGGGATTCCCATGTCTACGATTCAAAATGTTATTAAGAGGTTTTCTGCTCATGGAACTGTCAAGAACCTCCCAGGACATGGTGGAAAGAGGACAATTAATCAAGAAGTCTTTGAAGATTGGTGTGAACTGTTGGAAAAACACAGTGTACAATATCCAAAGAGCTTAAGGCTGACCTGGAGCAATCTGGAGTGGTAGTTTCAACTCCCACCATATGCCGGGCACTAAAAAAAGAAAGACTTCAAGGGCGAAGGCCAAGGAGGGACCCCACTGCCCAAACGCAGGCATAAAAAGGCATGTTTGATCTTTGCCCAAACTCACTTTGAGAAACCACAATCCTTCTTGGAAAATGTTCTGTGGACAGATGAAATCAAACCTGAGCTCTTTGGCAATTCGGATCAGCGATACATTTACAGTTGAAGAAATGAAGCTTAGTAGGAAAAAAATACCCTTCTTACAGATAAATATGGTGGAGATTCCATAATGATGTGGGGTTGTTTTGCTGCCTCAGGAACTGGAGGCCTGGAACGTATTAAAGGAATCATGAAGCCAGAGGACTACCAAGGTTTTTTGGAGCGAAATGTGCTGCCTAATTTTAGAAAGTAAGGTCTACTGTATGTTGAAGGTCATGGATCCTCCAGTAGGACAATGACTCAAAACATACATCCAAAAGTACAAAAGAAAGGTTAAAAAGAAACAAGTGGACTGTTTTAGATTGGCCAGGAATCAGTCCTGATCTCATTCCAATGGAGAACCTTTGGAAAGAGCTGAAATCTACCACTGGTAAAAGGAATCCTGCAAAAATTCATGAGCTGGAACAAATCACAGTTGAAGAGTGGGCGAAACTACCAGCAGACAGATGTACATAACTTATAGATTGCTACAAGAAATGTCTGGAGACTATCATCACTGCCAAGGGTTGTGCAACCAAATATTAGGGAAGGATGCCATTAATCCTGTCCAGGTCATATTTTGTTTTTTTTTCTGAGAAATTACTATGTGTAAGTTGCATAGACATCTTTTTTTTGCTGTATAACTTTGAACATACTATTAAAATATTATGATGACATACAGTTGGAATATTTCCTATTATTTCTCAAGATATTGGACACAGCATACCTAAAATGCAAAGGTGGCAATAATGTTAACCACAACGGTAGCATTCACAAAATACAGTTGAAATGTCACTTTTAGAAAATATGGTAAGAAAAATGAACTTATACAAAATTAACTTCCAGAAAAAAACACAGAATTCTCATATCAACCCTTATTTTTAATCATTTTCAACGGCAAAAACAAAATTTCAAAGCCACTTTGAAATGGTATAAATTTTTCACCAGTTACCATTAGCAGTAAAGCACAGTTACTTACCTGTAACAGGTGATCTCTGGGAACAGCAGGAATTAGTCCTCACATATGGGTACGTCGGTACCGACGGAGCCTGAGCGGGAAAGCTCCCCAGCTTCCCAGAAGGAAAGCTTTTGGGGCCTCCCACTGCGCATGCGCGCCGCCTTCCTGACCAACTCTCCTCAGTTCGAGTTTATAGCTGAGACAATAGAGAGAGGAAAGGAAGAGAGAGAGAGATACAACTCCTAGGGGAGGTGGGCGGGTTGTGAGGACTAATTCCTGCTGTTCCCAGAGATCACCTGTTACAGGTAAGTAACTGTGCTATCTCCAGGAACAAGCAGGAATAAGTCCTCACATATGGGGACTCCCTAGCTAAGATGCCCGGGAGATCCCCTGAAGGGTATGAGACCCTGAAAGGTTCTTCATCTTCCTATGGATCTCAGGCATCCATTCAGGGAAGGTGGGCTGGAGTTGTTCAAGAATGGAACAGGTGTCTGAGGACAGCCTGACCAAACAAGGCATCCCGGCGGGAGTCCTTGTCCAAACAGTAATGGGCTGTAAAGGTATGAACCGAGGCCCAGGTGGCTGCTCGACAGATCTGGTCAATGGACACAGAGTTTAAATGAGCCATAGAGGTGGCCATGGCCCTCACGTTGTGAGCGGTGACATGGCCCTCCAGAGAAAGGTTCTTACTCTGGTAATCAAAAGAGATACACTGAGCAATCCAATTGGAGAGTGTTCTTTTGGAGAGTGGAAGTCCTAAATGAGAAGGATCAAAAGCAACAAAAAGCTGAGAAGACTTTCGATGTTGCTGTGTCCTGTGGAGGTAAAAGGCAAGAGCTCTTTTACAGTCTAGAGTATGAAGGTTCCTCTCTGCATTGGATGCATGAGGAGCTGGAAAAAAGATAGGTAAATATACCTCTTGATTAAGATGAAAAGGTGAGACCACTTTAGGCATAAAGTGAGGATTTGTCCTAAGGACTACCTTATCATGATGGAACCTTGTATAAGGTGGATTAGCCACTAAGGCCTGCAGTTCACTGATGCGGCGAGCTGAAGTGACTGCAATGAGGAAAATAACCTTCCAGGAAAGAAATTTCAAGGAGATAGTGGCTAAGGGTTCAAAAGGTGGCTTCATAAGCTGACCAAGAACCAAGTTTAAGTCCCATGCCACCGGAGGAGGTCGAATGGGAGGTTTAGTTAAAGTTAAGCCTCTCATGAATCTTGCAATAAGAGGATGAGAGGAAACAGGTTGTCCATTGATGGGCTTAAGTGATGCCGCAATAGCACTCAAATGGACTCTTACTGAATTCGTTTTGAGTCCTGCATTGGAGAGATGCAGGAGATATTCCAAAAGAGAATTCAATGGGAGTGCCAGAGGGTTAAGACCCTTTTGAGCACACCAAATGGAAAATCTTTTCCATTTAAAAGCGTAAGAATGCCTAGTGGAAGGTTTCCTAGAGGCATGTAGGATATCCTTTACTTGCTGCGAAAGATTGAAGTGTTGAAGGTCTAGGCCTTCAGTAACCAAGCTCTGAGGTGAAGGGACTTGGGGTTTGGGTGCCACAAAGTCCCCTCCTCCTGAGACAGAAGGTCTGGAGCCGCTCCCAAGTCCAGGGAGGGGGCTTGGGAGAGATGCAGAAGTAGAGGGTACCACACTTGGCGTGGCCAGCGTGGAGCTATGAGGATCATGGACCCTTGATCCCTTTGAAGTTTGAACAGAGTCTTGGGAATCAAAGGAATGGGTGGAAAGGCATACAGGAAACCCTGACCCCAATGCAGGAGGAAGGCATCCTTGGTCTGAACTCCCTGACACGGAATTCTGGAACAGAACCGGGGAAGTTTGGCATTCCACGGACTTGCAAAGAGGTCTATGTCCGGGGTTCCCCATTTCTG
The DNA here is from genome assembly GCA_033557465.1 of Ichthyophis bannanicus. Lineage (NCBI taxonomy): Eukaryota > Metazoa > Chordata > Amphibia > Gymnophiona > Ichthyophiidae > Ichthyophis > Ichthyophis bannanicus. Next base: position 449,588,734 of record CM066037.1, on the reverse strand, counting down.
GAAGATTCTGAGTACCTGATCCATGTGCAGGGACCATTCGTGTGGAAGCAGAACTCGACTGAGTCTGTCTGCCCAAGAGTTTTGGATTCCTGGAAGATATACTGCCAGGAGATGGATTTGATGCTCTCTGGCGAAGGCCCATAATCTTAGAGCTTCGTTGCAAAGCGACAGAGAGCCAGACCCTCCTTGTTTGTTTATGTAAAACATGGCTACTTGATTGTTCGTGTGAATAAGGACTGTCATGTTGCTGAGGAGGGTATGAAAAACTTTGAGAGCTAGAAAGATTGCTCGAAGTTCCAAGTGGTTGATATGAAGGGTGGTCTCCTGTGGAGACCAAGTGCCCTGAGTGGAGAGATCTTGGAGATGAGCCCCCCAACCTGTTTGGGAGGCATCTGTTGTGAGGGTTGCTTGGGGCAACAATGGTTGAAAGGGGGCCCCCAACAACAGATTTTGAGTGGATATCCACCATTGGAGAGACCAAAAGAGACGATTGGAGTTTGCTATTTGGTCTGAGAGAGCTCCTGATGCTTGAGTCCACTGGGTGGATAAAGTCCATTGAGCTGCTCTCATATTTATTTATTTATTTAAAAACTTTCTTATATACCGCCACTTCCAGCGATCAAAGGCGGTTTACATATAACAAGTGTAACCAGAACAGGTTTTACATGGAACAGATTTTAAATTATTTACAAACAACTTTTAAATCAACAATTTTTCTGAGTAACTATATTATTAATTGTAAACAACTATATACAGGAGTAGTAGAGTAGGTAGCATTGGTAGACATTTGTTGGATTTAATCATCAGTAGGGTTTCATTTAGACTTTTCTGATGTGTTTACGTTGTAAACATCTGCATTTAAGCTGGGTTTGAGAGGTATATTGTGTTTGTGAAGTGTTCTGTGAATAAGTGGGTTTTAAGTTCTCTCCTGAAGAGATGGAGGTCTTTTATCATTCTAAGATTTAAAGGTAGTTTGTTCCAGAGGGCGGGGGCAGCATATGAGAAGGCTCTAGAGCTCGTAGTTTTTTTTGTTTTACGGATAGTATTTTGTATGCCTAACGAGTATGTTGCGTTTTGTCTTCTAGTTCTGTGTTCTGGTGGGGCTTGCAAGAGGGTGGTTAGATGTGATGGTGAGATGTCATTGATGAGTTTAAATGTGGTTATGATTATTTTGTATGTTATTCTGCTATTTATGGGGAGCCAGTGCAGTTCAAATAGGATGGGAGTTATGTGGTCTGTCAGGCGAGCTTGTGTTGTTACGCGAGCGCAGATATTTTGGGCTCTTTGGAGGAGGTTAGTGTTTGCTAGTGGTAGACCGTTTAGGAGACTATTACAATAGTCAAAGTGAGGAGTGATGAGTGTACTGATGACCGATCTGAAATCATGGGAGTCTAGGAGTGGTCTTAAGTGTTGTATGGTTTTTAGCTTGAAGAATATTGTCTTAACTGTTTGCTTTATGTGAGGGATCATACTGAGGGTATGGTCTAGTATTATTCCTAGGTATTTCACCTCTTTCTTGATTGGGATTGTTGTGTTGTTTATTGTGATGGTTTCAGGGAAGGTTGTGTTTGGTTTTCTTGCGACAAACATTGCTTCCGTTTTTTTCAAATTGATTTTGAGGTGGTTATTCTCAAGCCAGGAGTCTGTTTCTTTAATACAATCAGACATATTCTGGTATGTGGGGTTGTTTGTGTTAATTGGAAGGGTGAGCATGATGTCGTCAGCGTAAATATAATGGTTAACTTTGTATTTTTTGAATATATTTGTGATAGGTTGGAGGTAAATGTTGAAAAGGAGGGCTGAGAGAGCGGAGCCTTGAGGTATGCCTTGGCCTTGTGTGAAGGGTTCTGATGTGTTTTGGCCTAGTTGAATGTGTATTACTCGGTGGGTTATATATGAGATGAACCATTGGAGGATTGTCCCGCTGATTCCCAGATCTTGGAGTCTGTTAATTAATGTATTGTGGTTGACACTGTCAAAAGCGGCTGATATATCTATGAAAATGAGGAGGAATCCTTGATTGTTATCATCTGTGCCTTTAATGAGGTTGTCCAACAATGTTATTAGTAGGGTTTCTACCCCGTGAGATGGGCGGAATCCAAATTGGTGGGAGTCAAGGGGGGGCATGAGAGTCAATATGGTCTTGGAGTTGGAGTTGTATGATTTTTTCAATTATTTTAGCTACGAATGGTATGCTGGCTATGGGCCTATATGAGTTTGGGTCCTTTGGGTCTAATTTGTTGTTTTTTAAGATGGGTCGTATGGAGGTGAGTTTTAGAGGATCTGGCATTAAGCCTTGAGCTAGGGATTGATTCACTATCGGTTGGATATGTACAGCGAATTCAGTTTTTGAGGCTTTTATCCATGAAACTGGGCATGGGTCAAGGGGGGAAGTTGTAGTGTTGATCATTGTTATGACATTGAGGAGGTGCCTTTGGTCGATTTCGTGAAAGGTTGTCCATTTATTTGGTTGTTTTGGGTCTGAGTGCAGTGTTATAGTTTGGATGTTAGTTCTATTTTTTAGCTTCTCAGCAAAGTGTGTGGCTAAGGTTTGTACATTTATGTCTAGGCGATCTGGTTCTGGTGTTTGGGTTTTGGTAAGGGATTTTACGATATTAAATAGTTCTCTTGGGCGGTTGATCGCCATATTTATCACTTTAGAGTGGTAATCTTTTTTAGATTTGTTGATTGCGTCTTTGTATATATTGAGTAGTGAGAGATATTGGGCTTTGTTGTCATCAGATTTTACTCTTCTCCATATTTTCTCTTGTTTTCTCAGTTGTTTTTTTAGAGTAGAGAGATTTTTAGTAAACCATTTTTCAGATCTTTTTGAAGGTTGTTTCTGTGTGAGCTGGGTGGGAGTTGCTGCGCTCTTTATAGTTGTGTTCCATTGGTCTGTTAATTCGTTGACGTTGGTTGTGTATGTTGAGAGCTTAGGTATTACTTCATTTAGGAATGTATCCTTGTTAAAGTGGTTAAAGCGGGATTTGTGTGGAGGAATAGCTGGTGTGGTGTTGGAGGGTGCTGTGAGAGTGATGAGGTTAAAAGTTATTAGATGGTGGTCTGACCATGGTACATTGGTTAATGTTGGAGGGGTATGGAGTTGATGTTTATTGAGTGGTGCAGGGATGAAAATGAGGTCTAGGGTGTTTCCTTTTATGTGTGTGGGGGTGTGTATGATCTGCATATAGCCCATTTCTGTCATGGTGTCTATGAAATTTGTCGTGTGTTGTGGATTGATTGAAGGTAGGTTCAGGTCTCCTAGTATGATAGGAGGTTTTTTTAGGGAGGCTGTGCAAGCAAGTTCTAGGATAGGGGTGAGGTTTTTATGGTCAGCTGAGGGGGGTCTGTAGATAAGGGAAAGTGCAAGGGTTTTATTTTCTATACTGATGATGTCTAGACCCTCTAAGTTGTTTATATCTGTTAGGGTGTATTGGAGATCTTTTTTAGCGAGGATGAGGGTTCCACCTCCTCTTTTCGCTTCTCTGTGGCAGGAGAAAAGGTCATATTGTTGTATATTGAGTTGATTTATTATGATTGTATCGGTGGGGGTTAGCCAGGTTTCAGTGATGAGGAGTACGTCAGGTTTTTCGTCTATGATTAAGTCATTGATTATTGGTATTTTATTTTTATGGATCTGGCATTTATAAGGATACATTTTCTAGAGGGGTGTGTGTTAGAAGTGGTGTTTGTATCGTTAGGTGGTTGCAGGTTTATTTGTATCAATCTTGAGTGAGGTCTATGGGGGTGGACTCGGTGGGTTGGGTTAGGTGTGTAATTGTGTGCTTGTAATGTATTTTTGTATGGATTGTGTATAATAGGGATAGTGTTGTGTGTTGCGTAGTTTGTTTTGTGTGTGTATATGTTGTGGATTAATTGGAGAATAAGTATAGTAGGCGAGCATAAGGCACCACATGCACTGTGGAGGCCATGTGGCCTAATAGTTGTAGCATCTCTCTGGCAGACACATGTGGCTTCTGGACTGAGTCTGAGAGGCTAAGTGCACTAGACGTTGGCAACGGGCCTGAGGTAGATAGGCCCTTGCGGTGGTGGTATCCAACCAGGCCCCTATGAATTCTAGGGATTGAGTAGGGGTGAGTTGGGACTTTGGCAGATTGATCACAAGTCCCAGATACTGTAGAATTCACCTGGTGCGATCCAGGGAAGTCTGAGCCTCGGACTGAGACGGAGCTCGGATGAGCCAGTCGTCCAGGTATGGGAAGACAAAAATTCCCAGGGCGCGTAGAAATGCAGCTACTATTGCCATGCATTTGGTAAATACCCTTGGAGCAGAGGCTAGACCGAAGGGAAGTACTCTGTATTGGAAATGTTTTCCCTGGAACAGAAACCGTAGGAATTTTCTGTGGGATGGATGGATGAGTATATGTGTGTACGCATCCTTGAGATCTAGAGAACAAAGCCAGTCCTGACTCTGTAGATATGGAAGGAGAGTGCCTAGAGAAAGCATCTTGAATTTCTCCCTGTATAGAAATTTGTTCAATTCTCTGAGATCCAGAATGGGTCTGTACCCCCCTGTTTTCTTGGGAATGAGAAAATAAGGGGAGTAAAAACCTGACCCTTGTTGAGGAAGAGGAACCTTTTCTATTGCCTTTTGGGCGAGAAGAGTGGTCACCTCCTGACCCAACAGGTCTAGGAGAGATGGGGGAGAATTGAAACTTCTCACCATGGTATGGGGAGGAAGGTTGGAGAAATGTAGTTTGTAGCCCTCTCTGATGATAGAGAGGGTCCATTGCTCTGATGTGATTTGCTCCCATCTGGGAGCAAAATGAGTTAACCTTCCTGGAATGGTGAGAGGTTCTGGATGTTTTAGAGCCAGAAAGGTTAAGTTCTCTAGTTTTAAGTCAAAAACCCTGAGGGGGTTGGGACTGTTGGGCTGTAGCAGCCCCTGCAGGTTTTGCCCTGGCCTGTTTAGGCTGCTGACGCTTAGGAGCAAAGCGAGCTGCAGAAGATTGTTGGCCAGTATTTGTGGCAAATCTGGCCTTCTTGTAGAAAGGCTTTTTGAAAGATTTCTTCTTGACGGGTAGAGGTAGACTTAGAAAGTCTATCTAAAGCAGCATTTTCTGCATCCATTTGAGTGGCTTTGATTTGCCACTCCTTACCAAACAGATTCTCACCTGTACAGGGCAAATTTCCCAACCCATCCTGGACCCAGGGTTCAAGGTTAGAGGCCTGGAGCCAACCAATTCTGCGAGCCGCTGTGGCAATACCTGAGGCTCTGCTAGCACCCTCAAAGGAGTCAAAGGCTGCTCTGTTGGAGAACTTTGAAATATCTTGGGTATGCTTCAGCAGAAGAAGGAACTCCTCCTTTCTATCCTCTGGGATAAAGGGGAGAAAATGGCGTATTTTTAATGCAATTTCCTTCAGAAACATGCCCATATAGAGGCTGTATGAGTTGATTCTGGCAATAAGCATACTTGCTTGGAAGATTTTTCTTCCAAAAGCATCCAGAGTCCTACATTCTCTTCCTGGGGGAGTAGAAGAGTGTCTTTTAGTACTCTTGATCCTTTTCATAGCTGACTGCACCACGATGGAGTGGTGCGGGAGCTGAGTTTTTTGAAACCCAGGAGAAGGGGGGACATGATACATGGTGTCCAGACAACGAGAATGTGGAGATAGGGTGAGAGGAGTCTCCCATAAGTCCATCATGTGATCTTGGAAGAATTTCATGGATGGGCAAGGTGACTGCCTCTTTGGGAACCTTAGAGTATCCTAAAATGTCTAACTTTTTTGCTCTAGGTTCTTTTTCAGGGGATACAGAAATAGAAAGACCTTTAGCTACTTCAATGATGAAGTCTTGAAAGGATAAATCCTCTGGAGGAGACATTCTCCTCTTTGGAGAAGAAGGCTCCTCAGGTAGAGTAAGGGATACTTCAGCAGAGTCATCTGATGAATCAGAATCATCAGAAGACTCAAAGTATCGTCTGTTTGTTTCCAGGGATCGATAAGCGTATCGACCAGTATCGACATCGGGGGTACCCGGAACCGGATCGGTATCGGGAAAAACCCCAGAACCGGTAACCGGAATCGGTATCCTGGTCGATGTGGAAGGCATGGGTACCGGTATCGATTGTGGTACCGGAACCGGAGTCGGTACCGCAGGTACGGTACCGAGGGCGTCGCAGCCTTAATAAAAGCCAAAATGGCCTGCTGCATGGATTGAACTGTATGATCCATGGACGCCACGACTGTCTGGATGTCGGTACCGGATGATTGAGCCGGTACCCCAGAACAGTCTAACAGGTGATCGGTCGAGGCCGTGCCATCGATGTCAACCTGTAACCCCATAGGAGGAGCTTTGGAAGCTGGAGCTTCCCGCCGGGGTTGTTTGGCTGGGGCAGGGTCCTCAGGGTCAAGCCCAGGGGTATCTCGATACTTAGAGGGAGATTTGCCCTTTGAGGACCTGCCAGAGGAATGTTTGGTTACCTGAGATCCATCAGGAGAGGAAGACCTGGAAGATGTCGATGCTGGAGTATCTGTAGAAAACAGCATGTGAAACTTGGCTGCCCGGTTCTGTAAGCCACGTTTAGACATCAAAGAACAGGATGGGCAATCCGGAATGGAATGGTCAGGCCCCAAACATTTAAGACACCATTCATGGGTGTCTGTGACTGAAATAGTACCGCTGCACTTGGTGCATTTTTTAAACCCAGAGGCTTGTTTCTCCATGAGGGAGAATTAGTGAAGGCCTAAAGGCCTCACAGAACTAACACACCAAGTGAGGGAAAAAAAAGAAGATTTTTTTTTTTTTTTAAATAAAGGAAAAAAGACCGGCGGTACCGGTCTGGAATCGGGAAGGCAGACACGCGGCCAAAGAAATAAATTAAAATAACAACTTCTTCAGCGGTGACAGGAACACGACCTGCTGGCTCCGCGGAAAAAGAAGAACTGAGGAGAGTTGGTCAGGAAGGCGGGAAGGCAGCGCGCATGCGCAGTGGGAGGCCCCAAAAGCTTTCCTTCTGGGAAGCTGGGGAGCTTTCCCGCTCAGGCTCCGTCGGTACCGACGTACCCATATGTGAGGACTTATTCCTGCTTGTTCCTGGAGATCAGCTCAGATGAGTTTCGGCCATATTCTTTTCTCTCAGAGGCATGCATGCACTTTTCCATAAAATCCAACTGATGCTTCTTTCATTTTTGTTTTATTTTTTGCAGGACACCTCATTTCAGATGAAGCAAGTCACAGATCTCTTGCTCCTTGACTCGCTTCATCTGAGGTAAGATGTCCTGTAGGACCATTAGTTATAAAGACGAAGGTGGTGAATAAATAATGCTTTTGGATGGTATCTGATAGTTCTCTGGCCTAATCTCTTTTCAGTTTGTTTGTGTGGAGAGCCTGGTGACAGCTATCGTTGACATGTACCCTAACACGTTCCGGAAGAAGAACCGCAGGGAGATCCTGATTTTGTTCATCTCCATTTTCTCCTATCTGATTGGCCTGATCATGCTCACTGAGGTGCAGTAAAGGAATTTCCCTCTCTTACATTAGCAAGCGCGTATTGTACTCTTAGAAATGCAACATATGCAAGGGTTAGAGGAAAGCAGAAGAAATCAACGATATAATCAATGGGGTCCGATACTCAAAGGCATTTACACGGTTTGCAGACCTGCAAACTGTGTAAATACTGCTAAGTGGGATATTTAGTGTTCAGGCCAGTTGAATTTCTGTGGTGCCGCTGGTTAGCATTGGGGTGTTCCGGTCAATAACAAGGCAGCGACGATTTTGAGCTACTGCCCAGTTATGGTTATGGGGCAAAAGTAAGGCGCAGCAAAGGCTGAATATCTGGGACGAGCTATGACCCTGGTGTTGAATATCCGGGTTTAAAATTCAGCAGCCTAGTCGCCGCCGCTGAATATTGGGCCCAATCATTTTAGGTGAACAAATCTCTCCAGATTAGCAAGTATACTGCCTTTTCAAACTCCCAACATGCTGCGCTTTAGACCTCTTTTCATTCCTTCTAATTTTGTGAAAATATTTGTGCCAGATTGCCGTGGTGGAGGGGTTTAAAAGAGAAGATGAAGTGTTAAAAGGAGGAGGTTCTGTAATGATGATAATCTCTGCTATACATCAAATTAGACATGAATGTGCAACATTAAGTACTTAAGAAATAATGGGAGAGATAAAGATCTAGTTCAGTGATACAGCTGTAGGAAAACAACATCCAATAGGGCGTAAATTTAAAGGCTTTGACACACAGCTCAGGTGTATCTCATCTTTTTGCCTTTGGCACCAGATAAAATGAAAACAGAACATTTTAATGAAATCTATGAAGTTAATGCAGAATTTTGTTTATCTTAAAAACAAAATATAGCATTTTGTTTTCCAAGTGCCCTGTATTTCCTAAGGGGATAATTTTATAACAGGGCGCCAAGGTTAATAGAGCAGGCAGGTGCATATTTTTAGTTTAAGACAAATCCTGCCATAATCGCATCTAGATTGAAGGCATGGACATTACGCTTGTTCGAGAGCAGATATAAATGTTACGCATACTTTATAAATTATGCAAAGAAAGTGAGACTCCACTCTTGCTCCACCCAAACTCCGCCCCTGAGCAAGTATGTAAAAGCTTGCATCGCCTGTACTTTTAGGCATGATCTAATTTTATATAAGTCCATTGGGGGCCCAATTCTGATCGCGACGTACAACTCCTTTGTATGTCTGGGCAGACCCGGACATACAATGGAGTTTGCGATTCTGAACCCGCGGGGCACGTCTTGCCCCACGGGATCAGAATCGCGAACAGGCCTGTACTTGCAGGCCGGGACTGTAATTCAGTCCTGGCCTGCATGTACAGCGATAGCCTGGCTAACTCAGCCAGGGCTTTTAAATGGAGCTGCGTCCCATGACACCACGGCTCCATTTAAAAGCCGTGATGCTGGTCACTGCCCAACAAAGTTAATTCCCTGCAGCCCATCCCCTGATCTGGCCTCCTAAGGCCTAGGTCGGACTGCAGGGCATTAACTTTACCCCCCAACCCCTTCCACACACTGACTCCACCAAATAAAATGCCCAGATGAGTTATTCCACCTTGGAGGTGGAATAACATCTCTGGCTAATTCGCTGGCCCTGGACATATAGGGCCGCCATCAGAATCAGCCCTGTATGTCCAGGGCCGGTGACTGCCCACTGCCCCCCCACTCTCCGTCCCTGTGCCGCATCCTCCCTACCCCCATCTAACTTCCCTGCACAACCGGTAGGGAAGTTAGTTATACAGGGTCAGGAGCCGGCATGAATAGCTTTTCTCTGTGAATATAGTTTGTAAAATTATTGTCTCAGAGAGTAATTTGTTTACAGGACATTATGGATAGGCACCTACTTGTCTTTATATAAAATATTAGTATAAGTGGCAGCAGGACAGTCGCAAGGAGAAGAGGTGCCCTAGATGATTCTCATCCCTTGTGCCCTCCCTGTGGCACAATTTGGCTCCTCTGCTGTTGCCCCACTCCGGGACCTGCAGTGGTGGCAATGGCTGCAAATAGCCCCGCAATACTTACAACTCTGGTACCATGGGGCTTTTTCTTCTGCTCCCCTGGACCACTCGATGCTGACTTCCTGTTTACAGGTCCTGAGAGTGGCAGCAGCAGTGGCAATGGGCACCCTGGAGGAGCTCTAAGCGACTGCTTAGTTTGCCTACATTTAGGTTTCACATATGGTCTGCCCAAACCCTACCTCCAGAAACTCCTATCAGCAAAGTACGCTAGTCAGAATTTTATGAGGCCATTGATGAGCTTATGTGGCCACACATGCATGTAAATGATTAAAATACTGCCAAAATAGGTGCATGCACGTGCAGTTAAACATACAATAAGTCCATGCTTGTGTCCCTCCTGAGTAAGACATTTTTAACAATGATGCTTTTGAAATCGAAGTTCAGGAGTTTGCATCAAAATGAGAAGCCAAATACCACTTTGGAGTATGAGACACAGTGGCTAATTAATCATGATGCCCCATCTGTTAAATACAGATCTTATTAACATGAAAACTGAGAGATTTCTTCTATGTTTCTTTGAATTGACTATGAAAACTGGAACATTTTAAGCTGCCTGTGGCCTGAGGAAATGCAGCTTGACTAGGCAACAGAGACCTCCAGTGGCTGGAACTGGTACAGAGTTTCAGTGAAACTAGAGAATCAGACCAGTGAGCTTTACTTAGAGAGGGGCCTCTTTACAAAGCTTAATGAAGGTTTCCATGTGCATTAAGCATTTAGGGGATAATTTTATAAGGGAGCTGTGTAAAGATATGCACCATTTATTCATGTCACTATTTTCAAGGACTTGTGCTCGTGAATGGTCACAATGCATTTACTTTAGTGAATCGCTATTCTGTAATTACACGCGTTACGACTGATTGCACATTCTCACAGTGTGGGCATGCAGACATTCAAATCACAAAGATATTCCTGGAGCCATTTCAGAAGGCTGTAAGAATCATGCATTGGTGCGATTACGTCCAAGTCGGCCGTGGACATGCCTGGGGGTGTGGCAGGGGCACACATGATTTCAGACCAGTGCTGTATGTCTGAAATAGCTATTGGGGACATCCAGGGCCGGCCTGTCCATTGAGCAAGAATGTTTTTTGCACAGGGCCCCGCGTTTCAGGGGCCCCCGCGTAAAAAACATTCATTAGCCCAAGTACATTTTTAAAAAATACCGGCTGCTGCTGCTGCTGCCGCCGTGGCAGCGGCAGAATCAAATGTCAACGCCGTGGGGCCCCGACTGCCCGGCAGAACCTCCCTCGAACATCAGCTCCCGAGTCCCTCCCAAAGCGCGGGCTTTCAGAGCCGCGAGAGCTTCTCTGACCTCTCGTGGCTCTGTTAATCCCGCCGGGGCTGATGGGAAATCCCATCAGCCCCGGCGAGATTAACAGAGCCGCGAGAAGAAGGGAAACTCTCGCGGCTCTGAAAGCCCGCGCTTTGGGAGGGACTCGGGAGCTGATGCTCGAGGGAGGTTCTACCGGGCAGTCGGGGCCCCGCGACGTTGACGTTTGATTCTGCCGCTGCCACGGCGGCAGCAGCAGCAGCAGCTGGTATTTTTTTTTTATCTATCTGGGCGGGGGGGGGGGGGTTTAGGACTACTAATGAGCTACGGGGGGGGGACTAAGACTGGAAGTGGGCATATGGGGGGAGGGGGTTAGGACTGGTAATGGGCTATGGGGGGGTTAGGACTACTCATGAGCAACCGGGGGACTAAGACTGGAAGTGGGCTGATGGGGGGAGGGGGTTAGGACTGGTAATGGGCTATGGGGGGGGGGGTTAGGACAACTAATGAGCAATGGGGGGGACAAAGACTGGAAGTGGGCTGATGGGGGGAGGGGGGTAGGAATGGAAATGGGCTATGGTGGGTTTAGGACAACAAATGAGCTAAGTGGGCGATTAAGATTTGAAGTGGGATAATGGGGTGAGGGGGTTAGTACTGGTAATGGGCTGTGGGGGGGTTAGGACTACTAATGAGCTACGGGGGGGGGACTAAGACTGGAAGTGGGCTTATGGGGGGAGGGGGTTAGGACTGGTAATGGGCTATGGGGGGTTAGGACTACTAATGAGCTATGGGGGGACTAAGACTGGAAGTGGGCTGATGGGAGAGGGGGTTAGGACTACTAATGGGCTATGGGGGGAATAATACTGGAAGTGGGCCAATGGGGGAGGGGGGTTATAACTGGTAATGGGCTATGGGGGGGCTAAGACTGGAAATGGGCTGATGGGGGGGTAGGACTGGTAATGGACTATAGGGGGGCTAGGACTGGAAATGTGCTGATGGGGGGGTTAGGACTGGTAATGGGCTATGGGCTTGCTAAGACTGGAAATGGGCTGATAGGGGGGTTAGGACTGGTAATGGCTATGGGGGGCTAGGACTGGAAATGGGCTAATGGGCGGGTTAGGACTGGAATGGGCTGTGGGGAGGCTACGACTAGAAATTGGCTAATGTGCGGGTTAGGACTGGAATGGGCTGTGGGGAGGCTACGACTGGAAATGGGCTGATGGGGGTTAGGACTGGTAATGGGCTATGGGGAGGCTAAGACAAAATGGGGTGATGGGGGGCTTAGGACTGGTAATGGGTTAGGGGGGCTTAGGACTGGTAATGGGCTATGGGGGGCTAGGACTGGTAATGGGCTGAGTGAGGGAAGCTAGGACAGGAAATGGGCTGATGGAGGGCTAGGATAGGACTGGAAATGGGCTGTTCGGGGGACTTGGATTGCAATGGACTCATGGAGGGGTTAGAACTGGAAGTAGGCTCATGGGGGGGCTTGGATTGGAAATGGGCTGAATGGAGGGGAGCTAGGATTTGACATGGGCTGATGGTGGGGCTAGGAAAGGAGTAGAAATGGGCTGATGGGAGGCTGGGATTGGAAATGAGCTGATGGAGGGACTTGGATGGGGGAGCTAGGACTGGAAATGGGCTGATGGTGGGGCTAGGATAGGACTAGAAATGGGCTTATGGGGGCCTAGGACTGGAAATGGGCTGATGCGTGGACTAGAAGGGAGCGGATGCTGGGTGGGGCTGGAACTAGAAGGGAGCTGATGTTGGGGGAGGATTAGAATGGGATAGAGCTGGGAGAGTGAAAAAATATTTTGTGTGGGAGGGAAGACAAATCTACAATTGGCCGGATATTGGGAGAGTAAGTGGGGATTGAGGATGGAGGGGTAAAATTTGAGTGGATGAAATAGGAATGAGGAAAGAGCAAAAGGAGAAAGATTAGTATGTTAAAGCAGATGTAGAGAGAGAATGGAAAAAAACTAGAAGCGTGATGAAAAGACAAATGGATAACAGACGATGGAGAGTTAGCAGAAGACACGAAGAAACCAGAAGAAAGTGGCTGGAGCAATTGCAACTGAAAAAAAATGCACAAAAGGTAGAAAAATATCTCTTTATTGAATTTATTAACTGAAATATGCCAGCTCTGGGAAATGTGCATCATTAACTTCTGTGCTTTGTTTAGTACAAGAGGAAATTAATTTATAGTTTTATTTCTACAGTGTTGTTGGGCTTTTGGGGTTCCCAGTTTAATTATTGTCTTCCTGTTTCTAAATTGTGATTCCTTGTTTGGTGATGGTCTATGTTCTGCATGTGTAACTGAGCTGAGGTATTCTGTTTATGTAATTCCTATTTGACATTGCCACTTGTTCTCTTTCCCCAGTAGGTCATGTATTGTTATTCTCTGAAATGTATTGGTTTAATATTTTCAGTGTAGCCTTTTTATAGGTAGGGTCTTGTGCTTTGTGAGTCCTGGTAGTGCTGTTATGATACGGCGGGTTTGCTATGGGTTCTAAATGGGCAGTGTTTGTAGTAGTTCCTAATGTGCCTGGCAGTTGGCACTGGATTATAGTAATGTAGAAATCTTTTAGTCTTTCTTTATCCATACACTCATTAAGATGCATATTTACTAAAAGTTAGTGTAAGGTAACATTATGCAAATATTTATGCAAATGAGTTCCCTTATGCAAATGAGGCCCCGCACCGAGTCTCCGCACATGGCCCCACACCCCCCTTGGGCCGCCCCTAGGGACATCCATGGCTATACAGAGGTAGAACAAAAAGAAGCAACAAAGTATCCATAGAGTCTACAGGAACAAGAGAACAGATACCAAGACTGGCAGTATTTCAGGTTTAGTCAAACCTCTTTTATTGACCCCTACGCGTTTGGCCAACGGCCTTCTTCAGGGGGATATCAAAATGAGGAAACAAATCTTTTTTTTTTTTTTTTTTAATTTATATCCTTTATCAACTTTTCAAGTGCAAATACATCCACATGAGAGTACATCAAAAACCAAACCAACCTTACAACATTTCCAAAACCCACCCCTCATAACTCCGCCCTGCGAACCACCCCACCACCCCCCTTCTTCCCCATCTTAAACACATCAAGAGAAAATACTTGGATAACTAAGCCCAGGCTCTTCCCTCTTCCCCCCCCAACTCCCCTCCTCCCCCCTCCCCTCTTGATTTAACACCCGCCACAACTCTCCCCATCGTACTTCAAACTGACCCCCTCTCTCTTTCCTCGCCGCTGTTAACCTCTCCATTAGGATGATATGTTTTACTCGCCCTTCAAACTCCCCCATTCCCGGAGCCTCTTTGCATTTCCATGTGGCTGCCACCACACATCTTGCCGCACTAAGACATGCCACCACCCCACGCCCCCATCCCCGCTGTCTCTCATCCCCCCATGACAACAAGAATAGGCCCGGTGACAAATCTACTTCCTTCCCTAATTTATCCCTTATCCAATCCCGTATCCTAATCCAGAATGCCTGTATTTTAACACCCCCCCACCAAATATGCCAGAAGGAACCCACCTCCCCACAATCCCGCCAACAGGCCGATGACATTCCTGGATACATCCTATGTAATCTCTCCGAAGTATAGTACCATCTGAGAAGTATTTTATAACTATTTTCTCGGATGCTGCTAGATATAGGGGACTTTTTAATCTGGTCCCATATCCCCTTCCATTCTTTATAATCCAACTGCTCCCCTAGATCTGTTTCCCACTCCCTCATATATTTAAATTTCGTTCCTCCCCCTCTCCTAACCCCTTTATATAGAGCCGAGATCATTCCCCTGGAACTCCCTTTCCCCACCCATAGAGCTTCAACCTCAGATCCCCCTCTAGCACCCCTTTACCTCGGACCCCCCTGAGATAAGACTTTACATGTACATAGGCAAACCTATCCTTCTCCTGAAGCCCATAGCTTTCCTTCACCTCTTCAGAACTCATAAGCTCATCCCCATCCATTAGCTGAAAAAAGCATTCCAACCCTCTAGCCGTCCACCCATCATACACCCCTCCTTCCCAGCCCGGGTTAAAAGCTTTATTCCCCCTCCACGGGGCCGCTAATGAAAACCCCCTCCCCCTCCCTTTAGATCCCTGAGCCCGCACCTCATCCCAAACCGCCACAACCTGTCTCATAGCTGGAGACCCCGTCCCCAGTTCCTTCCTATCCTTCCCCTGCGCCCACAACTAGGCTGCCAACCTCCCCCCTTAACATAAGTTTGCTCCACCATGACCCCCATTTTTACCTGCCCCCTCCCTCTCCAATCCATCACATGACGGAGCTGCGCCGCCCTATAATAGTCCCTAAAATTTGGCACCCCTAACCCCCCTTCCTCTTTAGACGCGTACATAATTTCCCTTGAAATCCGCGGAGGCTTTCTTTTCCAGATATATTGAGAGACTTTCCGCTGTAGGACCCGCAGCACCTTGTCCGGCACCTTCACTGGTAGTGCCTGAAATAAATACAATATCCGGGGCAAGATATTCATTTTAACCCACGCGATCCTCCCTAGCCAGGAAACATCTGCGTTCATCCAGCAATCCAGATCCCTATACAACTCCCCTAACACCCTGGGATAAGTCACCTTTGATAAATGTCTTCATATCCCCCTGGGATCTGTACCCCCAGATATCCCAGCGATTTCGTAACCCACCTGAATGGGTACTCCTTTTTTAACCGTCTTTCCTCACCTCTTGATACTGATATATTTAATACTTCCATTTTCCCTACATTCATCTTAAAGCCCGAAATCCCCCAAACCCCTCCACTTCCTCCATAAGCACGGGCAGCCCCCCTGCAGGTTCATGATATACAACAGAATATCATCCTCATATAAGGAAATTTTATGTTCCACTCCACCCACCTGAACTCCTTGAATCTTCCCACTGTCCCTTATCCTCTGCGCCAACGGCTCCACCACTAAGGCAAAAAGCAGCGGCGACAGAGGGCACCCCTGTCTTGTCCCTCTCTCCAATTCAAAGTCCTCAGAAGAACTCCCATTTACCTTCACCCGAGCCCTAGGCCCCTTATAAAGACCTTCCACCCACTTTACAAAATTTGGCCCACATCCTATCTTCCCTAACACCTGCCATACAAAATCCCAATGCACCCTGTCAGACGCCTTCTCGGCATCGATGGACATCAAGATGCATTCCTCCCCCCCCTGCCCTCGCTACCCCAATCATCTCTATCGCCCTTTTTATATTATCGGCCGTCTGCCTCCCCATAATAAACCCCGTCTGGTCTTCCTTAATCAACCCTGGCATCCAGGGTGCCAGCCGATCTGCCAAAACCTTGGCCAAAATTTTAACATCAACATTAAGCAGGGATATCAGTCTATATGACCCACATTCCAATGGATCCTTCCCGGGCTTTGGCAAGATCGTAATCCCCGCTGTTAACATATCAGGAAGCAACTCTCCCCCCTTCTTTAACATCCCATTGAATACTCTTATCATTATATCTCCTATTTCCCCCCAAAACCGTTTGTAAAAGGACCCCGGTAGCCCATCTAAGCCCGGCGATTTCCCCCACTTCAAACCCTTAACCACCTTCCCCACTTCCTCCCCCATCACCTCCCCCTCCATCACTCCCTGCGCTGCCTCACCTAGCGTAGGCAACTCCAATCCCTCCAAATACCTACTTATTTGCTCTGACCCCACCCCCTCTTGTCTCCGATATAGCTCTCTATAGTATTGTTCAAATCTCCCCCGGACCTCCTCCTCCTCCCTCGTCACTACCCCATCCTGGCGCTTGATTTGATATATCATAGAGACCCCCTTCCGCTTCCGAAGCTTACGTGCCAACAACCGCCCTGCCTTATTTCCAAATTCATAATATATCTGTTGCACCCGCTTCATGTCCCAAGCTATCTGATCCACCTGCAAGGTGTGTAATTCCCCTCTAATTCGATCCAGATTTTTCCGGGCCCTGTCCGTTCCTACTTCCCGCAGCACCCTTTCTGCTTCCACCAGTTCCTCTCTTAACTCTTCCTCCTTCTGCCCTCTTTCTTTCTTCAACCGCGCTCCCCGTTTGATGAACCTGCCTCTGATATAGGCCTTCAGCCCACCCCACACCATGACCTCTCGCACTTGCCCATTGTCATTAAATTCCAAATATTCCCTTATCGTCCCTCTAATGTCCTCCATCACTTCCTTATTTTTCAGTAGGCTGTCATTCAGCCACCAGAATTTAGTCCCCATTTATCGCTTACTTCGGACTCCCACCCCTACTGCGCTATGATACGACCATACAATCGGGATAATCTCCCCCTCTGTTACCTCCACCATCCACTCAGCATTCACCATGATCATATCAATCCTGCTCCAGCACTTATGTGGCGCTGAGAAAAAAGTATATTCTCTACCAACTGGGTTCCTCTTCCTCCAAACATCCACCAGATTATGCTGCTCCATTAATTTTTTAAGCCCCTTCCTACTCGACCCCCTCCCCTCCCACCCTCTTGGATTCCTATTTAAACCATCTTGTAAGGTGACATTAAAATCCCCTCCTACCAGTAACTTTCCCTGTACTTCCCTCTCCAACAGTCGACTAGTATTTTTCCAAAAGATCCCCTGTGCCCCATTCGGTGCATAAACCGACACAATGTTTATCTCCTCCTTCCCCCATCCCCCTTTTATACCTACCACTCTCCCCTTCTCATCTTTAAACCATTCCCTCACCTGAATACCTGCCCCCCGTTTCACCAGTATAGCTACTCCACGTTTCCGTTCTCCCCCCCTACCACATGAGAAAAATTTAAACGGATACCCTGGGTGCTTTAACCTTCCAAACTCCCCTCCCCTCAGATGTGTTTCTTGCACCAAAATCACCTCCCAATTATTCTTCTTTATTTCCCTGAAAAATTGCCTCCTTTTGTGTGGGGAGTTCAAACCCTTCACATTTATAGATCCAATCCTCAACATTACCCTATGTAACCCCCTTCCCCGCCCAACCCTCTCGTCTGAGTTGTGTCTTCTCCCCCCCCCCCCCGTTCTCTACCCCCCCACTCCTCCCCTTCCCCCCTTTCCCCCTTCCCCTCCCCTCTCCTCTCCACCACCCTTCCATACCTTCCGTGTGAGTCAGGTCCTATCCCGATTCCAACCCAATATCTCATCCCAAATTATCCCCTCACCACCCCATGTGAACCAACTTCCCCTTCATTTATATTCCTTTCCCCCACTATTCCACCCCCCTCTTTAGCCCTCCACCTTATACATAAACCTTACCCCATACACACAGACCCCCCCCCTCCACCATACTCCATTTTGTATCCCAGTTCATATTTACTGCCCATGCCCAACCCCCATTGTTCAGGTAGTCACTGCTTGATCCGCTCCATTTGATTCCTGCGAGAGTCTTTTAAGCCGCTTCCCTTTCTCGGACACTCTCAGCCACTGTGACGCTCTCTGTTCCTTGCCTCGCTCCTCTCTGGCAACCACACCTCGGACTCCTTCCTTGATCTGTGGGAGATGTTCACACCCCAACTCCGTCAGCACGTTCCAGGCCTCTTCCGCCCCTTTTACTCTCTTGGATATGCCATTTACCGTCAACAGGAGGCCAAAGGGGAACAGCCAGCGGTATCTCAGTCCTTTCCCCCGGAGGAACGCCATCACCTCCTTCATACCTCTCCTCCTCTCCAGTGTCCCTTTTGAGAGGTCATTATAAATCTCCACCTCACAGGATTCCCACGCAATTCGGCCATACTTCCTGGCCACACTCAGGATACGCTCTTTAATGGGAAAACTACTTAGGCAGGCAATCACATCCCTAACTTGTTTCTCCCGCCGAGGGCCCAGGCTGTGATGTGCTCTCTCCACTCCAATGACCTCCACATGGTCTTCCGCACTCGCCTCCATTCTTAAAATATGCCGGCACAGACATTGCACCGTTTGTAAACAATCCTTATAGCTCTCCGTTTCAGGGATCCCTTTGAATCTCAGTTTTTTCCTCCGTGCCCTATCCTCCATCTCCTCCATCTTTTCTTGCATTTCATCTTGCCTTTCTCGCACTCGGCGCTACTCCACCTCCACCTCCACCTCCCTCAGAGCTCCTTCCTGTGTCTCGACTTGTTCCGCCACCTCCTCCACGCACTGCCCCAGGCTGTTCAGTTCTTGTTGAATTGAGTGCAGCGTCTCTTTCAAATCCTTTCTCATCGCCTTGATATCTCCCTGGAGCTCTCGCTTAAACTCCGTCAGCCAGTCCTTTAGCTCCATTTCCCCTAGCAACTGCTCATTCTCTCTGTTGTCCTCCCCTGGGCCCTCGTCTCCGCTTCCCTCTTCAGCCTCATCCAGACTCCACAGACCTTTCTTTTCTTGCCGCGCGTACGCGGATTTAAACCCCTCCAGTTTTTTTCGGGCTGCCATGACACTCCCCGGGGTCAATTTATCCGCCACTTTTGCACACGGGATATCGCTCATTCATCTCCTTTGTCGGGAATCAGATGGAGCTCGGCTACACCATGGTCATATGCTCCGTGACGTCACCGGAGGTCTGGAAACAAACCTTTTAATCAAATCTTTCATATAAATAAAGACACTGACCACGTTTCAGCGTAGCAGCCCTTGTGTAAGAAATGCAAGGGCTGCTATGCTGAAGCGTAGTCAGTGTCTTTATTTGTATGAAAGATTTGATTAAAAGGTTTGTTTCCTCATTTTGATATCCCCCTGAAGAAGGCCATTGGCCGAAACGCGTAGGGGTCAATAAAAGAGGTTTGACTAAACCTGAAATACTGCCAGTCTTGGTATCTGTTCTCTTGTTCCTATACTTGCTCCAGGACATGAACAGGATCAGTAAAGATGTTCGTTTCAACAGCAGAACAGTACGATGAAGGGGAAATGCCCATTCACTCCTCTGATACTTTATATGCCTTCAAAGATGCTGGCAGTATGTAGAGCAAGCATTTCTCCAAGCCCCTGTGCTACAAACGTCCCCATTTGCAAAATGGCAGGCTGATATGTGCAGGGAGGAGAGATCCACTGCTGTGTTCTATGATAGGGCACATGAACATCTATGTCCCCTAAGCTGTGGACACACTTATATGACACGTTCGAGTTTCTACATTGTGGAGGCTTTCTGCACGTGGCTAGCCCATAATTATATGTGTTCCCATTTTTGCTATTATGCAGCGAACATGTGTATCTTTCAGGGTGGAGAAAGACCAATTTTACAAGGCACTTACACATGACCACTTTCTCGGCTGCCTCTCCAGCTCTATATTGGACATTTTGACTTAGACATCTCATTTTCTAAAATGTGCCACGTGTCCTCTGCAGTTTTGGTATCTTTGTGGAGGGAAAGGTGATAGCGGGGGTGGGTGGTGTACTACTGTCCACCTGGCCAGAATGAACAGATGAAGGATAAAATGCTAAAAGAAATCAGGGAAGCTAACAAAAGATACAGCACAGTAACAATGGGTGATTTCAATTACCCTGGTATTGACTGGGTCAACGTCACAACAGGAGATAAAATTTCTAGATGGAATAAATGACTGCTTCTTGGAGTAGCTGATTCATGAACCAACAAGAGGGGAATCTATTTTAGACCTAGTCCTTAGTGGTACACAGGATCTGGTGCAAAACATAACTGTGTTGGGGCCACTTAGCAATGGTGATCATAGCATGATTGCATTTGATTTAATAAATGGAGGGAGGACAGCAAGGAAATCCACAGCACTAGCTTTTAACTTTCAAAAGAGGGGCTTTAATAAAATGAGGAAAAAAGCTAAGAAAAAACTAAAAGGAGCAACTGCAAAGGTTTACATCAAGCATGGAGATTGTTTAAAAATACTATCTTAGCAGCCCAGATCAGATATATTCTATGCCTTAAGAAAGGTGGAAGGAAGGTCAAACGACTGCCAGCATGGTTTAAAAGGGAGATCAGAGATGCTATTGTAGCCAAAAAAAGCATCTTTCAGGAAATGGAAAAAGAAGCCAAATGATGAAAACTGGAAACAACATAAGCACTGGCAAGTTAGATGCAAGGCATTGACAAAGCAGGCAAACAGCGAATTCAAAAAGAAGCTTGCCTTGGGGGCAAAGACACATAATAAAAACTTTTTCAAGTACATTCGTAGCAAAAAAAACCTGTGAGAGAGTCAATTGGATCATTAGATGATAAGGGGGGGGGGGGGATAAAAGGGGTGCTAAGGGAGGATAAGGCCATAGCAGAGACACTGAATGAATTCTTTGCATTGGTCTTTAGTGAAGAAGATGTAGGAAAGTTACCCATGCCTGACATAATATTTAAAGGTAATGTATCAGAAGAATTGAAACAAATCTCGATAAACCGGGAAGTTGTATTACCACTATTTGATAAACTAAAGAGTAGTAAATCTCCTGGACCCAATGGTATACATCCAAGTGTGCTGATAGAACTGAAATATGAGATTGCTTCTATTTCTTTGCATGCGTCATAGTGGTACTTCTCCTTGTCTTGTCTTGCTGCACATTGGAAATCTCTGTTGAATTGTGTGATTGCCTCTCTTTCTCCTCTGGCTTTAGCTTCTCTGCATTTCTGAGTGAAGTGATCACATTTGTAGATGACACAAATTTATTCAAAGTTGTTAAAACACAAGAAGATTGTGAAAAATTGCAAGAGGACCTTGATAAATTGGAAGACTGGACAACCAAATGGCCAAGTGCAAAGTTATGCACTTAGGGAAGAACAACTCAAAGTATGGTTACACAATGCAAGGTTCCACATTAGGAAGCACCAACTAGGAAAAAGATTTGTGTCATTGTGGATAATAAGTTGAAACCCTCTGCTCATGGTGCAGTGGTGGCTAAGAAAGCAAATAGACTGCTAGGAATCATAAGGAAAGGAATGGAGAATAAAACCAAAAATATTATAATGCCTGTATATCGTTCCATGGTGTGACCACACCTTGAATATTGTGTGTAACTGCGGTCATCATATCTTAAAAAGGAAATAGCAGAATTTGAAAAGTTACAGAGAAGAGCTACTGAAATGGTAAAGGAGGTGGAAGGATACCCCTATGAGGAAAGGCTTAAAAAGTTAGGGCTCTTCAACTTGGAAAAGAGGGGAGATATGATAGAGGTCTATAAAATAATGAATGGAGTGGAACAGGTAAACATAGATTGGTTGTTTACTCCTTCAAAAAGTAGAAAGACTAGAGGACATGCAATGAAACTACAATGTAGCCCATTTTAGACTAATAGGAGAAATTATTTTTCACTCAACGAATAGTCATTACCGGAGGATTTAGTAAAAACTGTTAGTGTGGCTGGATTTAATAAAGGTTTGGACATTATTAAAGAGGACCAGAGAAATCCACTGCTTACACTGGGATAAGCAAAGTGGAATCTGCATATCTTTTTGGGACCCTGACAGGTATTTGTGACCTGGAATGGCCACTGCTGGAAACAGGATACTGGGCTTGATTGACCTTGGTCTGGCCCAGTATGGCATATCCTGTCATTTTATGTGCTGCAGGGACTTCAAGCCCCGAGGCACAAACAAAGGGAGAAGACTTGCTAGAGTGGTGTCTGCCAGCATGGACCCAACCCCTCCAGGCACAAGAAGATACTGAGAGCCACCACAGTGCACGCTGGTAGGGACCCAAACCCCACTTGCACAAGAAGTCTAGAGCGACAGCATTGTTTGCTGACAGGGACCCAGCCTCATCAGCTCAAGATGGGAAAAGCTGCTGCAATGTTTGCTTGCAAATATTTGTGGGCAGGAGAGGAAGAGAAATAATGTACTGTATGCTGGTAGGGGTTGGGCTGCAACAAAATGGGGAGTGGGGATGGAGAGGGAGTGGAGAAGAAGTGAAAGAGTGCAAGGGGGAGGGACATAGGCGATGGAGGAGACAGAACTATCCCCATCCCTCTCTGACACATACACCAATTCACCTATCCCTCACACACATCCACTGTCCCTCCTATCCCCGTCTCCCAACCCACACCCATCTACCTATCCCTCACACACACAACCCCCCACCTCCCTATCTATCTCTCACACTTACTTATCTTCACCTTTCATACACACATATCCCACTTATCCATCTTTCTCCATTTCCCCACACACCAAGCCACTTATCCCTTACACATATACCCCACCTCAACCCCTATCCCCTACACACAACTAACTCTCATGCATGCACAGGCACACACACACACACACCCCTCCTCGCTTCCCCTGAGGCACTCATCAATCTATCCCTTTCATAACCCCCATCATGCCAGCTATCCCTACCCTTCACACACCCAGCCACCTATCCGACACACATATACTCTACTTTCCCACCTATCCCCACGCACTCAGCCTCCCCCAACAGACACCCATCCGCCTATCTCTCTCACACACGTACATGCACTTCCCCACCTTCCCACTTTTCCCTATCTCCCCCCCCCCAAGCACAACCTCCTTGTATCCTCCACAGACACCCTCCACATGCCCCTCTCATATACACAGTCTACCTCCCCTCTCCTGCACACACACTCTAAACTCTCAAGGGAGTCACAAATATGCACATGATACCTCTCATGCATATCCTTGATAGAGCCACCCCCATGAGCTCACCCATAGAGCTACACAACCCAAGAGCCCTGCCTCCCTAAGAAGACATACTAATTTAGCATGTGTCTTCCCAAACAGACATACGTAAGTTTGTTAATGGATGAAGAGAAAATGCGCCATTATGTCATGCTACAAATGTGCACTTTTAAACTTATTTAAAAGCAGTTCCAGCAACTGGCATCATGCAAAAAGTAATTCAGAATACTCCATGACCTTTGATGTAAATAGCCTTGTGAAATATATTCACTTCAACGTTCAATGAATTCATCGTTTCACTTCATTCACTTCCAACCTCCTCTGTCCCTTTCTTTTGGTGATTTCTTTATCCCTTTACTTAATAATTAGTTCTATTCTTTATTTCTCTCTCTGATTTATGTATCTCTAAATATTCTTATTTCTTTTTATGTTTTTACAGTCTGTGCTCCCTTTTTTACATCACATTGTCTTATTTCTCTTTCTTGCTCTCTCTCATTTGTATGCAGGCTTTTTACTCAATCCTATCTCTCTTTTGTAGCTACACGTTTTTTAAGATTGGCAATCTTCTCTGTCTCCCGCTCCCTTTCTGCTCCTTGCAGGGTGGAATGTACGTGTTCCAGCTCTTTGATTACTATGCCGCCAGCGGGATGTGCCTGCTTTTCGTTGCGATTTTTGAAACCATTTGCATCGGATGGGTGTATGGTAAGTACAATCCTTCAAAACTAGGGATGTAAACTAGGAAATGATGAACATTAATAAATAAATATTAATGTCAAATATTAAATGGTTAATACGTTTAGACTCATTGCTTAGTCTTGAAGGGAAAGAATTTTGGATTTAGCTTATGCCTTTTTTCAAGAGCAGCTCAGGATGAGTTGCATTCAGGTCCATTAGGTATTTTCCTATCTCTCGGAGGGCTTACAATTTAAGGGGCCCTTTTACTAAAGTGCAGTAAGCAGTTACCACTGGGTTTAGCATGCACTAAAAATCCCCAGTAACCACTACCACACACCAAGAGCAGACAGAATGAGGTAAATCCCATATTACTTGCTCTGGGAAACGAGATCAGAGCAGGGTCCGAGTGGAGACTGGGCATGCCGGCTGGTGACAGATAGTGCGCAGGATGTTGCCATGCACTAGCTGTCATGACTGCTGATTAGCATTGCTGCCCTTAACACCACCTAAAGAGATGGCATTAAGTGAACCTGTGCTACTGGAAGCCAGGTAGTGCAGCCGTCCCCTGCCCATGCACAGCTAAAAAGGTCAGTGCCTCCCCTCGATCTGGACACTCTTGATCTCATCCTCCCCCAAACCAAACTCCCCCTTCAGCACTGGCTTGAGAGGATAGCAATTTAACTTTGAAGGACCTCATGTGAGTCACCATACCCCACTGCAAGGCTCTACCCAGACCCTCCCCCTACCCTGTTATCCTCCCCAGGCCTTACCTGGAGGCTCCTTGGTAGTGTTCATGGGCAATAGGCAAGTGCAGTCACCCTTCACTCTGGTAGTCCTCAAAATAGTGCCAGTACCTCATGAGGTTACTAGTGCTATTTTGAGTGCTGCCAAAACTGGAGCAGGAGTGTAGGGGGATTGCTTTTGTTGTGTTGCACAAGAAGACCCAGGAAGGGCAACAGGGTGGGGGGAGGATCTAGGTAGGTTGTGGCTTGATCAGGGTGGAGAGCCTTGCGTGAGTCCCTTCAAGGTTGGATTGTTTTCCACCCAAGGGAGTGCTGAAGGAGGAGTCTAGATCACAGCCTGTGACTGGGGCTTGAGGGTTGAGAACTGTGAGGCTGCAGCCGCTTGACCCTTTTTCTGTGTCTGCTCCTGCACTATTTGCCAAGGCGGAGAATGTTGACACACGTGGTAAGTGTCTGTCTTGTACATTAAATGCAGGGCAAATGTTGTGCATGCCTCCTACATTTACTGCACAGGCTTTGCACTTACCACACGATTTTTGTGACACAAAACCTTACCACATTTTAGTAAAAGGTCCCCTGAGTTTGTGGTTGAGGCAACGGAGGGTTAAGTGACTTGCCAAAGATAAGAAGCACCTGGCCTCCCTCGTTCTCAGCCTGCTGCTCTTAGCATTACTCTACTCCTCCACGCCTTGATCTTTCCTATTTAACCAGAGGGAGGGGCATTTTCAAAGCCATTTATGTGGATAAAATAGAGCTTTATTCACGGAAATGGCTTTTATAAAATTACTCACTTGGCCTGTGGGCAGGACCGGCAAGTTCAGTAGGTGAGCTAGGCAGCCGGCAGTAATGGCACTCATAACTGGCTGCACCACCCCCCTCCATCAGTTGCCGCCGATTCCATTTGGGGGGAAAGGCGGGCAGCGGCAGTATTTACAAAAGCGGCTGCTTTTTGCCTCTACTTTTTGAAATACTGTCGCTGCCTGCCTCCCCCTCCCAAGATGGAATCAGCGGAAGGTGAGGGGGAGCAGCGAGGTGAGCCATGACTGTAGATAAAATATGTAGGCATTTTTACCCATAGAGAGCGGAGATATTCCTGGGAGAGGGTTTGGGGAGGGTTTTGCACTTAGCTACATGCTTTTGTATTTTTTAAGAGCATGTGTGTATTTTACCTCAGAAAAACAAGTGTAGATGTGTGTACATATCTGCCCTGGGGTAATTTTCAAAGTGAAAATGTGCGCATGCTTTCACTTTGAAAATCTAGCCAAGTTCACGTGGAGGCCCATCTGGACGTCCAAAATCTGAACAGGCCGTGTTTGCACCTGATTTCACACCCGTGGGAGTTCCCGCAGGAGCAGAATCAGATGCAATGGGCCTGGATGGGCAGTATATGCCCTGATTCAGGCCCCTGCACATTTGCTGCCCTCCCAGTCTAAGCTTCCCAGCGCCCCGTCACCATGGCATCGGGACGCCATGCAGGAGCCCCAGTTGCCTGCAAGCCTTTCACTTTTCCTTTTCCCCACCGTCCGATCCCCAATTGGACCTGCCAGGACTGGGATCGGGTGGCGGGGATCCTGCTGACCTATCTACCTCACTCGTGGTGGTCCTCCCATGCTGTCCTCTAGCACTGGGGGGACTTATTCCACCTCCGAGGTGGAATAAGTCCCCCTAAGTCAGTAACTCTGGATGTACAGGCTGTGACTGGAATCGGCCCTGTACATCCAGGGTCAGAGTCCCACCTCTACCCCGCCCACATTCCTCCTCTGGCCCTCCCCCTCCCGCCCCTGTCCAGAACTCTTCGCATATCTCCTTTGTACACGCGGGCAGCTCTGGATCCAGCATCGGGGCCAGGTGTTTAGCGGGGATATACGTCCAAACCAGATGTATATCCCCACTAAACGCCGCTCAGAATGGCCTCCATACTGAAAGGCGTGCATGCACATTTTGCTAATGCAGGTAGTTATTATATTACCCCCTTAATAGAATAGTTCCCTTGCAAAAGCAGGAGCCAGGCCCCAGATTCCTCCCCAGTGCTTCTTACTGCAGGAACAGATGGAGGTGAAGGAGGGCTCAGGCTGATTCTAGCATCCTGGAGGGACAGGGACAAGAAGCACTAGTCAGGGTCCAGGGCAGGAAGCAGAAGCGCAGCATCAGTGCTGTTATCAACATCATGGCACAGAGAAAACACTGTCACGCCAGGCATGCTCCAAAAGTCACAGCCGTTTCTGCCCTTTTGCCTTGTACTGCCTCACAGCTGATGCCTTGCCATCAGACTTTGGTTCTGGCTTCGCTCTGGCACTGTGCCCGTCCATCTTTTGCTCCATGCTTGTTAACAATTGTAATTTTAGTGGTTTAAACTGATTGACTAGCGAGAAAGCAGAATGGAATGGAAACTGCACCAGTGCCTAAATGCTGTGGAAATCATTTCCTATTGGCGTACTTAGCTTATATTTATGCACGCTACCGTGGAAAGCTAGTCTAGCTACTGCCACTGCAGTTCCACTTTTGTGCACAGCTGACAACATTTTTGTGCCTATGATCAGAGCTAGGGAGGCAACGGATAATTTCGCAAAAATTCCTCTAAAAATATATAAAGAGTCAGGAAAATACAGAGGTTATTTCTAAAAATCACCTTAAAATGGAGTGGTGGAGTAGCCTAGTGTCCAAGAGATCTGGGTTTGATTCCCACGGGCCCTTGGGCAAGTTACTTTACCCTCCATTGCCTCGAGAAGAAAGGCCTCACAATCTACTTCCAGCCACACCCTGCCAAGAAAATCCAGGAACTGCTGGGTCACCAGGAGTCAGCAGTGACTTCATGGCACATAAAAACAAAACAAAACCCAACCTGCAAAGTGGATGAAATTGTACAATGTGGTGTTTGGTAAAGAAAACAAAATGAAATTTGGTTGTCATTTTCCATGAAATACACCAAAATTGTTTGCAACAAATTGATTTCTGTGATCACAGCATACCTCATATACAGCTGCAAAGAGGCATGTCCTAAAATAGAGCTGGTTTAAAATAAACAGCAATCTGCCGACTGGTAGTATAGTGTAGTTTCTATTGCATGATATGGTGCATCATGTGCGTTAAATTGAAGGAATTCTTCTCTTATTTATTTATTTAACAGGTTTTATATACCGCTTTATCATTTCAATCAAAGTGGTTTACATTGAAACTTAGGGGCTTGTTTACAAAGCCGCGGTAGCAGTTTCTGCCTGATATCGGAGCCGCGGCCCTATTGAATTCAATGGGGCCGCGGCTCCGATATCGGGCGGAAGCTGCTACCGCAGCTTTGTAAACAAGCCCCTTAAACTTGGTAATGTACTGTACATTAAACATGGACATTGATAACTTGGATTTTTCTCAGGCAATCGAGGGTTAAGTGACTTGCCCAAGGCCACAAGGAGTGCTAGTGGGAATTGAACCTTGGTCTCTGGGTTCCCAAGCCAGTGTTCTAAACCATTAGGCTACTCCTCCACTCCACGCTTGGTGCAAAAGTATTTCCAGTATTATTTAACAGCAACTTTTTCATAAAATTTCTTGATGTTGCTATCACAGTGCTTCCCTGGCTATGCTGGAAGAGGGAAGCCATTTCAAAAATATACTCATTGCCCTCTTCATTGTGTTTAGATGCACCGATTATTTCACCCATTATAGAATGTTACACTGACATCCAGATACAGTAGTAGTGGAGGCTTCTCTTAGGAGGACACTTAATAGAGGCAATTTTATAAGGTGTGTCTACTTTTATTTGCACGGTTGCATATGTAAATCATGGTATTTCAGTGGTTTGCATGCAGAAATGACCACTTAACGTGTAGTCAATGGTTATTCTGAAAGTACGTGCTTTGGACTGATGTGGGCGTGCACAGAGGAAGAGCTTGGGTGGAGTTTGGGCAGAGCTCAAATTTAAGTGTGTATGTTATACAATACAATAACTTAAGTGCATTCTTGGAAAATCTAGGACTGGGCATTTATGCTAGCCTTAGAGATGTTATAATTGCTTGCACCTAGATTTGTCACGTATATCCCACCGCTTACACCCCTATTTTATAAAGTAGGTGCAAAATATGCATGTTGAGCTAGGCACAGCTTATTAAATTACCCTGTAAATGCACATTTATCTATAAGGAATGGTATCTGCACAAATGGCAGGCTGGTGGTGACTTAATGACTAACTAGATGCATCTGATGAAATACATGCTGGTCCTCGAAAGCTCATGCCTCAACAAATTGTCTAGTCAAGAGATTCCCAAACCTGTCCTGGGGTCTCCCCAGCCAGTTGGGTTTTCAGGATATCCACAATGAATATTCATGAGAGATTCCCATACCAAAGAGGCAGTGCATGCAAATCTATCTCATGCATATTCATTGTGGATATCCTAAAAATGCGACTGGCTGGGGAGGCCCCAAGACTGGTTTAGGAACTACTGGGCTAGTCTATATCATTGTCATTATTACTACTCCAGACTAACATAGCTGCTACTCTGAAAAATGTCGTCAGTATCTGCACAGAAAACCGTTGGTTCATTCAGTGTTCGAAGAGGTGTACAATGTCCTTAGAAAGCCATTTGTTTTTGAGAGCTGTTTACTAAACAGATCAACATTTCCTCATTTTCAGGTGCTGATAATTTCTATAACAACATTGAAGATATGATTGGCTACAAGCCGTTACCTTTGATCAAATACTGTTGGTTATACATTACACCAGTAGTATGCATGGTAAGAACTTGATGGATACAAGGAGAAATGAAAACTCCCCATACTCCAAGGCCTTCACAGCAAAACCTTTTGGTTATTTCATCATTTAGGGCTGATCGCCTTGAGTATGCACAACAACCAGCCTACTGGCCTGGAATGAGCTTCTACTGGATTTAAGGCTTGAAACCTCTAACAAAATTTAAATCTGGTCTAAAAGCCTATCTTTCCATTAAAGTTTTTGACACAACCCTATTGTCTTCCGGGCTATAACATTAGGGCGTATTGTTACTAAGGTGAGCTAATGTTAATATGTGTTAATTCACCATTAACATGCATTATTAGTGTAACTAGGTCCCACTGAGTAACATGAGATGTGTTAAAATAATATGTGCGAATGGTGGCCTTAACGTGTTAATGTTAGCACACTTTAGCAACTAGACCCCTAGGATGGTTCATGGCAGGGCTTCTGGCCCTGGTAGTTGAACAGCGAGCTCCCCATTCCTTTCCCTTTTCTATATTTTAAATTGTACTTTTTTTCCTGTTTTCGATTGGTACACTAGTAATTATTATTTTACATTTATTTTTGTTTATTATTTCTATCTGTACTCTATTTTATATCATTGTAAGCCACCTAGATATTTTATTGATTGGGCGGTATATCAAATATATTGAAACTTGAAAGAGGAGATTGGGGAAGCAAAAACTAAGGAAGATGGCTGTAGAGAGTATAGATCAAGGGCCCAATATCTGAAAGGCATTTACACGGTTTGCAGCCCAGTAAACCCATATAAATGCCTTAAATCTGGATATTCAACGGCACTTACGCTGTTAGTGACGATGGATATCCACTTTTATCTCCCTTATGTGCCCTAATGCTTTCTAGTTAGCACCAGGGTGTGTCGGGGGTGTTTTGGGGTGGAGCGGAGGCAGTGACAAATGATGAACGGGCAGCTGCAATATTGCATGCTGCCCAGTTAGCGATCTGTGCTGAAAAGATAGGCGAGTAAAACCCTTGCCTTTCTGTGCAGACGCTAACCAGGCAGTATGCAATATCGTTGCTGCCCGGTTACCAAATGCGGCTTCCAGCATGTGCAGTAATCCCTAGATATTCAATGCCGGGGCTGCTTATGAACTCGGCATTGAATATTCAGGTTGGAGGTTGGCGGGGAGGTATATGCACCGATGCAGCGCAAAGCCCTTCATAAATGAGCCTAACTGAATATAGAGCCCCAAGTGTCCAAGTGGTAATAAAGTCAACACATCTTAAATTATATTATTGGATGGTATGTGTGAGGGCATTTGAGTCATAAAGGCTTTCATCTTTTATTCTGTTCTAATTCTTTGGCTTCCTTTATTTACTTGTCCTAAGGCAACCTTCCTCTTCTCAGTCATTAAATACATACCCCTTACATACAACAAGAAGTATGTCTATCCATGGTGGGGTGATATGACAGGCTGGCTGCTTGCCATCTCATCAATGATATGCATTCCTCTCTGGATCGTCTACAGACTTTTCACCAACAAAGGGTCCATGGTTGAGGTAAGTTTAATGGTCCATTTGCAGGCAGCAGCCATCTGAGAAAGTCCAGTAAACATACTAGTGATGTTCTATACATAGGATGCATCCATGATGTCATTGACACTAGAGTCACTTCGGTGGTTTCTTTTGTTAAGGAGGCCGATAAAATGTTATTTTTGAAAAATTACTTTAAATTCAAGGACTCTTTGTTTTTTGGTGCTAGATTACAATTATTTCCTGATGTTTCAAAGGCTGCTTAAGTAAGAAGGAAAGCTTTTCTTTCTTTGAAACCACGGATACTAGCCCTTGCTGGTACCTTTTACCATAGGTTCCTCTGTAAGTATGTAATTACAATGAGTGGGGTTAGGTTTGTTTTTCAAGACCCTTCCTGCTTGGAGAAGCTTTTGGTGTTAGGGGGTAAGTTGCACCATTATTTATGGCGCTCTGTTGTTTTTAAGTGCCGTTGAATTGGCGTTGACTCATAGCAACCCTATCGGAGTGAAATTTGTTTGTAGTATTTGTATGGCCTTGTTGCTATTTGATTTTCCTTAGTTTTTCTTTTCTTTCTTATTGTATTATTGATGCTCCTCATGACGTGGGCTAATGATTCCTTTTGTTTTTTTTGATAACGATGAAGTTCCTCTTTTGTTTGGTATAATGTTTGAATTTGGAATTTGTTTCCTTTGTTCTTATTTGAACTGTAAATGTTATAAATGCAAATTTAAAAAAATGGAAGTGCAGTAATGAAAACATGAATAAAGGTATCATATGATCTTGTACTAAGAACAGCCAAAATAACAGATGGCATGAACAATATATAGATGATGAGCCTAGCGTTCTGTTGTGTTATGTCAGTAAATATAAGAGTTCATATTAAATTAAATTAAATTTTCTGTATGGCATTTTCAGCATTACAATAGCTGTTTTAATATGGGCTTTAACACACACTAAGGGGCTTACTTACAAAGCTGCGGTAGCGGCTTCCGCCCGATATCGGAGTCGCGACCCCATTGAATTCAAAGGGGCTGTGGCTCCAATATCGGGCGAAAGGCGCTACCGCAACTTTGTAAACAAGCCCCTAAGAATTAAGGCACTGCATCAACACAGATAACACATAGGTCCCTTATCTTCTTTTTATTTATTTATTTATTATTATTTAACATTTCTTCTATACCGCGCTATTAAAATCAGCGCGGTGTACAATGAACAAAACATACTGCAATGCATACAGGCAACATTGAGTTTACAAAGAACAGGGAAAATAACACATGGGATAACCGGGATAACTATGTACAGTTTAACTTTAAACTATATACTTTAACTATATGCAGTATTCTAAACTCGTTTGTATATTGTAAGTATATTGTAAGTTTGTATATTGTTTGTACATTGTAAGTATTCTTGCCTTGGTAAAGTGGTGAATAAGTTCTATCATGAGAAACTGAGGCACTAACCTGTAGAATGTTTTAAATTAGCATTTTTAAAGCCGATGTGGATATTTTTTATCATTGTGAGCTGTGGACTTTCTGAAGCTAATTCAATTGAGCATTAATTAAGAATATTATTGCATATAATCTCTTCTGTATTCAGTCAGGTGTCTTTTACTAAAGGGCGCTAGGTGGCAGCACATGTCTGGTGTGCACAAAAATCACGCCTTGGACATGTGTTGCCAACTAGTATGAGGCCATGAGAGCGCAGCTGATTCGCGTGCTAACTGTGCATCCCACGTTAGGGATGCTAGTGGGCGGATTAGGGCTGGAGAGTGAGTGTGCTGAGCTCTGTACATTTAGGGGTATATTTACTTAACAGCGGTAGCGGCTTCCATGTGATATCAGAGGGCACACACTGTGCACTAACTGCGTCTCACATGATTAGCGTGGGTTCACCTAACGCCACTTTAATAGGTGGAGTTAAGTGCACTCATGCTAATGTGGTGCACGTTAGGGGACAGGAAAATGCTGTCCACACCCCTGACCGTTAACACGATGGTGTTGCCCATAACACGCCATGCTTTTGGAGCCATTGGCATATTAGGTGCAACACCAGTGCCCATTAGTAATAGACCCACTTGCTGTTTAAAAGTAGATATAATGAATTACAGTTACTCATTTGTTTTGACCCATTACAAATATAAATAATCACTTTAAGACAGAATTTAGATTACAGATTTCCAAAAAATAAAATATTCTTGACATTCTGCTTAAGATAAATGCCTAATGAAAGAGACTGTTTACTAGGGGTGTGCAGACAAATATTTTGTTTAGTTTAGTTTCCTGTTTGCAGTTTTTGTTTTTGTTTTGTTTTGTGTTTTTATACATTTTCACTTCAGGGCAATTTTGTTAGCTAAAAGGTGGCATTGGCTACTACCCAAAAAAGACAAATGTTGAAAGTTACTAGAGGTTTTTAGGTAAAATTTTAAAAAAATCAATTTTTGTCCAGTTTTGTAAACAGTTAACTCGGGCTGGTCTTGACTAGGTACCCCTTAGGTTGGATCTTCTAAGATGAGCTATTACGTCATTGTTTCTTGTATTTCTGGTAATATTAATTCTTGTTTCCTGATTGGCACAGTTTGTCTGGTCTTCAGTTCCATAGAAATTCCTCTCTGAATTTTTTGCCTTGTGAATCCTACTCTAGAGAGTTACTCCAAAGACTTTTCTTGTGCCATGTTCCTAGCCGTGTAAGTTCTGGGAAAAGTATCCTAGAGCTCTTGTTAAAATCCTACCTTCCTTATTTTTGAATTTGCGAACCTGAATCCTTGTGCCAAATTCCCTGATACTATTATGCTAACAGAGGCATTTAACAAGCCAACTACAGATTTTGGTTGTCCAATTAGTGGCCCTGTTCAGAAATTCTGTGAAACTATGGGGTATGTTTACTAAACAGCGATAACATTGCAGCAGCGCAGTTTGCGCTCGATTCGTAAAGTTATTGTGCGATACGTAATGTTATCGCATGATAATGTAACATTATCGCGTGATAGCGTGAGGTTTCACGCGAAAACGGTGCCGGCAGCGTTAAGGCACACAGAGGGTGGAGTAAGGCTCCCCAGAGGGCGGAGAGAAGGGATCAATGGGCGGAGAGTGGGCGGGGAGAGGCTCCATGCACACTAACGCTGTGAAATGAAGGTCTGAAAATTAAAGCCAGTGAAAGCCTCGCTTTAGAGGCAAATTTGCAGGAGAGAGAAACCAGTTCAGTCAGCAATGTACAGAAAAGGCAGGGAGACCCAGAAAAGTGATAGTAGTGATACATGTGCAGCAACAGCATAGTGCCCAAGTACGAAAGGGCACTACGGTGAGGCTGCAAATGGGGTACAAGGGGCTACAGGCGGGACATGCAGTGGGGCAGCTGGGGCACAGGGTGGACTAGGCAGATGCCTAGGTGGCACATAGGAACTCAGAAACTGCAAATCAGCAAGCCAGCAACTGACTAAGGTCAAACATGCCCACGAGTGTGTGTCCCACAGTGTCCCAGGGGACAGTACCCAGCAGGTACTCCAAAGGGCACATAAAATTGACAGGCGGTGCTGGGGGAAGCACGGATGTCTATGTAAGTACCCCTACCCCAGATCCCACACCATAGGCAGCTGCCTACTGGCACACTGGGTGGCCTGGGACTGCGCACCACCAGCACCACTGGCATAAGGACATGTCAGCATGGTGGTGGAGGGGGCAGTGGCAGCTGCCCACAGCAGACCAAGGCCAAGCCCTGTATAGGTGGGTGGCATGCAGTGCCACAGACAAGGGGCAGTCTGATGAACAGTAATGGTATTCCCAGGGAATGACCTGTCTCTGTGGCAACAGTTTGGTGCAGTACGCACAGTCAGTGTGTTCAAGGGCAGAAGGTCACAGGTTCAAGTTCCAGCTGTGGCCCCTGCAGACAATGGCCCTATATTTTACCCTACAGTGCACTTACACCATAAACATGTGCAGTCCCTAGAGCATCGGCCAACAGGGGCACAAACACCCACACCCACAGACTCCACTATCCAAAGTCTCATGGAGAGTCAGGCTATTGGGCCCTGTGCAGAGCAGCAGCTACCAATACTAGCACCTGCATACCTTAGCAATGCCTGCACTGTGCCCAGGACTGGTGTGGCGGCCAGGGCTGCCAACCACCTCTATCTTTGCACAATGCTGAAATAGGTGTGGGAGTGTGTGTATGTCTATCCAGTGTTATGTGGCAGCCTATACCATACTGAGCCACCAATGCTTGCACTGTTTCCAGTGTTAGCCCGCCAATGTGCATAATGAGGAGCAAGGTATTGTGGGTATGGCCCGGACATGGCGGTCTGGGCAGGATGCATCTGCACAGGGCATAGAGCAATGGCTGGGACATTGTAGTGCCCGACTACCACCTGCACGGACAGGGTGGCCACAGCATGTCATGCTGGGAGGTCATTCTCACCCTGACTGAGCAGTGACCATGGCATGGCTAGGTTCCCATATAGTGCTATACAGTGTTTCTCGCAAGTGATATCTATGAGTCACCTGTTCTGGGGCCCAATCACTGACATACTTGCTTGGTGTGTGTGTGTGCATGCACGTGCATCCCACTTTTGGGGGCACACAGTTCCTCCAGGAACATGCACTAGGTACTAGCTAGCAGACTGACTGCAGTTAGCATGTGTATGGCTGGAACACCTTGCAGGGTGCAGCCTGACTGTGCCCTCTGCTGGTGAATGTCAGATTGTGGTGGGGGGCAGCCGAGCTTTGCCAGGTCTACTGCCTGTCTGCCAGTGCCCTATGTGATAGGTACAGTTCTGCATCACCTGCCATGGACGGTGTCCATCCACCAACTGGACTGGGGTTGCTGGTCCCACAGCCCCTCCTCATGTCCCTCTACTGCCTCCATTACAAAGTTGTAGAGTGTGTGGGTCTGTTGGGGGCAGATCCTTTCCACCACCTTGACTCAGAGTGTATGATACGTGGTGCTACATAATCCACATGTGAGTCCAGACACACCCTTGCTGTTATGACACGTGACCATGGCAACCACACTGGATATGCACTATTCCGGGTGTGACATGGTCCACAAGGGCTAGATGTGACTGGGGAATGCAGATGGACACAGGATTATCCTAGGTGTGTTCGCAAAGAATACCTGCCACACACCGGCACTGATGAAGACCTGCAGCAAAGGCTATATCAGCCAACCCGGGTACTGCTGACCTGGTGCTGGGCGACCCACCTCACCCTCAGGATGAACACAGGACCTGCACAATGTCACGGTCTGTGGCTACTCTGTGCCAGTTGCACACACGGTCAGTTCCCCCTACCATGCTGGGGTGCTGTGGAGACGCATACTCCATCCTGTGATCAGATGTAGACTGCTGTTCCTCATGTGCAGTGTATCATGGGTACTGGTGGGTTTACCCTATCCCGGTGACCACCGCAGACAGGTTGTGCGGTGACCTGCAGTCTTTCTGTAGCCAGCCAGTGCTGAGGTAAAAGCTATAGAGGTGTAGCCCACTGGTTAATACAATGACTGCCAAGGCAGAGGTCATGAGTTTGATCCTGTAGTGATGTTATTTAATTATGCATTTCTTTTTAATTCCTGTAACACTCAGACACATCTCTACAATCTGTGTTGCCAGCCATAAACACCCTCACCTCAGTGCCATAACCTATAGGGAACATTATAAAGTGCCTTGTCAGCCAGGGCGCTGTATAAGGTGCCCTATAGGGCACATTATAATGTGCCTTGTCAGCCAAGGCGCTGTATAAGGCACCCTATGGGGCACATTATAAGGTGCCTTGGTGGACAGGGCACTTTATATTGTGCCCTATGGGGTGCCTTATAGGGCACCCTAGGTTACGGCACTGAGGTGAGGGTGTTTTTGCTGGCAGCACAGATTGTTGAGATGTGTCTGTTACACGCATGAAAAGAAATTGCCTCGGACAGCCTTATTAGATGAGCCGACTGAGGGATTGAACTCATGACTGTTGTCTTAGCAGTCATTGTATTAACCAGTGTGCTACACCTCTTTAGCTATTTTTGCGGCGCTGCTATGTAATTATGGTTAGCGCACGCTAACAAGCCACGGTGCGCACACTATCGCACGATGACGGCAAGGCGCTCTCTATCGCGCGGTACCCAGCTATTGTTGCCTTGCCGCCGGAACGCCCACTACCTTATATGGCATTCTTCAAGTTAACGCTGCAACTAGCACTGGTAACATTAAGACGGTTTAGTAAATATCCCCCTATGTCTAAACTTAGACATGGTTTCACAGACTTTCTGGCCCATGAACATGACACAAGAAAAGTCTTTGGAGTAAGGTTCTAGAACAGGAGTCATTAAACTTACTAAAAAATCCAGGAAGGGCTTTCCATGGAACTCAAGATCAGACAAGGAAACTTGGGCCAATCAGTTTATAGGACCTAATATTACCAGAATTATAAGACATAACCAAGGACAGGCTGTCTAGAGTCAGCCTGTTCAGGTGACATAATAGTTCTTCTTGGAAGTAAGGATTTGCAGCCAAAAATATTTGTTGTGTTTAGGTTCCCATGTGTTTAGAGTCTCATGAAATATTTCTTTACGGAAAAAATGGTAGATGGGTAGATGAGTGGAATAGTTTCCCAGTGGAGGTGGTAGAGACGAGGACAGTATCTGAATTCAAAAAAACATGGGACAAACACAGAGGATCTCTAAAAGTAAAAAGGGCACTATTGTAGTTGATGGAAGGGAAGACTAGATAGATTATATAGTCATTTTCTGCCATCATGTATGCAAGATTTTTAATTTTTTTATGTTTTTTAAAAAATTTATCTTGGGAGAAACATTAATAGCATGCACTATCGTTCAATAGTGTGCACTGCTGCTCAAAATTGTGTACTACTGTTAAATAGCATGCATTGAGAAATAAAGTACACTATTAATGACAAACAGGAAATAACAAAATTTCAAGGTTTTTTCTTTTGTTTTCATTTGAAAACAACTTGAAATGATAAAGGAAATGTCACAGATATTTCCTATGTTCTTTCGAATGACTGCACATTCCTACTTGGAAGGTCAGTACCTTCAACCTAAGGGACACCAGTCTGAGACTAGTTTAGGCCATGATGACACCGCTGCCCCCTCCCCCACATCCATCCCATGACACCAAAATTTGTTTTTTTTCCATGTTTTAGATGGAAAGTGATATAAAAAAACATAGAAAATGTCACTATTCATGGTTTTCATATTCTTTCAAACAAATTCCCATTGTTCTTTACTAAAGTGCATTAAAACAAA
Source organism: Ichthyophis bannanicus (assembly GCA_033557465.1). Lineage (NCBI taxonomy): Eukaryota > Metazoa > Chordata > Amphibia > Gymnophiona > Ichthyophiidae > Ichthyophis > Ichthyophis bannanicus. The sequence continues at coordinate 449,550,557 of CM066037.1, read as the reverse complement.
GAGTGAGAGGTGGTTGAATGTGCTTTAGTTATGCGACGTTTAGTGAAATACTGCAGACAGAAATGCGTCAGCAATACCAGTGACTTTAACATCCATGCATTCCTAGTCTTGCTGGGCAGCATTTGGGAAAAAGGGTAGCTATTCTGAGTTTGGCTTCTCTCTGTAGAGTAAGGCACTCTTCTCCCACATCCTAGTCCCCCATCAGATTTAAAGAAATCATTCACATTTCAGTCCCCCCCCCCCTGAATTAAAGCACCCCAAACCACATCACATCTCCTGCCATCAAAGTTTAAGCTTCTACCATAACCCCTGCCCTAGTACTTCCTCCACTCTTTCTACAATCCTGTCTTCCAAATGATTGTCAAAACAGGTTCCTTCTTTATGGAACTTTTCCTGCATTACCCAGATTCCTCTCCTTACTCCAAGGCGATCTTCAGTTTTCCTGCTCCTCCACCACTGCCATTGAAAAGCTGAGGCTCACGTTTGCCCTGATCATTGGGTGAGAGCCCAGAAAGGGTTTGGAGAGGGTGCCAGGGCTTTCTCTTGTCAATTGCATTAGTATGGTTTATACAAGCTACAGTAATACGCTCATGAACTCATTTACATTTTAGCCCTGAAATTAACATTAATGTGACGATAACGAAAACCCAGTATTCATTAAACCATGCTAGTGCATTGAATACATATTAATGCCACTTTAGCACATATTAAAATGTGCATGATGAGTAACACACGTTATTGATAGGCTTCTCAATTAGTTAATTTACTAATCTGGCCCTGTGGTTCGAGCATGAGCCTTCTATCTGACGTTAGTGCTGAGGCTTCAGCAGTGCACACTATTCAGCTGGAGAAAGGGGCCTTAAAGCCTTCTCTATGTGGAGGGCTCGTCGAAGACAAACCATACCCCTTGGTATTACAGGTGAAACTTTTAAAATTGGCACTTATTTGAGATGATATGCTGGCACTTTTTTCTAACTTTAAAACAAGCTAGTATCATCAGAAAATCAGACATATTTGACAAAACTTGTAATACAAAACTAGAAAAAATCACTAACAAATTAGGATTTGAAGTGGCTAGAAGTTATGCTTGATTTTAAACTTCCTCAGTTCTCTTAAAAAGGGTAAAAAGCAGGAGGAGGATGGAAACCACTGCTTTAGGCCACAGTTTTTAATTTTAAATCTAGAATTCTTAATTTGTAACTTTTAATTAGATCCCCCCCCTTCCTTAGTTACTCCTCTCTGTTTTGTTCTATCTGTTCTGTTTTGTTTTGTCTTATGCCATCTATAAGGTAACTGAGGTAGGTTGGACCTGGTGCTCATCCCCTCAAACCCATTCACAATCTTCTCCCCCTCCCTCCCATATTGCACCACCCCCTTTTTCCCAAAAACTAGACACACAAACCATTCTTGGAACACAACTGGTCGCAGCTTTATTCACCTTTATAACATATTGAACATCACAAACCAGAATAATCCTCTTAACAATCCAAAACAGTGGAGCAATGCCTCACCAGCCATGCAATTAGCAAAGTGACCTCGCTTCCGCTTCTGCCGCGGTCATGCCAACGGCAAGCTTCCTACCCCCCTTTCCCCGACCTCGCCATGTAATTAGCAAAAGTCGGCCAGGGGTTGCCTGGGTCGGGGGCACCCCGCCCCTAGTATAGCCTAAGGCTCTGAACCCCAGAAACCTCCAGGATCCCATCCCCCCAAACTGCGACACCCCTTCCCCGCACCAAACAACCCCATTCCAGGGTGGGAGGGAGGGAAGCCAGCCACCGGGAGACCAAACGAGGCAGAGGAGCAGGCGAACTGTTACGGACGCCTGACTCCTCCCACCTTGCCTTAAGCCGATCACCCGTCTCATTGGCTCCCCCGCGCTCGTCCACTTAGGTGGAGCCAATAGTTTTAAATGACGCCTCCTCGCGCTATCCATTGCTGCCACCCCCGCCTTCGGATGCGTGCAGGGTCCCCGTACCAGACCGTGTACCCGGTTACATGCGGCTGCCGGGACCCTGCCCCGCATCCTTTCACTTACCAGATTTTTTGCAGGCAAATCTGAGACCCTTATCAGAAGTGTGTGTTGGAGGGTGAGGGAGGGAGAGAAAGTGAAAGGGACATGAAAGTTCCAGGTTTGAGCAACAATGAATGGAGGAGGGATGAGTAGTCATTACGCTGCTCCCTCCCCCACATCCATCCCATGACAGCAATAATTTACAAATTTACAGAGAAATAGAAACAGTGATGCATTATGTAACTAAAATTAGGTTAATAAATAGGTCAGAACTTCCCGTATGCACACAAGAATACTACATGTAAATAGTTGGTTGAAATTCTTCATTAAGTGTTATACTAAACTTATTATGTTCATCTAATACTATGAGACACCTTGTTATCAAAGTTCTATGCAATGTTTGTTAGTTGTAATGCTGTTCTTGAGTTCATTGTAAACCGCTTTGATTTCGGAAAGGCGATATATAAGTGCACATAAATAAATACATTTCCCCTGTACTTTGCAAAATATAAAGATCATGGATGTAAATTCTAAAAACAGACATATTCAGATCACTAAATTGAAAATTATTTTTTCTACCCCCTCTGTCTCCATTGTTGGAATCAGCGACAGGAGGCTGCCAAATAGGTGGGAGTAGGGGACATAGCTCTAAAATTTGGGACAATCAACCAAAAATTAGGGACATCTGTTAACTTTTTATTTTATTTATTTATTTGGTTACATTTTTATACCGCTTCTTCTAGCGATCAGTAGCGGTTTACATTATAACTTTTAACTTTAGCAAACCATGTAAAATGTGGTATATCAAGTTTTTTGTATAAATATTAACATACTCCCAGCTTGCATACCTAGATATGGTGAATCGAAGGATATCTGCTTCATATCTTTCTCACTTAGCAATACTGTAGCTTGAGCTGAAATGTAACGGCATTGATTTCCCCTCGTTTTAGAGACTGCGTCGGCTAACCAGTCCAGAGGCGGATTTGCCGCAGAGGATGAAGGAGCAGACGAGAACTGGATCAGACCGCTCCTTACCTACCCAGATAGCTCATCTGGTGGTAGTGGAACAAGAGTCAAATTGTTAGGAGGGTAGCAACATCACAAAGAAAGACTTTTATTATACCATATTTTTATAGATCGATTGCCATGTTGTGATTTCTTATAGACTTGAGCAGGGGCAGATTGTCTCAAAATACCAGCCTGGGGGATTTTTTTCATACAGGTCCATCCCCTCACCTTACATTACATCACAGGTCGGCAAGAATCCCTGCGGCGCAGCCCAGCCCAGCCAGCAGCAATGCAAAACACTAAAGGAGAGAACCCTTGAGACATTGCGTTTGCCCCCTCCTTCCTGTATTAAAAACAGGAAGTCAATGCTGAAGGAGGGGGTGGGGAACACGTCTGGATCTTGAGTCTTGCATTGGCTCAGAGGCCCTACACTTTATTTTTTTACTTCCTCTTCTTCATCAGCAGTGAGGCAGGTGCTCCTGGGTTCCAACCCTTGGATAGCACTTGGCCCACTGGGGCATATCTGAATGCTCGAGAAGGCAATCTGCTCCTGGACTTGAGAACTCTACCTCTTCCTAATATTCAAGATTTTGAAGAATTTGACAAGATTTCCCGTGAAGGATATTCCAGCAGAAGGCCTGACGTGTATATGCTCCTCTGCCCCCTTTCTCTCTGGAGACCAGTTGCACACTTCATTTCTTTAAATCAGAGGTAAACCGCGATGACTACATTTGTGGAATTAATAGCAAGTCCAAGAGGGGAAAAATTGTTAAAGTTTTTAAAAATTGTCTTTGTAATCAAAGATGGAACTCTTTGGGGCCTCTTAAAATTCATTCTATTAAATGTTCCTCAATAAGGGGCCTCACGTACTAACCTGCAAACATGCTTGTGAGTTAGAACCTGTTCTTTGCAAAATTTAGCTATAGGATGCAAATGAGTTCATAATTCATCTTCATCCTGTAGCTAAATTTTGCAAAGCATTTTTCACAGGTTGTAACATTTTGTCAGTGGCAAAACGGAAAAAAATAAAATATCATTTTATGTGGCATTTGCTGTTATTTAAAGGGCCCTTTATGACTTGAACTGGAGGCTCCCTGCTACCTTCCTTGGGGCCTCTACATCATGGTGGACCAGCAGCTCCTGCATCCTTTCCTTTCCAGCCCCAATACAGGACTAAAATTTAAGAAAGAGACCACTGCTTCTCTAGGTCTTCCCCTTACATCAATAAATTTGAGGGTCAGCCCCATCCCTATCTCTTCCTTACCCTCCTGCTAGGGAGCTAAAAGCATAGGATTGAGTGAGATCACTCTTGTCCCCCATGTCCCCCAAACCCTCCTGGGGATGAATCATGGTCCTGGGAGGTGGAAAAGGGGTGGGGAGTAGGAACCAGGCTTCAGATTTATGTAAGGGGTGGGCAGAGCAAGGATTAGGAGAGTAGCAAATTGGATCATTGATCTGGTTGTCACACAGAAAGGGGTGTCAGGGTACATAAGATATGCCATACTGGGTCAGACCAAGGTCCATCAAGCCCAGTATTCTGTTTCCAACAGTGGCCAATCAAGGTCATATGTACCTAGCAGTTTCCCCAAGGGACACAGGTTCCACAATGCTTGTACTGGGTCAAGCATTGATATCTTCGGTCACTTCTTAATAATGGTTTATGGACCTTTCCTCCAGGAACTTGTCCAAACCTTTTTTAAACCCAGCTACACTAACAGCCTTTACTACATCCTCCGGTAACAAATTCCAGAGTTTGATTACACGTTGAGTGAAAAAATATTTTCTTTTATTAGTCTTAAATAGTTTACCCTGTAGCTTCATTGCATGTCCCCTAGTCTTTTTAGCCTTTCTTCATAGGAGTATCCTTCCATCCCCTTTACCATTTTGGTGGCTCTTCTCTGAACCTTTTCTAAATATCCTTTTTAAGATACGGCGACCAGAATTGCACACAATATTCAAGGTGCGATCTCACCATGGAACGATATAGAGGCATTATAATATCTTTTGTTTTATTTTCCATTCCTTTCCTTATCATACCTAGCAATCTATTTGCTCTCTTGGCCGCCGCTGCACACTGGGCTGAGGGTTTTAACATGGTATCCACAATGACGCCTAAATCTTTTTCCTGGGTGGTGGTTCCTAATGTGGAACCTTGCATCGTGTAACCATAGTTTGGGTTGTTCTTCCCTAGGTGCATAACCTTGCACTTGTCCACATTAAATTTCATCTGCCATTTTGATGCCCAGTCTTCCAATTTATCAAGATCCTCTTGCAATTTTTCACAATCCTCTTGGGTTTTAACAACTTTAAATAGTTTTGTGTCATCTGCAAATTTGATAACCTCACTCATTATTCCACTTTCCAGGTCATTTATGAATATGTCAAAAAGCAGCGGACCCAGAACAGATCCCTGGGGTACACCATTATTCACCTTTCTCCATTGGGAAAATTGGCCATTTAGCCCTACCCTCTGCTTTCTATCTTTTAATCAGTTCCTGATCCACAATAGTACACTGCCTCCTATCCCATGACTCTTTAGTTTTGCCAAACGTCTCTGATGAGGGACCTTGTCAAAGGCTTTCTGAAAGTCCAGATACACAATATCAACCGACTCACCTTTGTCCACCTGTTTATTCACTCCTTCAAAAAAACATAACAGATTAGTAAGACAAGATCTTCCTTGTCTAAAGTCATGTTGGCTGTCTCCCATTAGGTTGTGACTATCTACATGCTGAGTAATTTTATTCTTTATGATGGTTTCTACCATTTTTCCTGGTACTGACGTCAGGCTCACCGGTCTGTAGTTTCCCGGATCACCCCTGGAACCCTTTTTAAAAATTGGTGTTACATTGGCGATCCTCCAATCTTCAGGTATTAGAGATGATTTTAATGATAGTTCACAGATTACTGATAGCAGGTCTGCAATCTCATATTTCAGTTCTTTCAACACCCTTGGATGTATACCATCCGGCCTAGGTGATTTGCTACTCTTCAGTTTATCTAATAGTTGTAAGACATCTTCCCAATGTATCGATATTTCCTTCAATTCTTCCGCACCTTTAAATACCACTTCAGTCATGGGTAACATCCCTACATCTTCCTCAGTAAAGGGTAGGCTGCCTTCTACACTGCGGCACTATCTGTGGCTTCGCAACAGTTATGATGATTTTCTCACCATGCAGGACTGTATTTAAGATTCTGGTGCCCATAGGGAAGACTAGAAAGAGTGGAGGTAGAAGGGGTTAGAATGTTACAACGGTGCTCCTTTGAAGTGCATGTCCCTAAAACAGGCCTCTCTTCAGCCTCGGTATTTGGTGCTTTCTAAAACTGGTTCTCTAGGCATCATGTGTCCCTTGCAATTGTAGGCTAAATTTTGCATTTCTTATCAGGAGACTGGCCCTGCGGCAGTAGGAGATAAAATCAAATGAAATGCATCTCCTGCTGCCAGCCTATAGGGGTACATAGTAGGGGTATTTAAGATTCTGGTGCAAACACTTGGCACCACGAAAACTCCACATAATGCTAGGAGACCTCATCATTCCATCCAAATGGAAGTGCAGGAACGGCTCTGGGGTATGATACTCTGATTGGGATGGAGCCTCCTTGCTGCTCCAAGTGCCGGGTCTATAGTGAGTCCAGGGATGGTGACTCTGCCATTGAGGTTGACATTCAGATCCCCCAAAGAGTCCCAGTGTGGCTGGTACGGTGAAAGGGATAGAAATGGTGGACTAGGGAGTGGGTGACAGCGGAGGGGGATAGGAAGCTGAGAGAAGAGAGAGATGGGACAGTGGGATAGTTGGAGAAGAGGCGAGAATGAGAGACTGAGGATTAGAGGGTAAGAGAGGGAGAATGAGGGATAAAACCTAAATGGGTGGAGAAGCAGAGAAAAATGAAATGATAAACAAAGAGGAATGGGAAGATAGTGTCAGACAGCTACAGAAAAGAAAGAGAAGAAGATAATAGTGAGTCGAAATGGAAAGGATACCCTAGAAGAGAACTTAGGAGCCTGACACAAGGAAAATAGAATAAAAGAGACTGGGACCAACCTCATTAGAAAAATAAAATGCTCATATATCAAAGAAATAGGAAAGAAATGTGAAGGCAGATTTTAGATAGTACGAGTACATGGAGATCAGAATTGAGACATCAAGGTTGGGACATACACAATTCTGGCAGTATTTTAGAAAAGGCTGTGCCAAATATAGCGTCTTTTCTAAAATAGTACACATGCAATTGCTGACACATGGAGGCAGTACCTCAATGAGTGGTTTTAAGTGCATCTGCATTGCCGATGCTGTGTTAGGGTCTAAAGGAGTGGGGTATATGATGGGGCCATGCTTTACATGCCCACAACAGATAGCACATGACTTTTGCATATACAGTACATTGATATCTACCCTAAACACCCAATACCTGCAAAACCCTAGCGCATGTTAGTAAGCATAGCCCTTAAGGACGTGTTTATTAAAGGTTAAAGTGCGTGAATTGCTGTAATGGCCCATAGAAATGAATGGCCAGTGGCAGCAATTAGTGCATGTTAACTTTATTTAACATGTGTTAATGTTTAGTAAATATGCCCTTTAGTGTTCCTGAGGTGACAGCACAATTTGAATATTTTTTTGTATGATGATTTGTAAGGAAGAATGCACTAGATTGTTGGTTGAGGATTTTGGAGTGTATATTATAGAACTGGAGGTGCAGGTTTCATATCGATATTCTGTCTAATCATGTATAATTGAATGGTACTATCAGTTATAATGATATTTTACTGGATGGTTGATACTGTTTTCTTTTTAATTCTTAACAAGCCCTTGGTATTTTTTCTTTATTGTCTTTTGTAGCTACTTTAAAGGCAGGAGAGGGGAGGAGATACAATGTGGTGGTAGACATAATGTGCAGAAATGCCACTCTGACTTGCCCCCCCCCCCCTTATTATTCAAAATACTTCTGTTCCAGAGACGCCACTGGCCTACTAGTAGCCTTGTCCCAACCTTATGACAGATTATCCACCCCTGGCAGATCCCGGATGAACCAGCATTACTGTTCCATGCAGTGCTCCACCTTCACAATTAAAGCAAGCCTAAAACAGGTGGGGAGGGGTAATTTTGAATATAAAGCTCATCTGACTCTGGATCAAGGCTTTGGGGGTCCCCTGTATTAGGGCTGGGAGGGAGGGGTGTGGGGGCTGCTGGCCTACCAGGGCACAGAAGCCCTGCCCAGTGGTTGCTGGGGGGGGGGGGGCTTTGATTCAGGCCATGAGGGCCCCTTTAAATGGTAGCCACTGGTGTGCTAAGTGCCTCTTTTTTCACTAGCTCTGAAACAAAGCTGCTCTTCCTGAGGTCTAGAGTTTTTTCTTGCAAGAATGGGCCTGTGAAGGCCTTTTCACCTGCTCATGTTGGCAATTTCTGGCATTAATGTGCTGTTTATCATGATTTTGCATCACAGCAGATCATTTATGGCAAATTTAAATGAACCTCTGAGTGAAAAAACTTCATATGAAGCTTACTACTTTGAAGTGTACATTTGCAAAAGTGCACGTCGGACAAAAAAAGGGCAAAATACCTTAAATTTGGCATGTTTATGAGTTTCCAGGCGCTTTGCAGTATTTTTTAGGCGAGGTGCACTTTTGCGAAAACATTGCTTCTCAGTACATGAGGACCAAAGTGCACTGCAATTTGAATGGTGTTCTTTTTTTATACAGTCTTAGTTCTGTACTCTTACAGATATATTTGTATTTCCGATGTATAAAGTATTATAGGAAACGGTACTAGAAGAGAGAATTGGTTCATATCTATTGTATCTGGCTCTTTGTCTTGCTAATAATCTAAAGGATGCTTTTGCTTATGGAGCAAGTTGAGCTGGATTATGCAAAGTGCTTGCTTGATGCTCAAAGGACTGAGAGCCTGATATTCAAAGGCATTTACATGGTTTACAGAGCCCCTAAGCGGGACATTCAATGGCACTAACACGGTTAGTGCCGCTGAATATCCCCGAGTAATGCTGCCATACGCCCTGATGCTAACCGGGGGTGGTATCTGGGGATAACCGTGCAATGGTGATATTCAGCCACTTCCCAGTTATCCCTCAGTGGTGGAAGTTAGGCACAGCAAAAGCTGTCCTATCTTTCTCCTCCGGAGTTAACCAGGCAGCGGTTGAATATTGCCGCTGCGGGGTTAGCTTCTACGCCGTGTGCGGCTGTGTGGCGACCCTGGATATTCAATGCTGGTGGCCTGATATGGCTCCGGATTGACTATCTGGGGTTAAAGTTTTACGGCAACGGCTATGTGCCTTAGAAGTACATAGCCGTCGCAGATGAATATTGGGCCCTGAGTCTCATGTGAATACAGATGCCACCAGATAAAAGCATAGAGGAAACTAGCCAAAATTCTGTAATCTTAAAAAATAAAATGTATAGCAAGCATTCAATTAAAAACTGAAGAAATAATAACAAATAATTGTGGCTTGCATTTGTTTATGTTGCTTGGGTTTATTCTTGCAGTATGGTTGTACATTTGAATTCATATTTTTCATTAGATTGTCATGAAATCATCAGCTAATCCATTCATTGACTCTCTTTGACTCCAGCACATGTAGACAATGCCACAGACAAAAGGGATTCAATTCAAATGTATATGTATGAAGGCAATCTGCAGTGATATCAACCTACCATTAATAATGGTTATCATACTTAGAATGCCACTCCTCGATGCAAGAAAAAAATATGTATTTGCTTAAAAATGCATACACTTTTAGGCACAGTGGAAAGTGGCAGGGCGGGGATGGGGAAAGGAAAATACGCCTTTGGTGCCTACAGAAAAGCAAGGCATGGTAGTGTGGCATGCGGTGGGAAGGGGTTTTCTGTTCAGGGCAAACAAAGCTTGTTTTTATTCAGACCCAGTTTGTTACACCTTCACAAAGCCTAGTCTCCTGGTTCTTCCTCCAGCCCAGTTAAAGTTCCTTCCTTGCCCAGTTAAAGTTCCTACCTTTGGATGGCTTGCCTTGAAAGGACTCCTGGCTCCACAGGCCTCTCTCCCTCCTGCAGCCTCTATATATCCCATCACACACCCTCCCCCTCAACTCAACCATACCTCATTGAGCATTTGCCTCAACTGGGACCCCCACTCGGGAAAGGAAGTCCGCATTCAGGTGAGTCCGACCAGCCCTATGGCAGACCTGGAACTGGTAGGTTTGGAGATTCAAGAACCACTGCATAATATGGCCGTTGTACTCTTTCTGCTGAATCAGTCACTTGAGGGGTTAGTGGTCTGCTATTAGCATAAATGGATGGCTGAGCAGGTAGTATTTAAAAGTTTCGCGCACCCATTTGACAGCAAGGCCTCCTTCTCGATTACTGCATAATACTTCTCCCGAGGAAGCAGTTTACTGCTGATGAATGCTTTGGGATGTTCTTCATCCCTGACTTCCTGGACCAGAATGGCTCCTAGGCCTACCTCCAAGGCATCAGTTTGCACAAAAAATGGTAGAGAGAAATCAGAGTTACTTAGAATGGACTCAGAACACATGGCCTTCTTGAGACACTGGAAGGCCAGGTCCAGGTTTGATGGCCACTGGATCTGTTTGGGAGCTCTCTTCTAGAGGAGATTGGTAATGGCTCTGCTACCTCTGCAATAGTAGAGATGAACTGAATGTAATAGCTCATCAGTCCAAAGAAGGCAAAAACCTCTTCCTTCACATTCGGGGTGGAAAACTGGCAATGGCATCCACCTTCCGCAGTGAAGTCATATCTGTTCATTCCTGATTAAATACCCCAGGTATTGAACATCCCGATCTCCTAGAAAACATTTCTTGGGGTTGGCAATCAGTCCGGCCTTCCACAGGCCGGTCAACATAGCTTGTACTTGGGTTAAGTGGGTGGTCCATTCTCTGTAGTAGATGACGATGTCATCATGGTAGGCAGCCCCATACTCCTTGTGTGGTCTCAGAAGGCGGTCAACTAGGCATTGAAACATGGCAAGTGCCCCATGTAATCCAAATGGCAGCACTGTAAATTAGAAGAGATCTTGCAGTGTTGAAAAAGCAGTTTTCTCCCTGGCAGCCAGAGTCATGGGTACCTGCCAGTATCCCTCGGTTATATCCAAGGTTGATATAAAGTGTGCTCCACCCAGTCACTTGATTAGATCATCTACTCTGGGCATGGGATACACTTCCGAAAGCTAATGCAGAATCTGATGCTTCCACTGGGTTTAGAAACCAAGATGATGGGTGACGACCAGTCACTCATGGACCCTTCTATAACTCCCAGGTTAAACATCTTTTCCAGCTCTTTTGCGATGACCTGTCGCTGGGTTTCCAGAATCCAATAGGGTCATTGCTGGATAACGACCCCAGGGTCAGTAATGATACTGTGACAAATGAGGTCATTGCAAATGAGTAATGATATCATGACAAATGAGGTGGGTTCATCCTGGGCGAGTAGAGAAGACCTTCAGATTCCAGTGGATCAACCCTTCTAGATCTCTTCTCTGGGCAGCAGAGAGCTGGTCTCCAATTGTGACTTGAGCTGGTCTGATGGGGCTGAAATTTCTGGTCCAAAATCATCTCCATGTATCATCACAGGCACTGTAGTCCTCTTTTTCAGTAGGTTAATATGATACATTTAGACTTTCTTCCATTTATCTGGCTGAGCAACTTTGTAGTTAACAGGCCTTACTTTCTCTTCAACCTCATAGGGCCCCTGACATTTACATAGTAACTTGCTTTTGGATGGTGCAGTGCACGGCTGCTCAATTGTAGTCCCTAGCCAGCTCAGCTTGGGCTTTTTCTAGACTGAGTTTGGCCACCTCTCCAGCTTTCCTCAGCTGTGCTTGCATTTGTATAATGTACTCCTCCAAATTACACCCAACATGGGATTCTTCTTCCTAGCTTTCCCTCGCCATGTCTAATATGCTTGTTGGCCATCTTCCGAAGAACAACTCAAAAGGTGAAAACCCTGTGGAACTCTGAGGTACCTTGCAGATGGCAAACTTAAAATAGGATAGGAGAATATTTCAATTCTTCCCGTCCTGTTGCATGAAATTTTTAAATATCTGTTTCAGAGTTTTGTTGAATTGCTCAATGAGGCCACCCACCTGTGGGTGATATACTAATAGACCTTCACTAAGGCACGTACTTGCTTCATTACCTTGGATAGAAATGGTGTTCTTTGATCTGTGAGAATTTCATTGTGTATTCCCACCCGCAAAAATACTTCCCAGAGGGCATTTGAAATAATAATAATAGTCTTCATATTCCTTAGAGCAGGAGCCTCAGGGTAGTAGGTAGCATAGTCTAGTATGACTAAAATATACTTCTTGCCTCGGGTGGTCCACTCCAAGGGACCTACCAGGTCCATGGCCACTCTTTTAAATGGGGTTTCAATAATAGGCATAGGCACTAGAGGGGCAGGTCGGACTTTGGCGGGATTATGAAGTTGGTAGGTGGGACATGACTGGCAGCTGTTTATGGACCCCGGGTCAGAAAATTGGGCCAAAACATTCTCTAGTGTTTTCTCTTCCCCAAGGTGTCCTCCTAATAAATGGCTATGAGTCAAAGATAACACCTGCTGACGAAAGGGCCGAGGAGCTATCAGTTGTTCTTCCTCTTCTCCCTCTAGGGTCCCCTTGGCTACTGAGTATAATAAATCTCCCTTTAGCATAAAATAAGGGAAGATTCATGCAGGGACTCTCCATTACCTACTGGAACCCCATCCACCTTCAAAATCCACTTGCAGGCATGTTTAAAGGACTTATCCTCTTGCTGGGCCATCCTGAAGCTCCCTGGGTCTTCCCCCAGCCCCCACTCTGGGAAGGGGCAGTTGTATTTGGGTCACTACTGCTAAGCCATGAGCTATCCCCAAGGGTTTCTTCCCTAGGTGCTCCCTCCCCCATAACTGCCCCCAGGTTCTGTTGGTAGCATAACTTTTCTGGCGATGCTGATTCTGGGACTTAGCAGCCTTGGGAGTCTTGACATATAGATCCTGGTCTTCCAGGGTGAAGATCTCTGGGAAATCTTCCTGGTCCGATTTAGTAGAACCATCAGTCATCCGGGTCCATATTGCTCTGAAATTTGGGTAATCTCAGCCAATCACCACTGGATAGAGGAGCCAGGGTAGCACCACGATCTTGACCGTGACTTGCCCTGCTTGAGTTTGAAGTGAGATCTATGCCATTTGATACTGCCTCTGGTCTTCATGCACACATGCCAATATTACTGTCTTTGCATAGTCAATTTGAAACTGGGTTACAGTTTCCTGGCAAATAAGAGTCTGCACACTCCCGGAGTCTATCAAGGCCTGGAGGCGGGTCCCCTCAAGCTCCACAGGATTCACAAAGTTCTGTGCTCCTGGCTGGGGACTGTTCACAAAAGCACAAGTGTAAGGGGTGGTTAGGCCGACCTCCATGGGCTCTTCTGCACCCAGGAGACATTCCTGAGCAAAGTGTCCCTAGATTCCACACCTAAAACAGGTGAAGGGGTCATGGCTGGGGCCATGCCCTCGCTTAGGAGGTGAATTTGGGGGTTGGAACATGAGAGCCAACATTCGTTCTGACTTCCCCTTCTGTCCTGCTGGGCTGATGGGTGACTTCTTCCCCGTCTCACTGTCTGCTTTAGTCACCAGCTGGGCTGCAAAATACTCCTTGGCTATTTCCAGTGCACTCTCCAGTGCAAACTTGGGATGCTGATGTACCCACTGTTTTATCGGGGTGGTCAAGCCCTCCAAAAACTGCTTCAATAGCACAATCTTGGCTATCTCGGACCAGGTCTTTCCCTCTGGTTGTAGCCACTTCCATGTGAGATCCTTCAGTCAATAGAGGACCCTTCCAGGACTCTCTTTTATCTGGAGTCCCCCCCTTCTGAATCGCTGATGGTGGGCCTCCGGGGTACTGCCGGTCCATTCCAGTAAGGTAGCCTTGACACTTGCATGTGTAGCTGTCTGGGTTCGCGTCCTGGAATGTAGCCTGACTACTGACTGTCAGCAGATTTCCCAAATAGGTAGTCCATGTCACCTTTGGCCACCCAGCCAGGTGGACAGTTCATTCAAAGTTCACCAGGAAATGGTCCAGTTTGTCTTCTGCCATCATTTTAAGAAGTACTTGCACTGGAGGGTGGAGTTGCAATCTCTGCAGGGCTTGGGTCAACTGAGATAGGGCACTCTTCTGAAGTTCCCCCTTGCTCAGATAAGATCCTGTATCTGCTGCTGTTGTTGTTGCTGCCCTTCCAGCAGGGCATGTTGAAACTGCTGCTGACCTTCTGCCAGAATATGAAGGAGGCGTTCCATCCTGGCTTGTCACTGTTCACTTGCAACTCCACCACAGCTTTCTCTTCTGCAACTGAGTTAACCATGCAGTATTCCAGTCCCAACAAATCTTTGGCAGCCTCTAGTGGTCAAAACAAAGCCTGTTTGTCTGGCACTGAATAAACCTTCTGAAAGCTCCCTAACTAGGGTGAGGCTAGCCCACACAAACAAACAAAAAAACCCTGACTTGTTGTAGAGGCCCAGCCCTGGAGGAATGTGGATTTGCCCTCAGTCACATGGTAGAGAAAATCCCCAAGCTACCACCCTATGTGGTAATGTGACGTGTGGTGGGAAGCGGTTTTCTGTTCAAACACCAAACAGACAGCAGTTCGGGGCAAACAAAATTTGTTTTTATTCAGACCCAGTTTGTGACACTTTCACAAAGCTGGTCTCCCAGTCCTTCCTCCGGCCCAGTTACAGTTTCTACCTTTGTACGGCTTGCCTTGAAAGGACTCCTGGCTTCATGGGCCTCTCTCCCTCCTGCAGCCTGCTGGGTTTTTAACCTCTCCTTATGGGCTATGCCCTCCCAGCCTTGAACTCCAGGGTGCAGACTCTCTTAAAGGGGCCTGTTGGCAACACTCTGTAGACCCCATCACACAGGGAAAGAGAAAATGAGCTTGCAGGTCCACATCGATATGTATTGCAACTATGCTGATGGAATGCTCCTTCCCATTTCCATTTTATTTTGTATCCCATCAAGTTACTTAATAAGACCACATTGATTTAATGACTTTGGATTAACATGTTTTGTTTTGGTTATAATTATTATGGTCTGCTGGGCGGCAGAAATATGTGGGCATGTGGAAAACTTTCACATATACCGTATCGGTTGACTTCTTACCAGTGGGATTATTCAAAGCTTATACTGGGTTTTCAGCTAAAATAGTGGTATCCAAGTTTATTCTTTGGTGGGATACATGATCAGAAATCCATATATGTGTGACCTGATCCGTATCTGTGTAAGCTGTTCTTTTATGTCGTAAGGTCAGAAGACAGTTAGTGCAGGCACTGTGCCCAGGTTGGCAGCTTACCTACAAATGCTGCTGGTGATTCTTGCTCAGAAGAGAGCATGAGGTGGAGAGATGTTTTTGTTTCTGTGCATGTCAGCATTTGCAATCTCCATGCACAGTTCCAATATGTCATTGCACCACATCTGAGAAGGAAGCATCAGTGAGCAAAGTAACAACAAGTTGAAGCCAGTAAAATTGGCTGGTGTTGGATTCAGAAAGAGAAGAATGCTATCATTTTTAGTCAGGCCATACCCCCAAAGTCAGGCACGCAGAATTTTACCTGTGGACCACACGCTGGACACCCAGGAACTAGAGGTTGAGGAGAAGGAGAGATCAAGTTCTAGCTGCTCTTGAAGCCTTAAAAAAGAGCAGAGACTGCAGATGGGGTGGGGGTGGGGGGGGGGGGGAGAGGGGAGGGGAATTCAGGAAAGATCCAGAGGCTCAGAGAAGAATGGTGAGGTGATACATAAAACCCCATTTTACATAGAGCGTGATTCCATAACGTGCACGCCCTCTGGTCCGTGGACATGTTTAAACGAAAAATGGACCCTGTCTGACCTAATTCCACATACTCAAGTCTAGACGTGCCCGCAGTTCTGGAATCAAGGACAGACGCGTTCAGTGTGGCATTCCCAAACTCCAGGACACGGGTATATGTAGCAAACGGTGTGGATGTCCCTGCCCTCGGCGAATTCTGAATTCTTCAAATGCCTCATAGTGGCAATAGTGCAATTCGATAAGCAGGGGCATCTGGTCTTCTTTTATGTGGATGTTTGGTTAGTAGAAGCTCAGTTTCAATTTCAGGCTTCAGAGCTTTTTTGCAAAACAATTGCTGTTCTGTAATCTCAGGGATTTCTCATGAATTTTTAGAAACCCTTTTTATCGCCAGCAACATCATCTCTTTTATATAGGTGTGGTCTTGGATGCTCTTCATTCCAAAGCTTTTCTACCTGTCTTTTCCATTCAATCAGCACCAAACATCACTGCAAAAGTGTACCTATAAATGTTCAGGCACATGACGGCTGCAGTTCATGTTGTCCTCTTAGCCTGATTAAAGATGCAAAGACCACAATGGGATCTCAAATTCCATTGGAATCAATGCTCCCAATCTCTATCATCAGTCATTTACCCACTGATTCTATTATGCCTCTCCTTACCTCGGTAGACCCTAAGATCCAATCTGTGGCAACATCAGTTAGTCCTGATCACAGACACCTTGAACTGAGAGTGAGGTGCACTTCTCAACCATCATCATACACAAAGAATGTGGTCAAGAAACAAAACTCTTCTTCATATCAATCACCTAGAGCTCAGTGCTATTTTCTATAAGTCTTCAGTCACCAACTTCATAACTCTTCAGTACATAGTCAGATGAACAATCAAGTAGCAATATTTTATGTGAACAAGTAAGATGGAACAGGCTTTTCCCACCTCTGCTGGGAAACAGTGAGGATACAGAACTTTGATGTAGCCAATTGCATCCAGATTCAGTATACTTACACCCCCTGGCCACAAAATCAGTTAGCAGACCAACTAAGCAGAACACTTTGTTATCACAAATGGCCTCAAAATCTGACTCTCCTACTTCCTTTTTTCCAGGAATGGGGAACACTGCAAGTCAACCTTTTTGTCACCGAGAAGAATGCAAAGCTTTCTCTTTTCTGCTCTATTATACCATCAGCCTAGCAAGTAGCAACAGAAGCTCTTGCAATTGCTTAGACTTTCCTTTATGCTTATCCTCCAAATATCTCTTAAATCGAGAAATCTACACAAGTTCTAGCAAAACTGGGGCACCATGATTCTAATAGTACCTTACTGGCCTCGGCAGAACTGTTTTCCTCTACTCCAAAGATTGGCAGTCCTCCTCCTCCCAAGCTCTGCCAATCTTCAGACTTGGCCACTCAACAGGAGGGCCAACTCCTTCATCTAAATTTGATCATTGGCTTTTCAAATAAATAAATAAATGAGTCTCAAGTCCTCACTGCCTGGAAATTGAGACATGTTTGGTTTCTGCATTTGGTGTTCCACAGTCTATTCTAGAAAGCTTTTCATCAGAATATGTTTTTAAGTGGAAGAGGTTCTCAATATGGTGTTTTTCTAATGGCCACAACGCTATTGCATGTCCCTCTACCACCATACTACATCATCAGTAAGGGTCCACCTCAGTGCCTTATTGGCTTACCATGATGTGGAGGCACATTCCAAATGGGACATCCAAGTGTAATCTGGGACGTCAAAGCCTGAACGTCTGAAAAGAAAGGCAGGCATGTGCAGGTTCAGGCACAGTTCCAGAAATGTGGACGTGCCTGGTATGCACATGTATCAAATGTCTATATGGATGTCCCCAGGAGAGCATTTTAGCACCAAGATGTCTAATAGCATAATGGTTAGAATAGCTGCTTAAGATCTGGGTGGCCAGGGTTCAGATCCAAGTGTGGGGCTTTGAAATCTAAAACAAGTTGCAAAAGGACTTTACCCAACTGGCTGGCCTCTTGTATACCATTCTGTTATGAATAGACAGATAGACCTTTCAGTTCCATTGTTAGAGCTCATAATATTAGAGCTACTGAAGTGAATAAAGTACTCCTAAAGTCTAACTCTCCACAATCAATATGTAAAACAGCAACATGGTCCCCTGTCCATACCTTTGCTGCACATTACTGCCTACCCTAGACCAAATCTCAGAATGAACTGAACGTGTGCCAAGGAATGCACATCCTTAGTTTCTGGCTGCTGCTCTCACGTTGCCCTCCTTCTGCCCCTTCGTTATACAGTGCTCGGGTGAAAATCCATCAAACAGCGCTGGGATTATTTGCAAAGGCTTTTAAAAACTACAGATAAATGGAGTTATGTGCTTACCGGCGGCAGGTAAATGTATAACACTATTTGAAAATTAACCCCACCATTTATTATATGGACAATTAACATGTCTATGCATCTAAGTTGTGCAAGAGAGTTAAAGGAACTTTCTCGATTTCAGTAAAACATCTTATTGCAAATAAGTGCCAAAACCATATGTTTGTTGTGGTGTGTCTGGCTGGGTTTCCCTATATATGGTGTCCATAACACATACATCTTGTTGGTCCAATAGATTCCTGGGGGGGGGGTGGGGAGGGGCAGTCTTTTCCTGCCATCCATGGTCTTTACTACCCAGACTCCAGCTCAGTTTATGGAACCTCTTTGGCTCTAGCTGCAAATCTGTGGCCTTTCGTTCTCCAGGTCTTGGGCTTGATCCCTTAGCACACCTGAGATAGGATCAGACAGGAAGGTGGTAGGATGTAGCGAGTCCTTCAGAAAAGAACTCTATAGGTCTGCAAAGGTAGAGTTAATGCCTCATTTTACAAAAAGGTGCTCTATGCTGAATAATATAAGATGCAGTAGGAGGGCAGTGGTGTGGAAAAATGAATCATTCAGTTAACGAGATGTAAAATGACATCTCCTCTCCAATTCTCTGTAAAGTGAAAGAATTTAATATTTTACCTGTATTCCATGTGTTATTGCAGTGGGCCCAAGTCAGCACAGTGGTAAATGAACTGAATAGATAGAGGCAGGACCAGGCCAGGATAATGATATAATAGATGGCAGTGCAGAATGAAACGACATATGAAGCATATCCAATTCCTGTAAAAGAAAGAGAGATTTTTTTGCAAGGATTATTATACTTTGATCTTAAACTGAAGTCATGTTGTACTTTAATTCCTTATTGTGCTCTTTATGAAGCCTTATGATTTAGACAAACTCCTCACCTTACCCAATAGCTTGTCTCAACCCGATAAATAAAGCAGGGTGGACTCAGCTGGAACGACCCTGATATCCTGAAAGAACTTGTCTCTGTTGTCCAATTCACGAAGATGCACATACAACTCCTGCAACAATTTATGGAGACTTGGCAAGGACCCTTTAGAGCTAAATAGTATCATCTTCTCCGGTGGTAGCCACAGTATCGTATCTCCTGGATACCTCTCCCTGAGAAATATGACAGAACTAGAATGGTCTTTGGGCGATCTTGAATCAGTGTAGGCTGTTCAAAATAAAAATCTGTATCTATAGGGTGGAGTCACTACAGGTAGGTCTCATTATAAGCTTGCTCATAAAAGAGACTTTAATATGAGTAATGCTTCTCCTCGAACAAGGAAATCCATTGCTAAACAGTCTAGAATAGTTTATTGCCAATCTGACACAGACCTTTGGGGTAACCTAATCGAAACCAGTTTCAGGAATCTATGACAAAGCTTGGTAGTAGATTATACCTTGGAATTCAATAAATGTGTATTGGATATGGAATGAATCAGTCCTATGTACACATTCCAAATGTGATCCTGCCAGTTCTATTAGAGATTAAGTAGTATAGCTAGACTCTAAAGGAGACCCTGAATTTATTATTTTTCTGTGCGTATGAATTGTCTGACTTACTAAATATCATCAACAGAGGAATTCTGAAGCCTGGCAAATGGGAAACAAGACTGCTCCTTGAGGTCCAGGAACCCCCACCTGAACTCATGATGGTTGTGGGCACCAAAAGGTGGCTATCAGTAAGTGAGGAGGAAAGATGCTGCTGATAAGGGCTTTGTATACACTGCATGCGTCCTGGGAACTGATAAGCAGCATAGTCCAAACAGACTGGAGAAGCAAGAGATTCATAAGTGAAAAATGAACCATTCTGATCTTTACAGTTTTCCAGGTCATGCTGCATCTTAATAAATGGGACCGTTTCAGCCATCATGATGCTGTGGCTTTCTTCACGTTCATTTCAAAACAAAAACACATCCCAAAAAACAACCATAGACATGTAGAGCCTGCTTGGATGTACTGTGGACAGCAGCACCATCCAGTGTCTCTATTAAATATTGCAAGAAAGGATAGAGCAAGACCTGACATTTTCCAGAACAGGGGAGTTTCTTGCTGCTAGTCATTTCATGCTGAGAAGAGCCTCCTCTGGGAGGGAATTCCACTTTCTATAAAACACACTCCCAAGAGTAGAACTCTGCTTTTGGCATCTAGCCCCTGTACCATGCAGGAGTAAAGCATTTTCCCTTAGGGGGCAGAAGTCTTTGGGCATATAGCCACTCATTCCATATAAAGCAGGGATTCTCAACCCATTTCTCAGGACACAGCTAGCCAGTCAGATTTTCAGGAAGACAACAATGAAAATACACGCGAGACATTTGCATGCACTGCCTCCATTGTTGCAAATCTCTCTCATGCATATTCATTATGGCTATTCTGAAAACCTGACTGGGGAGGAGTGTCCTGAGGACTGGGCTGAGAACCACTGATGTAGAGTGAGCAATAGGCTTAGAGCAGCAGCCTAGGAGGAGACAGAAGAGGGTTAATGAACCTGACCCTCTTTCACAGCTACTTCTTAAAGTAGCTTTTACCACCTTTTCTCCGAACTGCTCCCTATGCCTTGATCCTTCTCCTACCAATCCTTCAATCATTTCTTCTGTCTTCTGCTTTCCTCACCATTTCTTCTTATGGCTCCACATAATTTATCTTCCTATTATTGACACTCCCTAAACTTCTCCCCTCATACCAACATCTTCAAGCCCCACCTCCTTATCTCCCTCTCTCTACCTTCCTCATCCCTTCTCCCATCTTGTCTTCTACCCTTTCTTCAACTCTGAATTTTACCTGTTTCTTCCTCTCATTCATCCCTCTCCTTTCTCTCTGAAAGAACCTCATCTTCGTTTCCACCGTTCTGGCTCCTCTCTGCCTCACACTTCTGCTCTTTCTTCTTCTATCATCTGGTGACATTAACCCCAACCCTGGCCCCCCTAGACTTTTCTCTCACTCCCATGTCAGCTCCTCACTTAACCACTCCAATCTCATTCACATTCCTTTCTTTTCCCCCCTCCTTTCTCATGTGCTATATGGAATGCTCATTCCATATCTAATAAATTCTCCTTTACTCACGATCTCTTCATTTCTAATGCTTTCCACCTTCTAGCTCTTACTGAGACCTGGCTCCTTCCTGATGACACTGCTTTGGTCGCTGCCCTCTGTCACAGTGGCTACCAGTTGTCGCACACTCCTTGTGCCAATGGCTGTGGTGGTGGTGTTGGGTTTCTGCTTTCTCCTTCCTGCCAATTTCAACCCCTCTTTCTACATCTCCTTTTCCTCCTTCAAAGTCCATTCCATCCACCTTTTTAATCCATGACCTCTTTGGATAGCTGCTATTTATAGACCCCCTGACAAGTCCACCTCTAACTTTCTCATTGATCTTGACTCATGGTTTTCCTTATTTTGGATTCTTCTTCCCCCTCCCTTATTCTCGGTGACTTTAATATTCATGTTGATAACCCTTCTGACCCCTATGCTTCTAAACTTTTTTTCCTTACCTCCTCATTCAGTCTCCAGCTCTGCTTTTCTGCCCCACACTCATCAGCACGGTCATTACCTTGACCTTGTTTTCGTCTCTAATTGTTTACCCTCTAATTTTCGTACCTCTGTTCTTCCCTTATCTGACCATAACCTGCTAAGCTTCGCTGTTCATCATTCCTCACCTCAATCTTGCCCAGTGTCCTCCTACCTTTTTAGACATCTTCATGCTATCAATCCATTGGTTCTCTCCACTATTGTCCCATCACCTCTTTCCACAACCTTGTCTTCTAAGTCTGTTGATGAGGCTATAGTTTCCTATAATACTGCTCTCTTCTCTGCTCTGGATGTTCTTGCTCCACCCATCCCATGTCCTGCGAGACGCAGTCTACCTCAACCCTGAACGTATTTTCAACTACCTGTTATCTATGCTCCTATGCCCGCTCAGCTGAGCGCATTTGGCTCAAATCCCATTCCCTTCCTGACTTTCTTCACGTCAAAATTTGCCAAGAAAAACTACTATGTTCATCTGACTAACTCCCTTGCCTCTGACACCCGCTGTCTCTTCTCAGCTCTCTCCTCAAGGTGCTTCTACCTCTGACCCTTCCTTCTCTTTCTGTCCTAACCCTAGCCGACTATTTCCATGACAAAGTCCACAAGATTACACTACAATTCTCCCCTTTCCCCTCTTTAATACCAACTTTTCCTCTCAATCTCTGTTACCCTTTCATTATTTTCTAAGATCTCTGAAGAGGAAACCTCTCAGCTTCTTTCCTCCTCTAAACTTACTACCTGTTCCTCTGATCCTATCCCCACCTATTATCCCTTCCATCACACATATTCTCAGCCTATTGCTCTCCACTGCAATTGTACCTACAACCTTCAAGCAAGCTGTGGTGACACCTCTCCACAAGAAACTACACTTGATCCTACTTGCCCTTCTAATTATCAACCCATCTCCCTTCTTGAATTCATTTACAAACTTCTTGAAAGTGCAGTTCTCAATGGTTGTCTTGAATTTCTCTCCTTTTACGCCCTGCTAAATCCATTTCAATCTGTCTTTTGCCCCTTACATTCTACTGAGACAGCTCTTGCCAAAGTCTCTAGTGACTTGTTCTTGGCTAAATCAAGTCAGTCCTCATTTTTCTTGACCTTTCTTCTGTTGACACTGTTGATCACCAACTTCTCCTTGACACATTGTCCTTACTTGGCTTTAGGGGCTCTGTGCTGTCCTAGTTCTCTTATCTCACCCATCGCTCTTTTAGTGTTTGTTCTGGTGTGCACACACCTTCATACTAAAGTGTCCACCTTTCTGCCAGTTGGTACTTTATAAGAGGTCATTTCTGCACGTATGTGGCCACATACACATGGGACTCACATTATAAAATTACCTCTGATGACCAAAGTTACCCATTTAAAAAAAGAGGTGTGATAAGAGATGTCCTGGGGTTGGTTGAAGTTATTCATTTAAACAGTTATATTCAGCCACTAAGAAGGTGAGTTTACAGAGGTGCCAATATTTATGCATGTGTTTATATGCATATAATCTCGGTATTTTAGTGGCTTATGCATATAATGTAGTCTGTTGCTATTCTGAAAGTATGCACTTTGGACTGATGGTGCATACTTTCACTGTGGGAATGCACAGAGGCAAAATTTAGGCAGAGCAAAGGTAGTGTAGACATTTAAGCGTGTAAATTATAAAATGCTATAATTTATGTGTGTTCTTGAAAAATCTAGGCATGGGCATTTATTTATACTTGCCTTAGGGCAGATATAAGTGCTTTCATGTAGTTTAACTCATGTTTTATTTATTTTATTTTAACGCTTTTTTATACCGCGCTCTTTATTATCAGTGCGGTTTACAATTAACAATTCATGCACAAGACCAGTCAGGTCTGGCTTGTGCTTATATTGAACAGGATCGGTAACTTGGAGCTGAAACTGGGTGAACTATTTACATATTCGCCATCAAAGATGTGGTGAGGCAACTATTTACATGTTAGATGTTAGACCCAAACTGCATGGTTAAGACTGGATCTTATCGGTTATTACATTAATCATATCGTATGTATATCAACACATGTTAATTGTTACAGTATAGGTATTAGTCATATTCATAGTATTCTGTTTTACACTTCTTACACCCATATTTTATGAAGCAGTTTTTCTCAATCTGGTCCTGGTGTACCCCCCCAGCCAGTCTGGTTTTAGGAAACACTGATATAAAGTAAGTGCATATTTTACTTATAAAATAGGTATGAAATACATGCGTTAAATCATACATAAATATGGCAGATCCTTATAAAATGACTCTCTACGTGGATAACTTATCTATTTAAGTAGCGCCACACAAGTATCAGGTATAAAGTTAAACAGGTACCCTGTGGCAGATAATGTATGTTGTTAATAAATGACCCTTAATAATGTTTTGCCAATCACACAGAAAATTTAAAAGGGGGTTATTCAAAGCATTTTAGCTGGTTAGCAGACCTGCTAACCGACTAAATGCACAGAGCCTGATATTAAGTGACGCTGACTGGTTAGTGCTGCAAAATATCACTAGACTACATAAAAAACGCCTGATTAAAAAAGGAGCAGTCTGTGGGCAGATTGAGGGCAATGACATCACTATCCAGTTAATACCAATATCTAGCCACTCTATTTGATAGTTTAAATGGTTAAAGTCAGGTAATCTGCCAAGAGTGGACACATTTAGCCTGCGCCTTCAGTCCTTTGCGCCCCGCGTACGCAGTAGGGTGTTGAATCACTGTGCATGATTGCTCAGTTGAAGCAAGTTTGAAGTATGGATGAAGGGTATAGTGGCAATGGTCTCCAGGGGTCCTGGGGGAGGTGTTAGGGGGAGAAGTGGGGGGGGGGGGGTAGGGATGAGGGGTGAAGAGGTGAGGGAGAGGAAGGGAGGGAGGGGAAGTGAAGGGCACTAATGAGTTCTTGTGGGGTGAAGAACCAACACCCACAGAGCACGGTGATTTCAGATCATCGGACACAATGGGGAAGGGAAGGAAAGGGGGGTGGGGATGGGGTATAAGACACCTAAAATATGAAAATTTGTTCTTCGTCTTTCGGTTACAGATGTGGATCGCTGGCCGCATGTTTAGCCCAACAGTAGTCTCTGGACATAAGAGACAGGGTTTATGTTATGCTCTTTTTGAACGATGTTATTGTGCTCCCATATTGTATATTGTTCCCTGTTAGAGGTTTACAAGGTGTATGAGTATTTTATCTGTGCTGGTGACTGCATGATTGTGCGTTCCTGAGCATTAATAAAGGGATTTAAACAAACATAAAGTCAGGTAATCTGAACAGCTATCCTAACTTTAACTGTTTTTTGCTATCCAATTGGTGGCTGAATATCACTGCTAAGCAGATAGCAACACTGCTGTCTTGCAAATCAGATGTTCAGAAACTAGATAAGCTCTTGTGATGAATATCCAGATTTAATTAAAGTGACGGTGGCTAGGCACATTAAATAGCTTAGCGGCTGAATATGCCCTGCTAAATATCCAGATATATTTACCCCTATTCCTTCCAACAGCATCAAGATTCACCTTTAAAGATAGGGCAAATATTTGCCCAAGCTGTTAGCCCAACCTGATTAGTGTACTGTCCAAGTGCTGTCTCCAGGAAAAACATTGGTATCCCACAGGTACACATGAAGATGATATAGGGGATCAGAAAGGCACCTGCAATACAATTGAAAAGGGCAAGTGAAAAATCAGTTAAATCCAAACGATGACAGGGTAGGAAGGGAGAGATGTATGCCTTCCTTGGGGTTTGCTCTATGAGGAGGGGCTGATAAGTCTCATGCCTTGTAACGAAACTGAAAGCTATGAGCATACTTCAGTTCCGGATGATATCTCTGCAGTTTCGTTTTATTTCGTCCTAGAGCAGACTTGTTCAAGTTCGGTCCTCGAGAGCGGCAAACAGGGATATCTCTAATGAACATGCATGAGACAGGTTTGCATGCATATTACCTCCACTGAATGCAAATCTATCTCACTTCATGCAAATCTGGCCTTTTTGCAGCCCTTGGGGACTGAACTTGGATAAACTGCTCTAGAAAGCGTTGTCTCTATTAAAAGTTTGTTTTCTTCTATTTAGCATCACCCAGACAGATAGCTGTTTTGCCCTTGGGTGCAAAAGAGTGATGTGCAAGGCAAAAAAGTTTGGTTTGTTATTGGAATTTGTGGAAGTTTTCCCAGTTTTTATGTTTTTTCAGTTCATTTCATACTTTCAGTTTAAGAAACATGTAACATGTAATAGAACTTTTTAATGTGCCTATAAAATAGAGGCACCTTTTTGGACCACGCATAGGTGTTCTCTTATACAATTACCCCCCCCCCCCCATATGTGTAGTAGAACTCCAGCAAGATGACTGTGTCAGGGGGTGAAATCTACCAATGCATTTATGAAGATTAAACTTATGGCCGTATTCC
The DNA here is from genome assembly GCA_033557465.1 of Ichthyophis bannanicus. Classification (NCBI taxonomy): domain Eukaryota; kingdom Metazoa; phylum Chordata; class Amphibia; order Gymnophiona; family Ichthyophiidae; genus Ichthyophis; species Ichthyophis bannanicus. Next base: position 449,524,460 of record CM066037.1, on the reverse strand, counting down.
ACCACCGGCGCTCCCCACACGTACACAGAATTTATGTGGGGAGTGCTGGATGTGGGTGGGAGGGGGCAGTTCTGGGGCAGAGCGGGGGAGTGGCCAGCTGGTGGAATGTACAGGACCTATTCAGGTCGGGCCTCTGTATGTTCCTCAGCAGCCCGTAGGACATCCAGCATATTCCACCCCAAAGGTGGAGTAAGTCCTGGGGGCATCAGTGATCATGAGCCACAGCCCCCTGCACCCCATGCTGTCAGCCCAGCTGGGCCCCTGCAGCCATGATCCAGGTCATTGGGCATCCGTTGCCACTGGGCCATGGTCTGCAGTGGTCGATAGGGGCCATGGTATTCTGAGCCATCCAGTGGAAAGCTCATTGCCATGGTGCTAGAACACCACTGCTCCCTTGCCCCAGCAATGGCGTTCTGGCCTGGGAATGTGCAACTCCCAGTACACTGAACTCCTCAGTATATGGGGAGTGCCCGGATGTCTATGTCCCCAATTTTGCCATCACAGGTACATCCAGACCCCATGGCGGCAGAACTGGGTTTATCACTGGCACGTCTAGATTTTGGCTGGGCACTGTGGCCAGATGTGCAGGGATCTGTATCGGCATCTTACTGAACATTCTCTGAGGAATATCCTATGATACAGGCAACAATCCAAACCTAGTTTGAGCACCATATTATGCCCCTACTATGAAGGGAAAACAAAAAATTAAAATCCCTCATTTCAACCAAGGGAGCAGACAAATATACCATAAGAAAAATCTCCCACCTCCTTATTAATTAAAAGATTAAAAAATTGTTAAGGACCATCAAAATTCATAAATATTGGCCATTCACTACAGCCTGAGGCCGTATGAGATAACCAATTTATTCAGATCTTATCATCCGTCCCATTTTTATCATAATGATACTCTAAGTACACTGTGCACATAATAATAGGACCGATGATGAAATCTGACTAGACTGGTTATCTCATAGGATGTAATGTATGGCCAATATTTATTAATTTTGATGGCCCTTGAAATTTTTTTAATCTTTTAATTAATAAGGAGGTGGCAGTATTTACTACCATGAAGGGGAGCATTGGTGAGCCTCACAATAGTGGTAATATGCTTGCATGAGTTTATGGAAATCCACTAGCCTATGAAGGTCTGCAGTACTCTAGGCCAGGAGGGCGACTATGAAGCCACAGTGGGTGTAGCTCAAGAGAGACAGAGACTGCAGTTGAGCATGACAAAGATTGCATATTCTTCTGACTGGGTGCACATACCTCAATGTCAGAACACAAAGTGGGCAAAGCCTAGATGATGGCGGAGCAGTATTTGTCTATTTGTACCTGATGAAGAGCCAATGAGGCTCTTGGCTAGGCAGGAAGATGGCACTAAGGTAGGAAGGTACACTTAGATTGTGAGCCCTTCGGGGACAAGGGAATAAAGAAAGTACCTGTTAGTATATATGTGTAAACCACTCTGATGCGTAAGTAAAGGGCAGTATATCAAATGCCTAAAACCATAACCACAGCCGCGCAACCGGCATAATAGCCTCGGGTTTGGCCCCCCACCCCTTACCCTCCCCCCTCCCCCCCCACCAAATAAGTCCACGATTCTCCACAGATTCTTTCAACAAAACTGTTTCCATTTATTTATTCACAATGGTTATTAACAGCTCAGAAAACTGTTGGCCACAGCATGCACATAACACTCGACAAAAGACTGTATACAATTCCTTTCCTTCCGCCCCCTCGAGAGACACAGCCAATATCCAGGGTCCTTTTAAATGTCAGGAGGAGAACCGCCATGAAAGCTTTTCTCAGTCCTTAGTCTTCTCCATCTCTTTCAGTCGCAATGCTGTTACGCCTGCCGTTCAAGCAGGCTTGGCAACTTTTCTTGCTTTACCCCCCTTTTGCCCGCCGTCAAAGCGAGGCCGGGGCCCTCTGCGCTGTGTTCTTGTGACCTGTTCCATCTCTCTGGGGGCAGGTCCAGGTTTCTCTCCTGCACCTCTCCCCCTTTACTTAAAGCCTAGGCTGTGTTCTCTCTCACCGGGTGCGTTTTTCTGCCAACCCCGCCAACAGCGACTCCTCGCTTGTTGACGGGGCCCCACTTATCAACACGCAGCTGTGGCCAATGCGTACTTCTGCCATAACCGCTCAACCACATCTTGCAAGGTGCACAGAAAAATGTCCATCCCTATGTCCGACAAGTGTACACCATCTGCTCGATACAGTCCCGGGCATCTCTCTTCTATGAGGTCATGTTTGATGCTGTCGCCCCCTATAGTCCCCATGAAGCGGGCCATCCACCTGTTCACTTTTTGTCTCGTCTTCTCCACCGCTTTGTGGGAAATCTCGCCCCTCCATACGCGCCGCGGTATGATGTGAGACCATGCCAGACGTGTCCCGGGAAATGTGTTTGCCAGCGTCCGCATGTCACTTTGCATCTTCTTGGTGAGCTCGACGCTGCATGTGGCTGCAAGGTCGTTGCCCCCCAGATGGATCAAGATCAACACAGGTTTCCCGGTCACTCTCTTCCTTTGTAGCAGGAGCGGTACTAGCTGGTCCCACACCATACCCCGTCGTCCGAGCCACACCACCTTAACTTCTGTGCTTGGGAGACCCAAATTCAACCCTTGCGGTCTGCACTGAGTCCGCTTTTGCGCCCAGTGAACAAATGAATGGCCGCATATCCATGCTTCGCGGAGCCAGGGGTGGGGACTTGTTCCTACATTGGATCACAATCAGAAAGACATGGTTACATCAGCACTATCCAGACCATAATCATCACACCAACTTTATACCAACATTACTTCCCCGTGTCATTGAGTTTTTTTTTTTTTTTTTTAATATCCGCGTTCCTTATTCCGCTGGACGTATATACAATTTGTATCTATCCGAGCGCCATCATCCTATATTCATTATCTGCGCTCTGGACATTCCCATGCTGGCCACCGTTGAAGCGGCTCCAATGCGAAAGGAGTGCGAGCCGTATAAGCCTGCATCCCGTCCTGTTCGCTCTATCGCCAGTTTGAGTACTCTGATAAATTGAAAACGTGACAGGGGGGCACCGCTCTCGTGGACGAACCATTGCTTGTTCGTGTGTGCCCGTAGCTGTTGGTAGGCCAAAGCATTTTTTAGCGGGCATGAGGGGTCATCGCGCAGCGCCGACAACACGACTTGAGCCCCTTTTCCGGCCGTGTCCGTTTTGGATCTGCGCAAGTGCAGCACTATGGTCTCCGTGAGTATGCTCACGTCGCGTTCTTCCATACCACCATAGGTCGCTCCGTGCCTTGCAGATGAAGAAGCGACTAGCTCCCCTACCCGAAATGCTCCGTAAAAGGCCCAGGAAAAGGCACATCTAAAGAGCCTTGCTTCATACTCGTCATAACACACTTGACTAGTGGTCAACATCAGCTGTTGGAGCATCTGATGCGTGATCGGGCGGCATTGGTCTACCCTTCGGGGCTGCCCTAAGGACCAGCCTCTCATCACCTTCTTAATGATAAACTCCGCCTTTGGGCTCCTCTTACCCATGGCCTTTGCAAAGAATGATATGGCCGCTAATCAGGCTTGCACTGCTGCTTTGGTGTGGCCACTGTTTTTGCAATGCAAAATCCAAGTCAGAAGCGTTGCTACTTCAAATCTGTCTTCTTGGTGTATTCTGGCTTCATTGCAAAAGGTTTGGTACATCTCCCATGCTGCTATGTATTTTCTTTGTGTCTGCACTGCTAGGGAGCCTAACAGGAGCTCCCATACTTCGGCGGGCAATACTTCCAGATTTGCACGGGGACCACTGTCTTGACTGGGTCTGCCTCGGACGCCAGTTGTCGGAAAAGCCTGGTCTTAGAACGAGAAAGAGCGTCGGCAATGTTATTTGTTTTGCCTTTGATATGCTCCGCCCTAAGGGTTATGTTATGCACTAGGCATAGTGACACGATTTTTCTTAATAGTGCCACTACCCTAGGCGTCTTAGCTCTCATCCCGACGGTGATAGCTCTGTTAGCGAGCCCTGGTGCCCAGATACATAAGGCTACCATAAGCGGGAACAGCTCCAAGAACGTTATATCCTTGGTGGTCCCTTCGGCTCGCCATTCGTTGGGCCATACCTCTGAGCACCACGCCCCTCTAAAGTAGATGCCGAAGCCGATCCCCCCCGAAGCATCGGTGAAGAAGTCGAGTTCAGCATTAGACACCGGGGGTGCTTGCCAAAAGGCAAGGCCATTAAAGGTGCGGAGGAATTGCATCCAGACCAGCAGGTCTTCCCGTATCTCTTTGGTAACTCGGATGCGATGGTGCCTTTTTGTTATCCCTCTCGTCGCCCATGCCATGCGGCGGCAGAAAACCCTCCCCATTGGCATTACCCTGCACGCAAAGCACAGCAGTCCTAGGGTTGACTGAAATTGTCGCAGAGTCGCCTTTCGCTGACTGTGAAGTAGTTGCAGGTCTGTTCTAAACTTCGTCACCTTATCTGCTGGCAGGCGAGACCTCTGTGCCGGCACATCCAGCTGTATGCCTAAGAAAGTGATGATCCCTGTTGGGCCATCGGTCTTTTCTTTTGCCAACGGGATCCCAAACAACTGTGCCATCTGCTCAAAGATACCTAAGATCCTTTTGCAGTCCTCGTGGTCTTTTCCTATAAAGAGGAAATCGTCCAGATAGTGGACCACTGTGTTAGGACCCGCGAGGTCCTCGACCACCCAGTATAGGAAGGAACTAAATTGTTCGAAATATGCACATGATACGGCACATCCCATGGGCAAACATTTATCGTAGAAGAATTCCCCGTTGAACGAGAAACCCAGTTATGGGAAGGACTCCGGGTGTACTGGTAATAGCCGGAACGCGGACTCTATGTCGGCTTTTGCCAACTGCGTCCACTGTCCCTTACTTCGAATGAGCATAATTGCCTGGTCGATGGTAGCATATTTGACCGAGCATAATGCTGGGTCAATATAGTCATTAACTGACCTCCCCTCTGGGTATGACAGGTTATGAATTAACCGGTATTGCCCCGGTTCCTTTTTTGGTATGACCCCCAATGGTGAGACTATGAGGTCCTTGAATGGGGGGGACTGGAAAGGACCTGCCACTCGCCCCAGACCTACTTCTTTTGCTATTTTACTGTGCGCGATGGCGTTGTGTTTCTGGACAGATGGTGGGTTATTACTAACCCGTGTTCGTGATTCGTTTCTGATTATTAGCGATGGGATGCGGAAACCTTGCGAGAAGCCCGATTCAATACTGTGAGCTATATCCCGCTTAGGGTAGGCTCTCTGCCAGGGACGCATGTTCTCAAGCCTGATGGGTGTTGGGGCCAACTCCCTCCGTTGAGCACTGTTGTAGTGCCCTGAAGGGCTTGGCCTCCCTTGATGCCCGGCAAGTGAAAGCGGGGTGCCCGTTTCCACTTACGGAGCAGGCGTGTTTAAATTTACAACTCCCTGCGTTGTACTGTCGGCACGCCCATCTCCCTGTCCACGGATTGGCTTGCCTCCCTTGCGTGTTTTGCGATGGCTGTTGCCATTGCGTGCCTGTAGGGGGTTGGTGCATCCCGTCCTGCCACAATGGCCTATTGGGTGCCATTTCGTCTGTCCACAAGTCCAGAATTCTGTGATGCCATGCTAGGGTGGGATCCTCTGCCATGCTTCTCCTGAACCTCACGTCATAGTTGAGCCAGGCCCATTCCCCGTACTGTTTGTATGCTCTGGTAATCGTATCAAGGTACCTGGTCAGATATGGCCCTGAGTCGGGTTCCTTCTCCATCACCACACTCATAAAAATGTGGAATGCCGAAACCCAGTTATTCAGGGATTTTGGAATTTTAGGTTTTCTGTCTCTCTCGCTTCTTCTATCTTTATCTTTTCCATTGCTGGATTCCTCATCCTGATCTCTAAGCAGGAGAGAGAATAAGTCAATATATTCTCGCCTCCAAATTTTTTTCTTTAGTTTTTTGGGCACTGAAACGGCCAGGGAGCTCACCCCACAGCGTGGATCGCGACTGGTGTCGCGCCAATCTTGCTGCATTCTCTGAGTCGTCCCAGATGGCGTGTTCCCCTGGTCCTCCCCGACCTGACTATGCCCCGCCCATGCTTGCCGTAGGGGATTTGACTGTTTTGTGGTTTTCTTTCTTTTCACTTTCTTTAATGCATATTTAATCACGTCTGCTAAGGCGGTGTCGCTATCACTGTCAGAACAAGAGTCGTCAGATGATGAGGTTAACAATTCTGGGTCCCCCCTGCTCCCTTTAGACTTACCCTCTGTTGTGCCTGGTGGTAAAGCGCTCGTGCTCGCTGTCGGCTGTCCCTCACTCCTGAAGCCTTTCATGCCCAGTCGTTGTTTGACCGAGGACAGGCCGTGTTGGGTAACTTGCTCCCGTACCATCTGGAGCAGGTCGTCCAGCTCCTGCCTCTGTGCAGGAGCTGCGATATGCTGTTGCTGTGGCACCTTCTTCCTGTTGCTGCGCCTCAGCTTTACTGCTGCTCCGCTGCTGGTTGTGTCCTGCGCTCTCTTTCTGCTCGCCCCAGTAGCTGCCTGTGCCCTTGTGGTGGCCTTTGATGCAGCCTTGCCCTCCGCCTGCTGGGCGCATTGTGTCCTAGACTTCTGTGTCTCTTTTCGTGGCATCTCTAGCCTATGATGAGATCTACTATGTGGGGGTAAGGGAAAGTCTAATTAATCTCTGCCTCTCAGTCTGGCATCAATCCCGTGCAGCCCTTGCTTCGCAATGTCCACATATGTCTGTCCATATTTATATGCCCACCTATATAATGCCCCACTTATATAATGGCAACATATATAATGCCCACATGTACACTGCCCACATGTATTATGCCCCTCATGTACGCTGCCCAGATGTACTATGCCCTATGTACACTGCCCTGCCCACTTGTACCATGCCCACATGTACAATGCTCACATATACAAATAGAAAAAAAAAAGAAAAGAAAAAGAAAACAAACCCACATGCATCATGCCCACATGTATAATGCCCCATATAGAATGTCCACACACAAACCCCTTTATTTCCACAGCAATATTTGTATGTTTTCATTATTTTAGATTATTCTGGCTAATATTCCTATAGCCTTCGGCAGAAATAAATATCTGTGCCATCTATCCTCTCCATTTAGCTTTTCCCCTGCGCCACGGTTCACATATCCTTATTAACAGCCTTGAAGATAGTCCCCGTTTCATTTTATTAGATATATAATAAGAGAGTTGCCATGCTATACCGGCTTCGTCCCTTAGATGGCAACCACGTTCAACATAATCATCCTCAACAACTTCCTTGCTGACTTCTAGCCTTGCATCGGCTCTATTTAACTCACTTCTTTTGTAGTATGTAAGCCGCCATCATTCCTGGATGCACATTGCCTGCCTTCCCCTCAGCACATGGCTTGCATCCCGTATACCGTTACCATCCCCCTTTTTTTTTTTTTTGCAATACACCTTCGCATAGGATAAAGGTAGGGGTTTTTATTTGCCCACTTTCTTATTTTCCGCGCTAGTCTCGAGCCCCCCCTCCCCCTTTGGCTATTAGGCCGGTGGACCCGCGTGTGCGCGCCATACTTAGGAGCGCCGTGTCAGGCACCCCACTCCCTGCTCTCCCCCTATGCCTCGTGTACCTGGCTTCTGTAGTTGGAAATTCGCATGTCCCGGGTGATGCAATGATTGTCCTGGGTCCGATCCTCCGCTGCGATCCGCTCCTCAAAGTCGGCCTGCTGTCCGTCTTCCTCTCGGACAAAGGGGGGGGGGAACGGCGAAAGAGGCCGAGCCGGTGTCGAGCACGCTCTTTTATTTGCGGCTCGCTGCCCACCCCCCCCCCGTCATCCCCCCGCCCCTCCTTCTCCTGCCCTCGGTTAGCCTGTGCGCGTCTGTGCGCCGTCGCGGTAATTCGCGGTCGGGTCTTAACCACTACAGCACTGGCATGGCTAAGAAGAAATGTCACCTTAGCAGCAATGCTGGAAAGGCTTCACATTAGACAATGGGGATACTTTTACAACTTTCTGCATGGTTGAATAGTACACGTGTGCTTTTACTTTGAAAATGATTCCAGGAAAAATACCTGCAAACATTTATAGCTGCTAGTTACAGCACAGTAATAATAATGGGTGATTTCAATTACCCCGGTATCGACTGGGTCAGTGTCACGGCAGAACATGCTAGGGAGATAAAGTTCCTAGATGAAATAAATGACTGCTTCTGGGAGCAGCTGGTTCATGAACCGACTAGAGGGGAAGCCATATTGGACCTTGTCCTTAGTGGAACACCAGATCTGGTGCACGAGATAAGGATGTTGGGGCCACTTGGCAATAGTGATCATAACATGATTGTGTTTGATTTAATTAGTGGAGGAGGGTTGGTAAGGAAATCCACAGTATTACCTTTTAACTTTCAAAAGGGAGACTATGATAAAATGAGGAAAATAGTCAAGAAAAAACTAAAAGGAGCAGTTGCAAAGGTTAAAGACTTACATCAAGCTTGGGTGTTGTTGAAAAATACTATCTTGGAAGCCCAGACCAGCTGTATTCCACGTTTTAAGAAAAGTGGAAGGAAGTCTGAAAAACTGCCAGCATGGTTTAAAGGTGAGGTCAGAGAGGCTGTTGTTGGCAAAAAAAGCATCTTTCAGGAAATGGAAAAAAGAGCCAAACGACAAAAACTGGAAACAGCACAAGCACTGGCAAGTTAAATGCAAGCCATTGATAAGGCAGGCAAAGGGAGAATTTGAGAAGAAGCTTGCTGCGGAAGCAAAAACACGTAATAAAGACTTTTTCAAATACATTAGTAGCAAAAAACCTGTGAGAGAGTCAGTTGGTCCATTAGATGATAGAGGGGTTAAAGGTGCACTAAGAGGCGACAAGGCGATAGCGGAGAGACTGAATGAATTCTTTGCTTTGTTCTTTACTGAGGAATGTTACCCATGACTGAAGTGGTATTTAAAGATGTGGAAGAATTGAAGGAAATATTGATACATCGGGAAGATGTATTACAACTATTTGATAAACTGAAGAGTAGCAAATCACCTGGACCGGATGATATACATCCAAGGGCGCTGAAAGAACTGAAATATGAGATTGCAGACCTGCTATTAGTAATCTGTGAACTATCATTAAAATCATCTTTAATACCTGAAGATTGGAGGATGGCGAACGTAACACCAGTTTTTAAAAAGGGTTCCAGGGGTGATCCGGGAAACTACAGACCGGTGAGCCTGATGTCAGTACTGGGAAAAAAAGGTAGAAACCATCATAAAGAACAAAATTGCTGAACATGTAGATAGTCATGGCTGAATGGGAGACAGCCAACATGGCTTTAGACAAGGAAGATCTTGTCTTACTAATCTGTTATGTTTTTTTGAATGTGTGAATTAACAGGTAGACAAAGGTGAGTCGGTTGATATACTGTATTTGGACTCTCAGAAAGCCTTTGACAAGGTCCCTCATCAGAGACGTTTGGCAAAACTAAAGAGTCATGGGATAGGAGGCAGTGTACTATTGTGGATTAGGAACAGATTAAAAGATAGAAAACAGAAGGTAGGGCTAAATGGCCAATTTCCCAATGGAGAAAGGTAAATAGTGGTGTACCCCGGGGATCTGTGCTGGGTCTGCTGCTTTTTGACATATTCATAAATGACCTGGAAAAGGGAATAACAAGTGAGGTTATCAAATTTGCAGATGACACAAAACTATTTAAAGTTGTTAAACCCCAAGAGGATTGTGGAAAATTGCAAGAGGATCTTGATAAATTGGAAGAATGGGCATCAAAATGGCAGATGAAATTTAATGTGGACAACTGAGTGTCTCCAACTTCTCCAAAAGGCTCATGGAGAAGATGCAATGTCAATTCCGCGAGTCTTCGAGTGGCACAAACGCTTCAAGACTGGCCGCGAGGAGGTGGAGGATGACCCCAAGTCAGGACTACCTTCCATGACAAAGACGGCTGAGAACATTGACAGAGTAAACCAGCTGGTGTGGAGTGTTTGCATATTGATGGTGCAGATGATAGCTGAGGAGCTCAGCCTGAACAGGGAGTCAGTGTGGACCATCTTGGTGCAGGAGCTGGGGATGCGGAAGGTGTGCGCCAAGATAGTGCCCAAGCTTTTATCGGATGACAGAAGGAGCACTGGGTCAATGTTTGTCAAGAGAGAAGATTGGAGAAGGTCCAGAGTTCGTTGGTTGAGTCATCACAGGAGACGAGATTTGGGTCTTCCAGTATGACCCTGAAAGCAAGAGACAGAGCCTGCAGTGGAAGACTCGACTGTCACCCAGATCCAAGAAAGTGCGCATGTCCAAATCAAGGATCAAGGTCATGCTGATCACATTCTTCAACTAGAAGGGAGTGGTCCATCATGAGTTTGTGCCTGAGGGTGAGACAGTCAACCAGCACTTCTACCAGCAGGTCATCAATTGCCTCCATGACGGGGTTCGGCGCAGCAGGCTGGCTCTGTGGAGAGACAAGTTGTGGCTGCTCCACCACGACAATGTGCCCGCACACACCGTGCTCAGTGTCAGGCAGTTCTTGGCCAACAAACAGATCACAGCTCTCAACCACCCTCCATATTCCCCAGATCTCGCACCGTGCAACTTCTGGCTCTTCCCCAGGCTGAAGACTGTGCTCAAAGGAACTCATTTCGCCTCTGTAGAAGAGATCAAGGCCACTCTGACGAGGGAGCTGAGGGACCTCAAGGAGGACTTTACTGAGTGTTTCCGTACGTGGAAGAAGCGAATGCAGAAGTGCATTAACTCTGGGGGGGATTACTTTGAAGGGGACAATGCACAATTTCTCTGTAGATTTTGTAATAAAACATTTATGGGACAGTCTCGTTTCTTTTTTGTCACACCTCGTAGATATCTCCAACCCCCTTTGCCTCCAAATTCAAGAGTGTCTCAAGGACATTACCAATTGGATCTCTGCACACAATCTATGTATCAATTTCAATAAATCAGAAATTCTATACATAACCCAGGACCATAGCTTTTCACCACCCGCTAAAATTTACATAAATGAAGTTGCCATAGAAGTTAAACAGGAAGTCAAATACTTAGGTATCATTCTCGATCAGTCACTATCCATGTCCTCATATATAAAAGCTGTAACCAAGACAATTTACTTTAAATCAATTCAACCACTAAGACACCTTCTGGATAATAGCGACTTCTGCTCAATCCTACAGGCCCTTTTTACACCTCACCTCGATTAATGTAACAGCATACATCAAGGCCTACCCAAAAAATCCACATATCTACTTCAAATAGCACATAACCTTGCTGCCCGTATAATTCACAACGCTCACCGAAATGACCATATCACGCCACTACTCCAGACCCTCCACTGGCTACCCATAGAAGCACGTATCAAATACAAATATCTACTATTAACTTTCAAACTATACAATAAGATCGCCCCCTCATGCCTTTCCTCTCTTATTACGCCTAGTGACCCCATTAGATCCAGAGGTTCTCGCAAAATGGGGGGTGATGTGGTTGTACTTCCTACCTGTATGGATGATCCTGGCTGTTGCATTGATGGCTGTCCGAAGGGGGTTGAGGTTGGTGGTCGGGAGACCTTGGTAAATTGCATTACAATAGTCTGGGTGGGGGAGCGTCTTTATTTGCATGACTGTCCTGAAGTCCTGTGGGTCTATAAGTGGTCTGAGGCACTGCAGCATTTTGGCTTTGAAGAATATTGTCTTTGCTGTTTTTGCAATCTGTTGCTTGAGGGAGAGTATTCTATAAAGTAAAGTAGGTGCCTACTTTTCTTTATAAAATAGGTTTGATATTGGCATGTGAAAATGTGTGTTAACTAGGTGGGGCTTTATAAAATTATCCTTTTAGGGTCTGATTCTGTATAGCACATGGAGAATGGTGCACGCATGAAGCTCACATAATTCCCTATTCTAAAGGACTTATGAGTGTGAATGGGCACTTAATGCATGTGCTTTAGCCAGTCTCTGTTCTATAAGCATGCATGTAAGTCCCATTGCGTGTACTTTCAGTTGGTGTGTGCACAGGAGTGGAGTTTGGATGGAAGGTAGGCAGGTCCTAGATTTACACGACTAGGTCATAGAATGCTATGACTTACGTGTGTCACTGCACCAGTCTAGATGCAGGCTTTCGTATCTTCTCCAGATCAGATGTAACTGCTGTGACTAGACTCAGTTACATCCATATGCCCCTATTCTATAAAATAAACCTCCACATGCATTACTTTATGAAATAGGCCCCAAGTACGCATGCAGTGATGCGCTTTGCCTGTGTGCAAATTAGTGCATAATAACTGTCCGGTCATCTCAGTAACTATTACTTTTGCAGTGCATTAACAGGATACACTAATTTATGTGCTGTGTGTTTAACACATTTTTGCAATAGGGTCTCTTTCTCATGGGGGCTTGTTTACAAAGCCGCGGTAGCGGTTCACGATCGTTATCGGAGCCACGGCCCCATTGAAATCAATGGGGCCGCGGCTCCGATAATGATCGCGAACCGCTACCGCGGCTTTGTAAACAAGCCCCTTAGTCTGACTTTCTTGCTCAAATAATTTAGGGGTATTACCAACAATAAAAAAAATCTTCTCAAAGAAACATAGAAACATAGAAATATGACGACAGAAAAAGACCACATGGCCTATCTAGTCTGTCCTTCCATAACAACTACAACAGTCCCCTTTTTACCTTTAGAGATCCTCTGTGTTTGTCCCATGCTTTTTTGAATTCAGATACTGTCCTCATCTCTACCACCTCCACTGGGAGACTATTCCATGGATCCACTACTCTTTCCATAAAGAAATATTTCCGCATATCACTCCTGAATCTATCTCCCTTCACCCTCATCCCACGTCCCCTCGTAGCAGAACTTGCTTTCAATTGAAAGAGGCTCTCTCCCTGAACATTTATGCCACGGAGGTATTTAAACATCTCAATCATATCACCTCTATCCCGCCTTTCCTCTAAGGTGTACATATTAAGATCCTTCAGTCTGTCCTCATATGCTTTATAATGAAGACCACTAATCATTTTAGTAGCCACCCTCTGCACCGACTCCATCCTGTTCACATCCTTTTGAAGGTGCGGTCTCCAGAATTGCACACTATACTCCAAATGAGGTCGCACCAAAGACTTATACAGAGGCATTATCACCTCCTTTTTTCTGCTAGCCATTCCTCTCCGCATGCACCCAAGCATCCTTCTAGCTTTTGCCATCGCCTTTTCTACCTGTTTAGCTACTTTAAGATCATCAGACACAACCACGCCTAGGTCCCACTCTTCTTTAGTGGGCAAAAGTACTTCACTCCCTATACTATATTGCTCCCTTGGATTGCTGCAGCCCAAATGCATGACCTTATATTTTTTAACATTAAATCCCAGCTACCAAATTCTAGACCATTCTTCAAGCTTAGCTAGATCCCTCCTCATGTTATCTACCCCTTCCTGGGTGTCTATTGCAGATTTTGGTATCATCCGCAAAGAGGCAAACCTTACCTGAAAGCCCTTCCGCTATATCACTAACAAAGATGTTAAAAAGAGCAGGTGATCAAACCATAAACAGAAAACCTGCCATTTATAACGGTGTATTCAATTTCTTATAGCGCTTCCACTTTCACTTTGACGTGAAAGAGGGACCTCAGTGTAATCTATGAATAGGGCTAAATAGACATGACCCATATACAGTGTGAGGTCATAAGCTTGCCACTTGCTGTAATGGTTTCACAGGTCTACCTCTCTTCATTATTTTCACAAAACAAAGACCATGTTTTGTGAAAATAATGAAGAGAGGTAGACCTGTGATGCCGTTACAGCAAGTGGCAAGCTTTTGACCTCACACTGTACTGTATATGGGTCATGTACATTTAGCCCTATTCATAGATTACACTAAGGTCCCTCTTTTATGTGCCAGTGAAAGTGGAAGCGCTATAAGAAATTGAATACACTGTTATAAATAGCAGATTTTCTGTTTATTGTTTGATCAACTAATTTAGGGGCCTGTTTTCTAAACTGTGTTGAAATGGCATGTTCAATAATGCAGTAAATTCCACTGGGATTCACTAATCAGTGAATTGTCTACGTGAGCCTTGTATGCAGTGTGCTGCTATTTGTGTTAAGTGTTCCAAAAATCTTTACTCTTAACCAACTACAATACTTGATCAATGCAGTAGATTTCTGTTTTAGGAATTTTTAGGAATAAAGATCAATAACAAGTTTTATTTTATTTATTTATTTAACAGCGCTTCTATACCGCGCTCTTTATTATCAGTGCGGTTTACATTTAACAATATAACTCTCAGTCAGGGAAATCCATCCTGCGTTTACATATAACAGGGATAGTAACATGGATTTGAACTGGGGGAACTATGTACAATTTTGGTAGGGAGTGATTACGGTTGGAGTTCTATTTACAATGTTGGAGTTCTATTTCCAGTAATGTGCATTTGGAAGCAGTACAAATGATTACAAATACTCTCTGGTCTGTGTTACATGTTCTGAAAATTGCATAATTAGTAAGTCATAGTAAAGGATTGGGTTGTGGAGGGGCGGCGTTGTTGGGTTGTGAGAAGTGCTTAAGGAACAGATGGTGCTTTAAGGGCTTTTCTGAATTGCATGAGGTCTCTGATCGATCTGATGCTTGGAGGGAGGTTGTTCCAGCATTTGGGGGCGTAGTACGCAAATGCTCTATTGTTTGTTGATTGTGCACATTTTATGGTTTGCCTCGGGATAATTAGGGTATTGGTAGCTAATGATGATCTGGATCTATTGTTGGGAGTGTGAGAGAGAAGTGCTGAGATTGAGGAGGGAGATGGTTTATTAATGGACTTAAATGAAATGAGGAACACTTTATATGAGATCCTACAACTTATTGGAAGCCAGTGTAGGTCCCTCAAGATGGGGGTTATGTGATCTTTCCTTGATGCTCCACATAGGATGCGGGCAGCGGCATTCATAGCTAATTGTAGTGAGTGGGTGTGGGTTGTGGGTGATATCATTATATTGGACTCTATGCATATTTAACTGTAGGAAGGATGTTTTTTTAATCAGTTCATTCCTTCATTTGTAAATATATCGCTGGTCTACATTGCCAAAGTGATCATTTGGTTTCATCTGTCCACAGAACATATTCCCAGAAGGATTATGATTTCTCAAGCTGGGTTTGGGAAAGATCAGATGTGTCTGTCTTTGAACGTGGGGTCCTAATTGGCCTTCGCCCATGAAGTCCTTCTTTGTTTAGTGTGTGGCATATGGTGCAGGTTGAAACCACCACTCCAGATTGCTCCAGGTCAGCCTTAAGCTCTTTAAATGTTATATGTAATGTTTTTCCAACAGTTTGCACTAACCTTTGAAGACTTATTGGATTAATTTTCCTCTTCCCATCATGTCTTGGGAGGTTCTTGACAGTTCCGTGAACAGAAAACTTCTTAATAACATTGCAAACTGTAGACACAGGAATCCCAAGGTCTTTGGAGATGGCCTTGTACCCCTTTGAAGTTTGATGTTTGGTGATAATGGATTTTCTGATGGTCTCAGGCAGCTTTCTTGTCTTAACCATTGTGAAAATGTAACATGGACTGAATGTTGCCATTTTAAATATCAAGGGCATCATTCATTGGTGATCCAAGTCATGTGAGTACTGATAATTCATCACAGGTGTATCAAAACTTTACTACTATGGGAATGCGGTTCTTCTGTTCAAACTGATTTCGAATTGTTTAGAAGGGCACCAATAATCATGTCATAAGAACATAAGAACATAAGATATGCCATACTGGGTCAGATCAAGGTCCATCAAACCCAGTATTCTGTTTCCAACAGTGGCCAATCTAGGTCATATGTACCTAGCAGTTTCCCCAAGGGACACAGGTTCCACAATGCTTATATTGGTTCAAGCATTGATATCCTGGGTCCCTTCTTAATAATGGCTTATGGACCTTTCCTCCAGGAACTTGTCCAAACCTTTTTTAAACCCAGCTACACTAACAGCCTTTACTACATCCTCCGGTAACAAATTCCAGAGTTTGATTACACGTTGAGTGAAAAAATATTTTCTTTTATTAGTCTTAAATAGTTTACCCTGTAGCTTCATTGCATGTCCCCTAGTCTTTCTATATTCTGATAAGGTAAACAATCGATCTACGTTTACCCGTTCCACTCCGCTCATTAATTTATAGACTTCTATCATATCTCCCCTCAGCCGTCTCTTTTCCAGGTTAAAGAGCCCTAACCTTTTTAGCCTTTCTTCATAGGAGTATCCTTCCATCCCCTTTACCATTTTGGTGGCTCTTCTCTGAACCTTTTCTAATAACTCTATATCCTTTTTAAGATACGGCGACCAGAATTGCACACAATATTCAAGGTGCGGTCTCACCATGGAACGATATAGAGGCATTATAATATCCTTTGTTTTATTTTCCATTCCTTTCCTTATCATACCTAGCATTCTATTTGCTCTCTTGGCTGCCGCTGCACACTGGGCCGAGGGTTTTAACATGGTATCCACAATGACGCCTAAATCTTTTTCCTGGGTGGTGGTTCCTAATGTGGAACCTTGCATCGTGTAACCATAGTTTGGGTTGTTCTTCCCTAGGT
Source organism: Ichthyophis bannanicus (assembly GCA_033557465.1). Classification (NCBI taxonomy): domain Eukaryota; kingdom Metazoa; phylum Chordata; class Amphibia; order Gymnophiona; family Ichthyophiidae; genus Ichthyophis; species Ichthyophis bannanicus. The sequence continues at coordinate 449,507,905 of CM066037.1, read as the reverse complement.
GCATGACCTTGCACTTGTCCACATTAAATTTCATCTGCCATTTTGATGCCCAGTCTTCCAATTTATCAAGATCCTCTTGCAATTTTCCACAATCCTCTTGGGTTTTAACAACTTTAAATAGTTTTGTGTCATCTGCAAATTTGATAACCTCACTCGTTATTCCACTTTCCAGGTAATTTATGAATATGTCAAAAAGCAGCGGACCCAGCACAGATCCCTGGGGTACACCACTATTCACCTTTCTCCATTGGGAAAATTGGCCATTTAGCCCTACCCTCTGCTTTCTATCTTTTAACCAGTTCCTGATCCACAATAGTACACTGCCTCCTATCCCATGACTCTTTAGTTTTGCCAAAAGTCTCTCATGAGGGACCTTGTCAAAGGCTTTCTGAAAGTCCAGATACACAATATCAACCGACTCACCTTTGTCCACCTGATTATTCACTCCTTCAAAAAAATATAACAGATTAGTAAGACAAGATCTTCCTTGTCTAAAGCCATGTTGGCTGTCTCTCATTAGTTCATGACTATCTACATGCTGAGTAATTTTATTCTTTATGATGGTTTCTATCATTTTTCCCGGTATTGATGTCAGGCTCACCGGTCTGTAGTTTCCCGGATCACCCCTGGAACCCTTTTTAAAAATTGGTGTTACATTGGCGATCCTCCAATCTTCAGGTATTAGAGATGATTTTAATGATAGTTCACAGATTACTAATAGCAGGTCTGCAATCTCATATTTCAGTTCTTTCAATACCCTTGGATGTATACCATCCGGCCCAGGTGATTTGCTACTCTTCAGCTTATCTAATAGTTGTAATACATCTTCTCGATGTATCGATATTTCCTTCAATTCTTCTGCACCTTTAAATACCATTTCAGTCATGGGTAACATCCCTACATCTTCCTCAGTAAAGACTGAAGCAAAGAATTCGTTCAGTCTCTCCGCTATCGCCTTGTCGCCTCTTAGTGCTCCTTTAAGCCCTTTATCATCTAATGGACCAACTGACTCTCTCACAGGTTTTTTGCTACGAATGTACTTGAAAAGGTCTTTACTTCGCGTTTTTGCTTCTGCAGCAAGCTTCTTCTCAAATTCTCCCTTTGCCTGCCTTATCAATGCCTTGCATTTGACTTGCCAGTGCTTGTGCTGTTTTCAGGTTTCGTCGTTTGGCTCTTTTTTCCATTTCCTGAAAGATGCTTTTTTGGCAACAACAGCCTCTCTGACCTCAACTTTAAACCATGCTGGCAGTTTTTTGGACTTCTTTCCACTTTTCTTAAAGCGTGGAATACAGCTGGTCTGGGCTTCCAAGATAGTAATTTTCAACAACAGCCAAGCCTGATGTACGTCTTTAACCTTTGCAACTGCTCCTTTTAGTTTTTTCTTGACTGTTTTCCTCATTTTATCATAGTCTCCCTTTCGAAAGTTAAAAGGTAGTACTGTGGATTTCCTTACTATCCCTCCTCCACTAATTAAATCAAAGGCGATCATGCTATGATCACTATTGCCAAGTGGCCCCAACAACCTTATCTCTTGCACTAGATCTGGTGTTCCACTAAGGATTAAGTCTAATATGGCTTCCCCTCTGGTCGGTTCATGAACCAGCTGCTCCAAGAAGCAGTCATTTATTTCATCTAGGAACTTTATCTCCCTAGCATGTCCTGATGTGACACTGACCCAGTCGATACCGGGGTAGTTGAAATCACCCATTATTATTACTGTGCTGTAACTTTTGTTAGCTTCCTTGATTTCTTTGAGCATTTCATCATCCATTTGGTCATTCTGGCCAATCGCTCGATAGTACACCCCCACTGCCATTGCCTTCCCCCTTTTACATGGAATTTCAATCCATATAGATTCTACAGCAGATTTTGTTTCCTGCAAAACTTTAATCCTTTCTGACTCAATGCCCTCTCTAACATAGAGAGCAACCCTTCCACCAATTTGATCAGCTCTATCATTACGATATAGTTTGTACCCAGGTATCA